>VYZX01003570.1:971458-987840 GCA_013401335.1 Brachypteracias leptosomus | reverse complement strand
CCCTTTTTTTTTTCTTTGTTTTTTAATGACGGGTTCAGAAGATGAAATGCTTCTCACGCTACCTACCCTACCTCTTCAGACCGCCGAGCTCCATCCTCTCTGCCAGCTGCCACGCTGAAGGTACGCGGGAACTGCTCGGGAGGTGCGCGGAAGATGCGCGGCGGGGGGAGGCCCGGGCCCGCTCCTCGGGGCAGGGCGGCTGCGCCCGGGCGGTTGTTTGTCGGTTGTTTGTCCCGGGAGGAGGCCGAGGGGCAGGAGGAGGGTGCGGGGGGGTCCGGAGGCAGAACATGACTGTTTATTCCTCTCAGGGCTGCTTGGGTCGCTCTAAACTCTGCGCTAATTGTGCAGATAAACGAGCAGCACCCCCGGTTTAAGGAAGGCTTTCCAGGTAGGGCGCTGCACGTTTTTCGGGTTTATGTAACTTATGAATCTGACCTTTAATTAATCAGTATATTCCCCAGAAAATGAACAAATCGTATCTAGCGCTGCCTGTGGTGTTACCTCTGCCCTTTCTATCCTTCAGCAAAGCTGTTTTCAGTGCTCGGCAAAACAGCTCTGCAGCTATTTGGGATAAATGAAATGTTCTCAGCAGTGGCTGAACTTTGGCTTTTCTGGGTAGGAATGTAAAGTATTGGGTCTGTGTTTGCTGGAACTTTGGTGGGACTTCTCCCACCGGGAGTGCTTGTTCCTGCTGATGTATAACGTGTGTGACGTGGCTGCGTGTGAACCGTGGGGTGGTTCTGGGAATCATCTGCAGCCACCCAAACAGCTCTGATTCTCCTCCTGCTCCTCCTCCCTAACCAGAGTTAATTAATGAGGAAAAACACCCTTCCTGTCCCCGGGCTTTCTATGGGCGTGCTCATCTAACTTGAGTCTGTGCACAGGCTGAGTTACCAACCTCACCTGTGGGCAGTGGGGACACCAGACCAACGCTGTTGGTGGTGTGTTCATTTCTGGGTGTGAGGTGATTGGGTTCAGATGCCTCCCGTCATGTGGAACTGGTGAAAAGGCAGCTGCGGGGGGAACCTTGCCCTGGCTCCTGGTGCCTTCACTGGGAGTGTCGTAAGGCTGGAGATTGGGAGTGGAAGGGCTAGGCAGGAAGGACTGGGCAGTAGGTGATGACACTCCAGGCCACGTTATTATATCTGCTTAGGTTGATATATTTTAGTACAAGCAGACACTATGGACTTCTAAAAAATGCTATTTTTTTTCTCTGAAGTTCTAAGCAGATAAAATTATCCCAGAAGATAACTCAGACTAACTCTGGAGTTCTTTCTTTGGGAATTTCTCAGAAGATTTCTTTTGTTTTCCTGTTGGCGTTGCCCAAAAGCACAGCTCCTTGACATATTCTGTATAAATAACTTTTGGATTGTTTGGTGGAATAAGTGATTAGATGAAGAAGTAGACCCTTTTGATCCCAGCTCCATCCAGAGCTGACAATCCTGATGTGTTCTCTGTTAACTCGCTGTAAGAATTCTCTTCTTTATTCATCCCAAATTCCCAGAGTTGTCAACGAGAGATCTAGGTCAGCAAAGAGCCTGGAACAGAGAACAAAGACTGCACCAAGCTGCAATAAACCTGAAATTCAAGCACGTTTGTTTATCCTCTTCTAGCACTGCCTATGAAATGGTTTTAGAGGCTGCAGCTGAGCTCTCATTTATTTCCTCACAGACCCGTTTGTTCTTGAGCTCAGCTTGCTGTGAAGTTACTGTCCTTGACTGGCAGTGTCCATGGGAATGATCCAGCATCACTTTCCTCACTGTGGAGGTGCAGGATTGTGGTCGTGAGCTGGAAGGAGAAGGTGTATCTGGAGAAGGCTGATGCAAATGAAGTGCCTTAGGTGGTGGACATGGTGGCTGAGAGGTGACATGCTGGATTCTCATGTGTGGCCTGTTGTTACTATCACATTCCTGGTTCTTGGTGTTGTCTAGAAACAGCAGCCAGTCTTCCTCACACCATGGCATGTGACTTAGGATGCGATATAACACATGTGTTTTGAGGTATTTGAAAAATATTGACTACCTGGGCCTTAACAGCACAGCTCAGCGACACATTCAGATGTGGGGTCAGTGTGGCATGTTCGAATCCAGCCCTGCTCAGCAGCATGTAGGAACACACGTGGTGTCCCCTTGACCTCGAAGGAATGCCTGTAGCTTGGCTGAACAGTAACAGTCTGACAGACTTCAACCCCAAAACATTACCCGTTGGACCCTGATTGCTGCTCCTGGGCTGTGTTTGCATGGGGAATATTGCTGCAGAAAGGCAGTTCATCTGTCACTTAAGATGCAAGCCAGGTTTTGGGCTCTGCCTTGTTCTCGTGGTGTGTGTGCTCAGAATTGGTCCAAATACACCGTGAATGTAGAATGTGCACCATGGGCTTCCTATCATTTATTATTTGCTGAAAATGGTTAAATGACTGAGGGACTGGTGCTGTGACAGGAGTGTGTGTGTTAGTGTTGGGTGTGTGAGACCTGCGGAGAGGCTGCAGCAGGAGGGACTGGCTTCTACACTTGTATGTTTACAAAATAAACCACTTCAGAATGAACACATGTGTACTGATCACAATAACTGCCTGGGGATTTAAATACAAACCTCTTTTTATGTTTGCAATAGGTTCAACCCAAGGATATCAAAGATAATTCAGACAAAAAGCCCCATTGGATTAGTAAAACAATGTCCTTTCCTGCAGACGAGGAAGCCAGCACAAAGATGGGAAGTGAGCTCCCTGAGGTCATTCAGTCCCCAAACCTTGAGTCATGCTTGTGTTTTTCCAGAACTTAAACAGAATGTGGTTTTGTGCACTTTTCTGAGCAGGGTTTGAAATGGTGGCTGCTCTGCAGAGCTATTGATTCTTTTGGATACTGTAATTGATGTTTAGAGATGTAACAGCTACTTCCTATCCCTAAAATCTGTTGCTGTGCCTGGGAGATGAAATGTGCATTGCTCATTTGACAGGCCAACAACTTGAATACATTTTCAGTACTCAGTATTTTAAATATTAATCTTATTAATATGAAAGAATTTGCTCAATACCTGAATTTACTGCTAAGGTCTAGATACAATTTTTTAATTGTGACAGGAAAAATACCAATGCACATTTGATGCTGCAGTGCTAAAGCTCTGGATGATGCAGTAAAAGCATGTTTAGGAGGTATGTGTCAAAGAAGCACCTCTGCTTTCAAGCTAGGTTCAAAACCAGTATTTGCTGTAGGTTTTGAACTATTTTGTTAACTGTAATCACCAAAATTTGGCTTTCCTTTAAAATAAAGGATTCTGAAGTTGTAATAATTCCCAGAGTATTGGTGTGACATGGTCCCTGGATCAGAAAGGCTACCAAGGAATGGAGCAATTCCTGTGTTTAAGTAGCCCTGAGGTAGGCATTTTTTTGTGTGTTCTCTGAAGCCTTTTACAGTTTTCTGGTTTTCTGCGTTTCTAGTTTGTGGCCAGGCTTTGCACTTACATTTTTGGAGGTTCCAGCAGAGGTTGCACAAAGGCCAGGATGTTTAATCACTTATGTTTGAGTTTATTTTAAAGCTTAGCTCAAAGGTACCCTTAAGCTAGACAATTAGCTTTTTAGGGGTCTTTAACATGAAAGCTCAGCCAGAGGCACCTTGAAACTAAGCTCTTTACCTTGGGGGCACCTCTAGGCTAAGCTTTTGGAATATTTTTGAGTGATGCATGTAAAAAAAAAATAAAAATTTCCTCCTATGCTCCATACAGCAGATTCATCTGTGGGTGACCACAGAAAGATGTTCAGGTTTCACCTCTTACTGTATTTAGCTCAGTGGAAGAGGCCAATTAACCAAGTGAAGGAAAGTCTGTGTGGGAACTGTTTAAAACGTGTCTAAAGCTCCTGTTCCCAGATGTTAAGCATTGGTGGAAAGGAGCAGTGGAGGGACAAGCAGGCTGGGGCTGACTCAGTCTCTGCAGGATGCTTTGCAGAGCAAACTCTGGTCTGAGTGCTGGAGAGCTCTAATGACAGGACCCCACAGACAAAGTCCTTCTCCTGGAGTGAACCTAAACCAGCCAATTTTCTGTTTATTCTTTTCTGAAGACTTTAACTTCGTTATTATGATGATCCTTATGCTTGCCATCATCCTATCAGTAGTGTCCCTGCTGTGCTGACCACAAGTGGGTTTGTTTTTTCTGGTGAGTCATTCTGATGGCTTCGACCCCAGTTAATCAGGCACCAGCAGTTGGGAGCTTCACTGAAGTCCTGAATCACCCTGGAGTAAAACCCACATAAATTAAATTTGAAGCAGTGTTAATGCTACAGCACAGTATGTGCATTAGAGGTATGGTGAGATTGTGTAACTATGCAAATAGGGTTTGGTGTAACTAATAGTCTATAATTACATGAAGAGAGGCCATTAGTTTAAGGCTGATGGAGGAGAACACTGAGTTAAGACTGAGCTTTCTACAATAATTGCATTTCCTGATTTAGCTGTTCTTTAATTTCTCCATCTCAATGCCATATCAACCCTGGCTTTTTAGTGAAGAATGTCAGACTTGTTCTGATCTCAGTTCCTGCATTTATCAGAACTTGCACCATGTGCAGGAATCAGCTGCCTGCTCTGTTCACTCCATAGCAGTAAATGAGGCTAATTTTGCGTGGCCATGCACAAATGGATTGTTGCTGGGGAAAAAGAGGCAAATTCCCTCTCCCAAATCCTTGACGTAACATCAGAATGAAGCACAGTGTGGGGAAACTTTCTGCTCCCCATGAGCTCAAGGGCTTGTTCCTGCCACATCCATTTCTCTCCATTCATTTGTTCATCCCTGGTAGATCCCTCAGATTTGCAGAAGAGGAAGAAGGCCATTTTGGCGGTCACAGATACAGACCCTTCTTCTTGCAGTTACTCTCTTTCAGTATTATTTTTTGCTGCAGAATACAATCATGGTGAGATCCATGTTTTTTGTCTGGGTGGTGATGCTTTCGGAGCACTTTCATTGGGGAAAAAGTGTACAAGCCATTCTGAAAGATGCTATTGTTTCTTTAAGAGCTTGGCTTGAAGTCTGTCTCCTTAGTAATATGCTAAATTTTGTCTGTTAAAGGGCAGAGAGTCAAAGAGCAGGGAAGAAAGAGGAGCTGCCAGGGATGCTGGTGGGGAGTCGCACCTCATCATCCCTCTGGGTGTCTGTCTGGACCAAGGAAGGATTCTAGGGGGGCGCAGCTGAGGCCCTGACGTGTTGTGAAGTGCTCTTGCTTTATTGCAGCCCGGGGAAACTTGCTGGGGGGCGTGAGTAGCTGCAAAGTGAAGCACGGATAGAGCTGGAAGGGCTCCAGCGGGAGGCTCTGCGGGCAAAGCTGGGGAGTTGCGGCCCGGGCTCGGAGAGTGGATGTGCCCCCGCACTGAGCCCGCAACGCCGGGCGGGGCTTTTCCGCTCCGCTGCCGGTGTCGCCGAGACGTGTGTCGTTAGCGGCGTGTCCCCGCTTCGTTCTCGGGGGAATCCGGCGGGATGCGCGNTGCCGGCCCCGCCCCGCCCGCCGCGAGTCCCGGCGGCTGCCGGGCGGGGGCGGTGTCTGCCGGTGCTGGGGCCGGTGCCCGTGTCGATGACGGTGCCGGGACGCGCCCGGGTCCCGCAGAGCCCAGCGCTGGCCTGGCCGGGCGGGGTCCCCCGTCTCGGGGTGCGCTGGGCGGTTCTGGGGGGCACCCACCACACCGGACTGCGGCACCGGAGCGCGACTCCCCCCCCCGCCGCACCGCCCGCCTGCGGGGATGCGAGGACTCGCTCCCGGGGAGCGCCCTTAGCCGTGACCGCGGTCGAGCTACCGGCTGTCCGGGAACCTGCCGCCGCTGTCAGGCCGGTGCGTGGCACTGACCGGCCGGGCTCCGGTGACGACGTGTCCCCACCCAGGGTGGAACGGGGCTGGGGACCGCTCCTGCCTCCGCATCGCGACACCCCTGAGCCCCCACCGGCGGCGGAAACAGCTTCATTCGTTAATAAATAATGCTGCTCAGGGCTTTTTAAAATCAAAAAATACTTTTAATTGTGTATATTCCATCCTATCATCAGAGGGCTTTGAAAATGATTTTTCTTCTCCTCATTTGCATTGGGAAGTTTCTCCCCATCCTGCTCCTGTGCTGAGCAGTGATCCCAGTGTGACTGTCAGTCTCCAGGCTGCCTGGTGCTGGGGTGTCCTGCGATCCTGCATGTCAAACCTGCTCCAATAAAAGAGCCAAGTTAAGAGCATATTTCCAGAGCTCTAGAGCTATTTCTGTTGTGTGGCTCTGTTTTGCTCACTACAGATGGGTTCAGCTGTAGCTTCCCAGTGTTCCCGTGTCATCTATATTTAGTTAGTGCTTAAATCAGCACAAAGGTACCTTCTGTCATCCCTCCCGCTCTGAAGAGACCTGATTGAGGTTGCAGGGTTGCACAGCTAGAGATGCTTCCGAGTGGGAGAGAGGGAGAGCAGCTGGCTGGGAGCCTGAGCTTCAGGGCGTGTCTCTCAGTCTGTGCCTGCCCTCAAATGACATCATTTTAAGGACTTTTGGGGAAGGCAGGATGGTGAGTATGGTCAGGGTGACTTACCTGTAAAAAAACCCAAGGAAATTGCCTGTGTTTGTTGTCCCCACCACAGGCAGCTTTGCCCATGTGTCCTCCTGCTGTGGCCTGTGGCGAGGGTGCGTTTCCCCCGTGCCATGGGCTGTGTTCACACAAACCACAGGCACAGCTCCGTGCCTGATCTGAGCCAGAGGCATGCTGAGCTGCTGCCCGGGGTTGGCAGAGCAGATGGTCAACACCCAGCAGCAGCCTCTCCAGTTTTGTGTGCTCTCTCCACTGAACTCACCCAGGAATGTCACAAATCACCACGCTGGCAGGGGGCACGGGGGCTGGAACTCCACCTGTGTCACTCAGTGGAGATGCTCAGAAAAGCAGTAGCCTGAGGTTTAACCTTTCTCTTCTGTGCAGGCAGCTTTGCTAGAACAAGGTCACCAAAAAAGGCTCGGGAATTCCTCAAACGATGTTGTGTTGTGGTGAAGCTGAGCAGGTGTAATTGCTATCCACAGGGCCCTGTTCTCACCGTGAGAGCCTCGTGTTGCACCAGTGCCTACAAATTGTGTTTGATGCTGTACTCTAAATAATTTTGTAATGTGGATTATAAAAGGAAAACAGGGTGTCATAGGCAGATTTTGCTATATTTGGGGAATAAATGCACTCTCAGCTTTGTAAAGCCATATGGTGGATTTATTCACCATCAGCAGTTCCTTTCAGACGTGAGTTCATGGTATTTAGTAATACATTTTCCAGTATACAGCTCAGCACTCTTTTTCTTCTTTCTCCTTTTCCAGCATATGATTTGAGAGTGGTCAGCTGGCTGCCGTTGTAGGCCACCTCTTGTCTGGGCAGCGCGTATTCAGCACTATAATTAATCACTTACATTAGTGGGTTCTTACAAAGTCCTGTGTACTTCATCATCAGTTTTTGTCCCTGCACAGATTCATTTCCAGTGCTGCTGGCTGCTTTTGTTCCTTTCTATGCAGCATTGCACAACAGTGTGACTTTTTGGCTTGATTTCCTCTGGAAATGGGGCTTGTAAGACCATGCTTGGAGCGTGTGTTGGTGTGGCCACAGACCTGCTCTCCTCCAGGAATCCTGACACTTGCTCCTGCTCCACCAGATCTAGCTGGGGGTCTTGGTGGTACCAGCTCTATGGGAACATGGGCAGAGGGAGATCGTTGCCTTGGATACCTGGTCTGTGGGTCTGGACTGCTGTGATTTAGCTGCTGAAGCATCTTGCCCTTTATATATAAATACAAGCCAGCCAATACCATGGTCCTGTTAAACCAGTGACCACTTGAACAAGGTTTATACCATCAGGTTTGAACTGCAGTTTGGTTTTATTGGGAGCCATGAAATGACTTTGGGCTGCCGTGGAGCCCTGATTAATGGCAGCAACATGAAGTGCATTGACTCTGAAGAAGGTTTGGGAAAGCTGAGCTTCTTGGGCACACCACAGACACTGTGGCCACTCTGGGGCCAGCAGCAGCTGGGGCCGAGCACCCACCATCACCATATTTACAGTCCTCCACTGCTTAAGCTGCCCTCAAATCTCTATCTTCTTTTTCTGCTGGCTTTGTAAATTCTCAAGGGTAGTTGTCCTTGAGAAGAAAGGCATTGCAGGTTTGCTGTGCTTGACATCACTCTCTGTGTTGTCTAAACTTAAAAGCCAGAAAATCTGCACTGGTGAAATTTCACGTGTGCAAGATGTGGAAGACCACAGAGAATGTTTTTGATAGGATTGTATGGTCGTGCTTTTCTGAGGCAGATTATGTGAGGCAGGAGTGAGGGGAACATGGCTGTTGGAGCCTTGACATTTTGTTCTATAAATCTTGGTCTTGGGAAAATGAGGGTGGTGACACACTGGCCCAGGTTGCCCATGGGGTTGTGGATGCTCCATCCCTGGAGGTGTTCAAGGCCAGGTTGGACGAGGCTTTGAGCAACTTGGTGTAGTGGGAGGTGTCCCTGCCATGGCAGGGGGGTTGGAACGAGATGATCTTTGAGGTCACTTTTGACCCAAACCATTCTATGAAAATGAAGCACTGCAACCTCTTTGCTGTGTTGCTGCAGGGTGGGTGGGGAGCTGCTAATACATGTGATAATACTATTCAAATGTCGTCTTTTAATTAGCACAATTCCTCGGTTTGGGTGATGACTTGTTTTTACTGTGATTACGGTGAGGCTGCACACCAGTTGGCACCCAGCTTTGCATATATATTGCATGAGGAATGGGGCGACCAGTGTCCCACGCCTCGGTGCCCTGCTGGGTGTCCAGAGAACACCCTGATGGATTGATGATGCCAATGCTAATGAATCAATTACTCTCCATGCGTGAACATTGTTTCCTTTAAATGCTCAGAAATCATTCAAAAACATGACGAGAATGAAATCAGTTTTGTTTATTAAATTGGATTAAAGTAACTGGATTCCCATGTGGACGGAGGCAATTGGATTTGATGTTACTTTGCATATTGTTCCAGCCTCATCTTGGTGGTGAAAGTTGGCTGGTTTAGGAAGTAATTTTTTTTTAAAGGACTGTAAAATCTTAATGATGATATCATCACATTTCAATGTAGATTTTTTTTATACATCATGTCATACTGACCTCATTGCTTGTGCTGTTATTAAGTGTAATTTAGGAATAGGCTCTGGGAAAGGCAGGTCCATGTGTGGGCATGTGTTGGTGTTTGCATGTGACCCCTGTGCTGGTCGGGGCTGCTTCATTCCCCTCTGGTCCAGGCTATTAGATCTCCTTCCCTCAGGCATTTCATAATCTGTTCAAGATAACGCAGTCGTTTGTCTTGTTTGCTGACTGCTTAACAGATGGATTTGTGGTTTTTGTAATTACTATATGAACGTTAATAAGACGTGATATCTTTTATTAATTAACGGTTTTCCAGGTTTGTTTTTCCAAATGGCACGAGGTAGATTATCTGTAAATATTAGTGACATACAAATATTCATTTTATGGTGTTAGCATTTTGAGAGGTTATGCAAACCTTCAAGGCTCCCTATGGTGTCTTTTTTTTTTTTTTTTTTTCCCCCCCCGCCCCTAAGCTGTACTCCATGATTGTTCTCCAGTAGCACAACTGGGTTTACATTTTCTAAGGGCTGGTCTCTCCTTAGTGAAGGGGAAGCCTGGGCCTGGCCAATGTCCGGAGCCATTCTCTATGTTTGGAATCATAGAATCATTTAGGCTGGAAAGGACCTCCAGGATCATCAAGTCCAACTTTCATCCCAACACCTCCCTGACCCCTAGACCATGTCCCAACGCCCCACATCTACTCATTTGTTGAACCCCTCCAGGGATGGGGACTCCACCACCTCCCTGGGCAGCCTGGTCCAGTGTCTGCCCACTCTTGCAGTAAAGAACTTCTTTCTAATGTCCAATCTAAACCTCCCCTGTTGAAACTTGAGGCCATCACCTCTTGTCCTGTTTGTAGTTACTGGGAGAAAAGACCAACCCCAGCCTCACCACAACCTCCTTTTAGGTAGTTGTAGAGAGCAATGAGGTCTCCTCTGAGCCTCTTCTCCAAGCTAAACAATCCCAGTTCCCTCAGCAAGGTTGGACTAGATGACCTTTGGAGGTCCCTTCCAACCCAGACCATTCTATGATTCTATCTCAGCCGTGCTCATGGGGTGTGTGGCTACCCAGTGCCAATGGGGTGGGTGAATCAGAGCGTGCTCTGATGGCTTCTTCTGATTTTTCCCGCACCAAAATAGTTCCATGCTTAAAATACACCCTGCCTTAACCGACGCATGGTGAGGCTGGGCTGGCTCTCCAGCACTCAGCTGGGTTTCAGGCTGGGTCTGTTGTGGTGTGCTGCCAACAGCCCGTGTCCTCTGCCAAGGCAGCTGGGGGGGGAATGTGGTGACCAGCAGGCAGGGCCTTCGCCCGTGCTCCTTGTCGCTTTGTGGAGCATCACTAAAAATTTACAAACTCCTGTGAGTGTTGAAATGGTTGCACGTAGGTCTCTGCTGACAGGCTGTCTGGGTGGTCTGGCTTTGGGTAGAGCAGCAATGACAGCTTTATTTTGCCTCCACCAGGCTGGTGTTGAGACCCCTTCCATCCTTCTGATGGTTGTGAAGCTTCAGCTGATCCCAGCACAGGGCACGATTGCTGCTCTGCCAGACAGGCGGGTTCCTTTCCTTGGGGAATTAATCCTGTCTGATTAGCCCCTGCACTCGTTGTACAGGGATGGCCAGGCTGCACCTGGGGGTCCTCCTCCTGCTGCTCTTGGATGACATCTGAGGACAAGCAGAATGGTTTTTATAAAGTAATAATCCCAGCGCCAATGCTGTAAAACTTACTGTGCTCGTGGTGCAAGATGTGGACAGCCCTGGTTTAATTTGTACCATGATTTCATTACTGTTTGATGTAGTCCATGCCCACATTAAATGAAGGCAGTGGAATAATTGTGCTTCAGGATATGCAATTCAAAATGACCTATTTGTGTTGGTGTCTCATCTTGGCATACATCCTTTCAAATAAAATCCACCTTTGAGGCCGTGTAAGATTTTGCATTTTTTAATACTAATTTAACAGAAATAAATGCTAAATAGTCATTCCCACAAATAATATCTCATTCTAGGATACGTGGGGAAGCATCTGAGATCTTACTATAAATACACTACATGGCAAATGTAGCTGCTTTCTGTGCTCAATCCCGGATTTTCTTTTTTGTGCTGCTACTGATCCTGCAGCTGATGGATACACTCTGTGGACTATTGGTTGGTTGAGAGCTTTCCAGGGTTTTTGGTTTATTGTTTTGGTTTTTTTTAATTACTGGGATGTGCAATCGTCATCTTTGCTCAGTGGAATTGTTTTTGTCTTTGGCTTGGTGGCTGAAGGTTTTTAAACAGAAGAGTGATGAATCAAGCATTTTTGGAAGGAGTTCCCACCCTTGTACACACAGGTGGCAGCCAGTCCCTGGGGCGTGTGTGGTGGGCAGGGGTGTGCACAGCTGGGGTGTCCAGCCAGCTGTAGGTGGGCAGGTGACCCTCAGGACAATTTTACAGTACCTTGTTCCACTGAGGTGCACATGTGAGTTCACAACAGCCCCTCCTGTGTGGTGACCTCACCTAATACAAAACATCTTGGGAGTTGTATCTTGGTATGAAATAGTGGAATTAACAGGGTGACTTTCTTCACAAACCAATGGGGGAATCCAAGAAACAAAATATTGCCTTTGTTTTTCCATTCTCTGCTTCTGCACTGGTGCCCATGCTGGTGTTTCAGACCTGCATACCCAACCAATGCCAGGCAGGCTTTGGCTTCACACTGTCACATGCGATGGGGTTCGTTCCTGCAGTGAAAAGCCAAAGGAACAAAGAGAAGCCCAGCACTGACAGCTTGGAGTAGCTGTTTTCATGCAGAAACTTATTCCTTAGCATAGACTCTGCTCAACTGGTTCAGATGCACTGATGCTGTAACATGTGGCCTTAATTCTCAGAAATGGCAAATCCTATTTACTGTGTAAGTATTTAAGCTAATTATATCTCTGATGTGAGGAACATGTGACAAACGGTTCACTCTGTATCCTTTAAAGGACATTGAAGTCTCAGACCCTCATGAAATATTCCGTGCCTTGTTCCATTTTGGGGGTACCGTGTGTGTTCTGCAGTGTATTTAGCAATAATATAATTCAGTAATAAAACAGAGAAGATGGGTATGTTATGGCTAGATCCTCCATAGCATAAAGGAGGAAATAATTAATAACAAATTTTCCCCAGAAGCCCCATGTTTGTGTTGTGGTTTTGCAGTTACAGGATCCATTGCATTACAGGAGAGATCTGGTGAACAGAAAAATGCTTTGGCTTTAGAAAAGCTGCTTCTTCTACACAGTTCTGCTGTGATTGAAGATGCCAGGGTTTGGTGATGGCATTGGTGACCTGGACGTGCCTGGTCCCCTTTGGTGCGTCAAAAAATTTGGCTGCTCAAAAAAAGGTAAGAAGCAGCGAATAGGCAAAGAGAGGGTGTTGTCAGAACCTAGCATAAAGTACTTGGTAGGGAAAGAGTGAAAATTGAGAAAGCCCTGCTGAAGTGCTGCAGAAGCTGGTCAGAATCACTGAAGATGGAGAGAAAGGGCTTGGAGAGCAGCTATCCCCTGAGCTGTGCTGGGTGTGTGGCCATGCTCGTTACTGGTGTGCTGTTAATCATGTACAGCTTGTACCAGTACCAGGAGCAGCGTGTCGCGGGGGTGAAGGCCACCGAGATCAATTTGTCACACGACCTTTGGGAGGCAGAAGTCTTTGCCTGCTTTGCATTCGATGAAGTGATTCTCTCCTTTTCTGCCCCGAGGTCCTGACCCTTGCTCTCTTGTCACTGGAGCTGCAGCACTGTGTGTGACCTGGCTGTCCAGTTCTCTTGATCTTGGTTTAATCCAGTAAATTATTGGTCTTCCTGAAGTCATGCTAATTAAGGTTCATGAGATTGGGACTTCATCCTGCATACGGGTTGCAGCTGCCCCAGCCTTCTTACATGACTTATAGTTGAAAACAGGAGGAACAAACTGACTTTGTGTAGTGGAATCACAGTTGACTCTTGATGTGCTACAGGAGAAGCCCAAGGGGATGGTGCTGAGCATGGCTGGGGGATGTGTGGGGGGCTCAGGCTGGCTGGGAGGAGGGAGCCACAGCACCCAGATCCCAGGTTCAGCTGGAGCTGGGCACCTGGATGTCTGCTGTGGTCCCTTAGAGGTGCTGCACCCTGAGGCAGTACCCAGGCCTTCCCACCAGCCATGGCTCTCCCAGGTACACCTTGGCTGTGGTGTTGGACATGTTCAGTGCTGGGGATCACAAGAAGCTCTGGGTTCCTGTAACGCAGCTTTTCCAGTACAGGGGTCTCTGCTGGGGGACAGCCCCTTTCCCTTGGGGTCATCCCTTAAACACAGGCCAGCCAGCCACCAACCTGACTGGCTGACACCAATTACATCTGGGATAATAGGAGTGTAATTACCCCATTTTTGCTGCTTAATTAGCTTCTCGGATTTGAAGTGCCCTGTCTAGTGGAACCTGTGAGCTGAAGGACTTGGAGCACATCCATAAATGCACTGGGAACTGGACATAATGAGAGAAATTGTACAAGAGCTTGAGGTGCTCTCCCTCTCAGAATATTAATTTTATGACATGACCTTCATCCAGATCAAAAATCAGGTGCTGACTGTGGTGTGAGCTGAATTGGGGCAGCAGAGCTGTGTGCTGTGTCACCAGAGCTGCTCTGCACCCCAGTGATGGCACTGCCCTAACGATCCCTTAGTCAATGGAAATAGTTCTTACAAGTTTAAAAGAGATTTTGCTATCTAATAATATATTTAACAGTTAAAAAAATGAGGCTAGTGTTCTAAGCCAGAGCATTAATTAGGAAAATGCATTTAGTGCTCATGGATGTGAAGGTAAAATAAATGAGGTGGAGGAAGTTTTGTGCTGAGCATAAAATGGGAGGTTTGATTCAATTATTCCTAACACACCGCTTAGGTCCCACAGAAGCTTGTACGCGGGAGCTCTCAAACCTATTCTAATTGAAGCAAAAATCAGTGGAGTGGAAAGTGTCCGGGCTCTTCAAGAGATGTCAGAGTCTATAACGTGGTGGACACCTGGGGGTTTGGAGAACAGTGACAGCTACAAGCTGACCTTTGGTGAATTTAATCTGCAAATGGATTCCTGCTTAGGACAGCTAATGCTTTTAGTTATTGTACAGGCTCATTCCTGATTTTAAAAAGCTGAGAATAAATGGGTCTCATGATGCAGCTCCGATGCGAGTTGCATAACAAACAGGTGGCTTCTGGATATATTGAAGTGATGCGGTGTATTGAGAAAGTTCGCGGGAATTATGAATATATAATTATAGTTCATGCACAATGGGGAGAATAATTTCTCAAGTTAATAAAGGAGAAAGGGCTTGGCGCTTGTTAAAATGGAAACACACTGAAGATGGAGCCTGCTGAAAGCAAGGGGAGGAGGCTGGTGATTTGTGCTTGTGTTTCTCAAATAATATTCCCAAGCGTGGCAGGGGCTCGTTATCCAGCTGGGCATTGCCTCATGACTGAGGCGTGCCACCTGAGATCTGAAGCCAGGATGTGATTTATAATGTTTGCCTGTTAAAAATCCATCTTTATTTCCCTTTTCTGGAGCTGGGGTTGTTTGAGGTCGACACTCCTGTGTCTCATGGCCACACTAGTGCTCATCAGCAGGGAACCACACAGTGTGGGCAGAGCTGAGCCCCTTCCTGGGGGTGGTGCTTTGGGTTGGTTTTAACCTTTCTTCTCCTTCTCTCTTTTCCTGCGGGAGGTCCTTTCCCTGTGGAGACAGGAGACCACAAGCACGGAGGTGTCCCTCCACTGCCCAAAGCTGATCTGGTCTGCTGTGCTGTAGTGTGGACAAGGAGCCACCAGCCAGACAAAAGTGATTTTAAAGTGTGATGTCACTGCTGTGACTCTTTGGTGAATACACCTCTGCACTCGGGCAGGTCCGGGGCCGTGCCACAGCGAGTGAAGTCAGACCAACCTGTGGATCTCACCCACTGCGGTGTCAGCCACCAACGCAATGTGTTTGCTTAGCTTGAGCCTGTGCCTGGTGGTTATAGCAGGGAGCTCGTGTTCCAGAATAACTCAGTGAAGGCTCTGGGCGTGGAGACTCCAGGCTCATGCCTGGCTGATGAGTGTTGCTGGTTTGTCACACCAGTGATCCCCACATTAATGAATGGCCTGTGGTGTGATGTGGTTGTGGTTGACTGACAAATCCTTGAACTTAAATATGCGTATGAGTAAGTGCCAGAGTTCTCCGAGGTGCAACCTCCATGTGTCAGAACTGTCCTGGGAGGTCACCTTTTCTCACTGTGTCACGGCACGGAGCACAAAGAGCTTTCCTCTCTCCTGCCTTGTGTCTGAGAGGATCCACAGGCTCCTCCAAAAGGTGTGTGGCAGTGCTGAGATACTGTGGTGCTGTGATGCAGTGGTGTGGCGGTAGCATGGGAGAACCCTGTCCATAAGCCAAGCGTACTGGACGTGCTGGAGTCCTTGACCCTTCTCAGAAACGCTCTATTCCACACTTCCCCTGAAAATAAGCAGCTCCCAGGCAGGCAGCGCGATCTCAGCAGAATGATGACATGGGCTGTAAAATCTTGCACCTTCCCAAGGTTGTCATCCCTGGAGTCCCCATCTCTGGAGTGGTTTAAAAGCCACGGAGATGTGATGCTGAAAGACATGGTTTAGTGGTGGACTTGGCACTGTTGGGTTAATGGTTGGACTCAATGATCTTAAAGGTCTCTTCCACCCAGAATAATTCTATGATTCTAAAGAGATTTTAGTTATGATACTCCAGGTATCCCCTGTGAGTTTCTTCCCTGTGTCTGCAGTGGCTCGGTCAGTGCCAAGGCTTCTCCCTTGCCAAGACAGAAAACCCTCCCAAGGAGCCATGGTTTCCCTTTGGTGTGCACCAGATGACAGGTCCAGAATAGAGCCTGTCCTTCAGAGACGTGACCTGCAAAGGAGAGCCCTCCCTTCCCCGTATTCCCTGTGCTTGTTGGCCGTGCCGACTTTCACAGCCAGGAACCACTGAGCATCCCTGCAGCTGGGGCCGGGAGAGCCTGGGCCAGGCACCCTGGATCAGGCACACATCTCCCTGTCACAGCTCCCCCTTGGCCCTTGCTGCACCCCCCGTCCCGGGACACTCGACATTCACGTGCTGGGGCAGTTTCTGCCAAAACTTTTCCTGGTGTCAGCCTCCGGCTGTGTTCTTGTCTCTGGGGAGCAGCGCTGCTTCGGACAGAGCTTCCCCGGTGGCTGGGCTGTCCCCCAGGGTCAGGGGCGTCCCGGGGCAGGGGCAGCGCCGCGCTCCGCCCGCCTGGGACGCGCTGTGCCCGACGGAGCGGGCGGAGC
>VYZX01003570.1:896826-971421 GCA_013401335.1 Brachypteracias leptosomus | reverse complement strand
GGACCGCTGCCGGCGCCGGGCTCCACTCCCCGCCGTTCGGGCCGGGCCGGGCAGCCCCGCGGCGGCGGGGACCGGGGGCGCGGCAGCCCCGGGGGGTCCGTGCGGGATGTGCCGTGCGGCAGACCCGCTCCGGTGACTCAGCAGCGCCGGTCCCGCTGGATTCCCGCCGGGGTGAGCTCCCAGGGCCGGGCTTGCGGGGCTCCGGTTCAGCCGGGCCGGCGCCGCCGGAGCCAGAGAACCGAGAGCCGCCCGCTGCAGCGCCCGGGGCGCAGCCACCCCCCGGGATGTCCGGAGCGGGCCGGGGCCGAGCCGAGACCCTCGCCACACCGGGCCCCCCTTCCCGGTCTTTGGGGCGGGAGCGGGGAGCGTCCAGGGCCGCCTGCAGCCCCTTCCCCGGCGGAGCGGAGCCAGCGGGGCCGGGGCTGGGGCCGGGCGGTGCTGGCGGCTACCGGGCTCCTGGGGAGCTGGAGGGATTTCAAAATGGGCTTCATTAGCTTGTGACTGCGTTAGTGGCCTCCGCAGGTAGCCTGTCACCGCAGCTGTGCTGGCGAGGTTAGGAAATACGGCAAATACGGTGTAATTCCTGCTACAGAAATTAAATAGTTGTCTCAGGGCTGCTTTTCCTGCAAGCCTCTGCAGGAAGAAATACGTGTGCTGAGCTGTGTGTTGCAGAGGCGAGATGCCAGGGCCGTTAGCCATGGATCATGTCCTAGCCCGGCCAGGATCGCGGTGCGTGCAGCAGGGTTCCCATGATGGCTCGGAGCGGAGCCGCCGGTGTGGCCATGTTCGGTGCAGGCACCGGGGGCCGAGCTGCAGCCTGCACATGACGCCGCAGCCTGCCACAAAGAGCGGCTCCGCACCGGGGTGGGGATGGGGGGACGGGGCCGAGCGGCCGCTGCCTCCCTCCTGACAGCCGAGGAGCTCCTGACTTCACATCAGCTCCTTTTTCACACCCTCCTTCTGCTCCCTCTCCTCAGGAGAAAAATGCAGCTGCTGTGGAGCAAAACCAAGCCCCCCCATCCCTCCCCGTGGCACTGACCCCTTGCGTGAAACTTCAGTAAAACAAAATCCACACCAGAGAGTCTGAACAGGCTTATTAATAGCTTAATTAGCAGCCAGTGAGGCTTTCCCTCACTATGTCATTCTAAGACTCCAGAGGAAGCCAACATAGGACCAGACTTTGCGACTTTTATGACTCCAGCGTATGGCTAAAGGAGGGTTCATCTTCAGCTTAATACAGTAATAGAAAGCTTTGGATACCTGGTGAGTCACAGAAAATGACCACTAACACCAAGTTAGTGTGGAACTGAGCTGTAAGTGCTGGGCATTGACAGCCCCCAGAGTCAGGGGGTGACACCCTGGGGTGTCCCCAGCTCTGCTGCTGTCCTCGGTGTGGCTTTGGGGCTGGGTGGCAGTGGGCATGGAGGACACATTGGCCTTCTCATGGCCGATTTGCCAGCACAAGGATGGAGGGACATTTCTGCTGGGAGGGATGGCATGAGTTGGTGCTTCCAGGAGGGTGTTGTGTCCAGGATGGGGCCAAGCTCTGTACTTCCTAGTTGCCAGGCTCACATCGCCTTCTGGTCCGGGCTGTGGAAGGATGAATTTGCCGTTGCTGCATTATAAAAGGCAAATTAAAAAATAGACTGTAGCTGCCCTGTTGTGACCTGCTGAGAACTCGGGTTTTCTGGCTGGAAGGGATAGAAGGTTGAGATGGACCTGCAGTGATTTCAGCCTGTGGCAGCAGGAGGTCTGGGGATTTTCTAGCCCAAGGTTTCAGTGATGAGATGCAGTCCATTTGTAATCCATGGTGAATTTCCCCAAGCTGGTGTTTTCATAGCAAACCTCTCTGTAGAACTGAAACAGCCACAAGTGTTGGTGGAGCAGGTAACCACCTAAGATGTGGCGGGGCTGGAGGAGATACCTGAGAGTCTTCCCTGGCTGTGAATCTGCTGGGAGTTCTTCCCACCTTGTGCTGTTCAGGACTTTTGGTTCTCTGTGCAGTTGTTCTGCTGGAGGAAGGCGCTTTGAAATGGTAGATCTTGCTAGTGTGGGAAAAAATTAAGGAAGACAATTCAGTTTCATTTTTAATACATGTGAAATCAGCATGTGCCTAAGATGATGGGGTTGGTCACCTGTCTTCTGTTTAAAACAAAAATAAATCCTTCCAAATCCTGTTCAGAAGGTGAAGACTTGCTTTGGAAATGAAGGTGTCTCTGGAGTGTCAACCAGGGAACAAATGGGGTTATGTAATTTGGTTTAGTGAAGTGTTGTTGTCACTTAAATAGGTCTGGTATTTTTATGCAAATGCAGGGTGAGGATGGGATTTCAGCAGCACACACTCGGGTGCCTGTTCTGGAGTGGTGCTCGGCACTGCTAATGAAGGAGCTGCAGCCCTTGTGCTAATTTGGCTTGGGCTGCCAGGGGATATTGAGCCTTGGTGAACATCCAGAGTTCGCCCGGAGCGAGGAGCCGCGTGAGCAGGTCCCAGGGTGAAGCCACCGAGGCTGTTCACAAGCTCAGGCCTCGCTGCACTGCCCTGGAACAGCAGGTCTCACGTGAAAGATGTTCAGAAAATATGCTTGGTTTGTTCTGCTGCATAAACTCATGTGCATTCGTGATTCTGCTGAGCGCCCAGCCAAAAGTAGGACAAATTGAGACTGTTTAGATACAAACAAACCGTTTGAGTAGCTTCCACTTTTAGACACGCTTGCTGGAGATGTTGAAGGGCCCTTCACACACCCCCAGCGTTGGCCCATTTCCAGTAGCTTGACCCAAAACACCCATCTCCTGAAGCCTTCAAGCTGTGGGTGTCACCTCCTTTGTGAAGCATTGCTGTCCACCTGGCAAGTCTCTGAGTCTTCTTGGTGACTTATAGTTGGGCAGATACCTCCAACCAAAGGAGGAATGGCGTGAACGCTCCTTTCTATGCTCCCTGCCCTGATGGGTGTGACAGTCATGACCAAGCCTGTGTGCTCAGTGGGTTTGGGTAGGACAGGAGCAGTGTTCATCACAGCTCAGCCCAGTGGGACAACGTCTAATGAATGGGGATGTTTCATGTCCATGGACACCTGGTCTTTGATGGAGGAGGGATCTTGAGTCCCCTGTTAGCCTCGGTGGGTATGGTGACAGGACTCGCTTGGGACACTGCCTGTCAGAATGTCCAGGAGCATGGCTGCCGTGCACATCTCCCCTTGGGCACCTGGCTGGTGGGGATGGGATTCTGCTCCCAGCTCTGTCCATTCCCCCTTCTGATGTTGCGGGATGTCCCGGGCTCCACGTGGAGAGCCTGCAGGGCTTAGCCCCACAGTAGCCATGGTTAGTTGGCCCTTCTGCGTGGAGATATGTCCCTTCCTGCTGGTTTGGTACAACGGGCAGGAAGATCTCTCGGGGTGTGACGGGTGCCCTGTGCCCCAGGCGCTGCAGGGCTGCTCTGGGGTGGGCCCCAGGAGGACTCTTGGGTGGGGTGTGCGTTTCAGGGTGTGCACTTTGGCTGTAGACATTGTGTGAATGTCCCAGGCCAGCGATGGCTGCAGACCATGCAGGTGTGGGTGCAACCCTGGCACCCACAGTTCCCAACAGCGCACTTGGAGGAGGAGCAACAGCCTCACCTGGGGCTGCCTGAGCAAGGTGGCCTGTGGCCAAGTGGTTGTGCTGCTGGGGAAGGACCTTGTGAGGATTCCTCATCCCATGGCTCTGGTGTGGGTCTGCTGTGGGGCCAGCTGTGTCCTGGGGCCATCCTGATGCCCCCGCCAGTCCTTAATCTCCTTGAGGAGTGTTTCCCAAACTGAATAGATTTTGCTTTTGACAAATCCATCACTAAACCTTCATTTCCTTTTCCTGGTTTAATCTCGTTACTTCCAGCTGTAACCCCCTTGCCTCTTCCAGTCGTTCCCATCCCCTCCCCGCTGTCGTGCTGCAGGAAGGAGCCCTGATGCTGGTCCCCACCCCGATGCTGGAGATGTGGCCATGGGAGACGCCCATTGGCACCTCGGCAGGGCCTTTTGGTACCCCAGAGCTGTTGGGTGTGTAACAGCCCCCATGTATAACAGGTTTTTTTGTTCTGTTTTGGGGACAGAAAAGCAATCCCTGCCGTTAAAACCTGACCAGTTGCTTGCCAATTTCCTCAGGGATCTGGGCGTGTGTTTGTCTGCAGGGGCTTTCCCATCCCTTGTCCTTCACCTTCCTGGTTGTTGGGTGATGACCCAACAACCCCTCTGGACCTTCTCCTGCTCCATTCTTACACGGGCAGTTCCAGAAGGAGCCCGGGACTGTTCCTGACCCACAGCCAAGGCTGGTCTGTTCCGTGTCCCTAAAAGATTTCTTACTGTCTGGGTCTGTTTGCTCAGAGCTCTCTGTGGCAGCTACAGTGACTTGTTAGAAAACCTCTGTGTGGTCCCCAGAAAAGCACCAGGTGAGGTGTTTCCCCCAGCTCTGGGTTCAGGGCAGGAGCTGTTGGGTGTTTTTGTTGTGGCGAATGATGGGAGTTGCTGTTTGGGGATCATCTGGATTGGGATTTAATTAATCTGGGAACCTCCTTGAAGTTGTTGTTTTATCACATAAGTACTTTGATTACGAAACACAATCTGTCCTTTACGCTTTTTATTTATATACATGTCCTATGTTTAGTCCTCCCTTCCTCTCCCTGAGCCTGGGCTCCAGCCGGGTCGGAAGGACCCACAGACATGTCTCCTTCTGTCTAATCCGGGGATCACTGTGAGGAGAGCGGGGCAGCTCGGCCGCTCCTGGTGCTCTGCGTCAAAGCCGACTTGGGGATACTTTAATCCACAGATTAATGAGAGAATAGATGTGCCTGGGGGCTCTGTAATCTGGGGATTACTGAGGGGACTGGGAACAGGTAATGATGTGACTTGGACTCACCGCAGATAGGCCATGAGAGTGCCTGGTCACTGATGATGGCATCTGGAGGCTTGCACCCGTCTGCAGGGGATGGGGCTCCGTGTCTCCCCCTCCCCATCTCCATGCGAGGACCAGGTTAGGAGCTGCTCCCTCTCCAGCGCTGGGAAAAGCTGGATGACTCCTAGCAGGCATCAACAGCAGTGTGGAGTGGTCTGGCCTTAAAACCCAGCATGGCCCCAGTCCTTGTTGCTGTAGGGCCCATCTGCTCTGGGCACCAGCTGCCTCAGATGGAAAGCCAGCCCTGCTCCTTCCCTCAGCCTCCCCTTGGATGTGCTTGCTCCTCAGCCAGCTCCCATGGTGATGTCTAGTCTCTGCAAACCTCTGGGGTCTCATCAGAGGGCTTCTTGGGCACTTGGGTTGGTCTCTGCTGCATGTCCAGGCAGAGGCGCAGCGAGCTCCAGGGGGGGAAGCCTGTGAAGGTCTGGTGGAGCAGCAGTCATGTGAAAGGGAACAGACCTGGCAAACTTTCTCGCAGAATAGTCAACCTGTGTGATCTTGTAACGTCTGCAGGGAGAGACTGGACAGGGTCATGGAAGCTGTCAGGGTTTGCTAAACACAGAGGGACCACCTCTGGCTCAGGAGGCCGCTGAGCTGCAGCTTCTTAGAAGGTGGAAGGATATTAGTGGAAAGATGTAATGTGGTTGCCATATTTGCGTGCATCTCCCATTGCCTGCTGGAGATGGGATACTGGGCTGGAGGAGCTTTTGATTTGCAGCCTTCCTCCTGGGCAAGGTTCTTGAGGTTGTTTGTGTGAACAAGAGCCCGCAGGGCTCTGCCAAACCCTTAAACACCCCTTAGCTGAAGAGCTGGCAAGATCCTGTGCCTGGAAAGTCAGGAGGTGGTGGGACTTCATGTCAAAAGCCATGGCAGACCAGGTAATCATCATTACCCTGAACACCGGGAATTAGAGCAGAGCCCCTGCCAGTGGGCTCCGTGGTGCTCAGCTGTGAAAATAGAGGCTCATGGAGGAGATCCTTTGAGAACCTGAGTCCCAGCTGCTGAGGTTGCTGGAAATGCCACGGGTGCAGGCTGGTGAGTGGTGTATCTGTGAGGCTGCAGAGCTGGTGGCTGGTGCGTTGACGTGGCAGGATGCTGATCAGGCAGGTTAAAAATAGCAGCTGCTCCCTCCCTGCTCCTCCCGATCTCGCTGCGTGGCTGCCACCGGGAGCTGGGAGCGACGAGGCTGATGTGCTGAGCAGGCACAAAGCCCCGACTGCAGCCGGTACCGCAGGGAGCACCGGGCAGTGCTGGGCAGGGATCTGGGGCAGCCGGTGATGGCGGAACACCCACTTCTCATCTCAGCATCTCCTTGTAGTGCTGCCGTGACCCCTGGACCCCTGGTGCGTTGTGGCACCTGAGTCCTCCCAAAGTCCCCGCGAGTTGAGGCACTGGTACTGCCCTGCTCCTGGGCAGGGTGAGGTGCAACCATCACCATCCTGCCCCAGTGCCCGGGCACCACAGCCCAGATGTGGAGACCCTCAGTGTGCTGTTCGTGAACCAGAATAGAACCCAGGAACCAGAGTAGATGGGTAGTCTCCCATTTCAACCTCCTCTGTCCTGCCTTTCAGTTGATTCCCTGGTGCAGTTGTAAAATACAACCATTGTCTCAGCTCCCCGAGTATGCAAACAAATCGCTATGATTTTCCCACCCATATCCATATCCTCTGAATAACAGTAAAACATTAATGGAGATAAAGACTGCTATCTCCCTCATGTCTATTTTGTCACTGCAATAACAACTTTAAATGTTAAGTGTGAGATTTATAGATGCCAAGCCTGCTCAGCAAAAATAAATTACGTTCTGTAGTGCACATTATCATCTATTGCTCCTGTATTATCTGAAGCCAGAGTAGGTGTTAACCCTGTGATAACATCCTCAAAGGGGATTTTAAAGAATTTTGTAGTTTAATTTAAAAATTCTGTTGGCTGTCTGGTTTGATCCGCAACTCATTCTAGTGCAGGGGTATTGGGGTGGAAATTGTCCAAAATGCTGACAATGAGAAGTGTGACAACGGGAGGAGCCCCAGGCCTGAAACAGCCACTGAAACAGCAGCTTCAGTGACCTCAGACACTCACAAGTGGCTTCCCCAGCATGGTCTTTCCCAAGTTCCTTCCTGCAAGAGTGGTCAGGCACTGGACCAGGCTGCCCGGGGAGGTGGTGGAGTCACCATCCCTGGAGGAGTTCAACAAACGAGTAGATGTGGTGCTTTGGGACGTGGTCTGGGGGTCAGGAAGATGTTGGACAAAGGTTGGACTTGATGATCCTGGAGGTCCTTTCAACCTAAATGATTCTAGCATTTTGTGATTCTGTTTCTGTGGCTGGTCTGGTGGCAGTCAGCAGCTGATGGGCAGCCTGGCTGGGGTCACAGGTCACTTCACTCGCAGGCTGAGTAAATTTTCCCACGTGAGAAGGGGAGGGAGGTCAGGGTGGAGAGGAGCCAGCCCTTCCACCACGCGTTGTGTACAGTGGCTGATGAGCCTGTCTCACTGCAGAGCTCAGACTGATGGGCACCAGATGCTGCCTGGCATCAGGGGGAGGCTGTAGCTTGTTCAGCACCTGGCTCCTACCCATAACACCGGCTCAGATACAGAGCAGTAACTGCTTCTGCTCTGGTGTTCGTGGTGCAGCTCCCACAAAAACCTGCTGCCACAAAGAGTGTTCCTCTCTGAGCGTGGTGTTTTGGGGACAAGGCAGCCCCAAGAGCTGCAGTGTTCGGGTGTGGGGCTGTTCAGCCTGCAAGAAAATGAGCTTTGCTTCCTTGGGGCCCCTGCTCTGCTGCTGCCTGGTGCAGTGTCCTGAAAGTGGGGTATGGGACGTGACCCTGCTGAGAGACCACGCTGCTGGTGTCCAGCTTTGGCTTTTACTCTGGTTTAAAAGTTGTGATAATACCGTGGCAGAGCAGTGAACAACCCAGATACCCCTTCAGCCCTTCACTGTGTCCCCAGCTCCCTTGTGCAGGGTTCAGAGAATTTCTTTCTTTTCTCTTTAACCGCTTCATTTTAAGGGAAGTGCTTGATGATGTTCTGGTGTAAAATGCTGTTGGGGGTCCCTAGTGCAGATAGGTGGGCTGTACAGCTCTGAGGAGCTCACTGAGTGTCAGGATCAGAGCTTTGCACTGAGAAAATGGGGCACACTTGGTGCTTCCTGAGCGAGTGAAATGGCTCTTGTGACTGTCTTTGTTCTGCTGAGACAAGAGGGTTGTCCAGAGGAGGGGGAAAGTTGTCACCCAGCCACCTGCAGCAGGAGATGATCTTAAGCAGTGATGTAGCGGGGTGCATAATTCACAAGAGATGTAACAAAAGGGAGCTAAACATTTCACACTTCTAATCTGAATTTTCTGAACACTTACAGGTAGATATATATAAATGAATTCCTTTCCAAACCTGTATGTATCAGCTGATTTTCAGAGGAGGCCTCTGCTGTGAGCAGATTATTTAATGACTCCTGACTTGAGCCCTTGAACTGCTGTTCCAGAGCAGAAGATGTGGTCTGCTGCTGGAGGTTGGACATTGTCAGAGGTGGAAGCTGCTCCCACCTCAGCTGCCAGGCTGTCCATGGAAACGTGCATCTGCGTGGATGGGGGTAGTGGAAGAGGGAGAATTAGAGAGGTGGTTTCTGAGAGCCCTCCCTCAAAATCCCTAAATAAACTTGGCCTTGATTGCCGTGGGCTGACAGACCCTTAATTATAATAACAGCACAAGCAGTGTTGCTTTGTAGCTGGTTCCCCACTGAACAGCTCTGGCTGGCAGAGCCCTGTGCCAGATGTCTGCCTGAGATTGCTGCTGGTTGTGCAGATCGGTTCAGGGGGTGCTCTCAGCTGGAGGACACCAGTAACGCAGGTGTCCAGCGGTGGTTGGTTTGTTTGCATGGTTTCTTGGCAGAAGCCAGAGTCCCATTGCATAGACCCATCAAAATCTTCACAAGCATATCTGCAGCAATTACCTTCTGCAAAACGTTGTTACGTTAGGAGACACTGGAGTGAGCAGTCCCTGCCCACCAGCCTTAGTGGTGATCTCTGGGCTGGGGCTTTGTGCAGCAACCAACATGATTTCAGTCTTCTGAGACACAGCCATGAGTGGATCATGGCTGGAGTTGTGCAGTGATGGGTCCTGACCGCCCTGGGAGTGCCCATGAGTCCCAGTTTTGCTGGGCTGGAAAACTGAGCAAGACTCTGAGCCTACGAGTTTTACATCTGCTGTGCTCTGTGTCAGAGGAGAAAGCAGCCTGGGGGACGGGTGGTGGGAGAGAGCTGGAAGCACAGTTGCTGTGAGGAGCCTCTGGACTGTTGTTGGCGAGCACACAAGGCTGTGGTGATTGAGAAAGCCAGAGAGAAGCTGAAGCTGAAGATCCCATCTCATAGTGTTACTCAACACCTTGATGCAATATTTTCATTAGGAGTCCTGCAAAAGTACAGCAGCTTGGTGACACTGATGAGATGCCTCCAGCTAATAACAGGTTATTCTGCTTTTTTCAGCAGTGGAAGTAATGAAGCAGCATCCTTTTTTTTAGTCAATGGGCATAAAAATAGCATCAAAGATTAAAACTTGTTGCACTAACTGGGTTAGTTCACCCATGACTGTGTTCACGATGCCACGCAGAGATCCCTGTGTAGCCAGGGCTGTCCCTGGGGGCAGTGGAGCCAGATCCATGTCTCCACACGGGTCATGAGATGGTCAGAGCTCAGTGTTCACTCTGGGTGTGGTGCCCGTTGGGGGCAATTCCCTCTGCTGGGATCCAGCCAGAGTCGGGGCTCTCAGGGATCCTCATCCCTCTGTAATGCCAGTGATGGAATCTCTGCTCCTGTTCCCACCCAGCCCCTTCACCAGCAGGTCTCAAAGCACCTCATAAATGGGGGGAGGCTTCTTGCCTGTATTTTACAGATGGATTTACTGATTCTTACCCATTAGTGCACTTCAGGCTGGGCACTGATCTTGGTGACACGGCTTTGAAGCTGAAGTCTGCAGTGTTACCTTGTCTGTATGGGGCTCTTAGAAGCAGACAATGAAGTCTTGTCACGTTTGGACATTTGATCTAACGTAAGAACTTTCTAATTAGGATGTTTGTGAGTTAATCACATGTGACACTTTGTTTGCTCTCTGCTGCAAGCCTGAGATGTGTGAGGATGTGGGGAAGTGGATCATCCTTTTTTTGGCTTTGTGTCACCCTAATGCATTATCTCCATCTGGTTGTCTCCTCCCCCCTTGTGTCCCTCAGCTGGAAGTAAGCGTGTACCAGTGGCTATTAATAGCTGAATCCTGCCACAGTCTGCTCTTGCAGATGGGATTCTCAGCTCCTGAAGCCTAAACTCATTACAAACAAAGCAGCACTCTCTGTGGGCTGTAATACAATTAGCCTTGCTATAAGTTGGGTTCCCGGGGCCAAGTGCTGCCCCCAGTTTCTGTCTGAAGGTTGCCCATTATTGTCCTGGCCAGCACATCCCCTTGTCCCTCACGGAGGCAGCTGCAGTGCTTCGTCACCAGCTCTGTCTGTCTGTTAAATACCGATGAGAGGTCTTGGTCCTGATGCCTCTGGCTGTGCAGCCCTGGTGTCCCGTGTGGTTTGGGCACCAGGACATTGTTGCTGTACAGCTTGTCTGTGTTACCCAAGGATGTTGGCGGTGGAGGGCTTTGACTTGTCACCTTTCTTACCATCTCCTTGAACAGCTAAAATCTGTTGCTAAAGCTGCAAACCCATGATATTATTCTATAGATCTTTCATAGATCCATCACTAGAATTTCACACCTCCCTGAGCTGCTCAGGAGCCTGGAAGGCATCCTCGCCCTGCCCGCACAAAAGCGCCTCTGCTGCTGTTTCTTCTCAGGGGGCTGTGGAGAACATCTCCTCAGCTGACCTGGCGTGGGGGCCATTTGCCTCCACTGCACTGTCAAGTGGAGCAAACTGTGATGTGAGTCTGTCCTCAATGTCCATGGCTGGGGTTTGTCCTCAGGTTGAGTGCCAGGCAGCCCCCCCAGATCTGAGCAGTAGAAATAAAGTAAATGTGTGGGTTGGGCAGCTTTCGTGGAGGGGCTCATGTGTCTAATTCCAGACTGAGAACTGAGAATTTTGCTAAAATTCCTGCCAAAACCAGGATGTCTATGTTCTCAAATAGCAGCCTGTATATTTAACTACTAAAGGGCAGTTTCTGTTGCTGGGGCACCAAACCTTGCCCTTTTCCTTCACTCAAACCTGCCCTTCTATGTCTCTCCAGCTCCTCGCAGGGCAGGAGCATCCAGAGTTGGACCTGCCAGTGATGGAGCGAGGTGAGACAGGGACTTCCTTCAGAGGCAGGAGGAGGGACTCTGCACGGAGCTGTATTTAGAGAGAAGCTGCCAGAGATTGCTCCAAATTGCGCTCACGTCTGGTGTGCTTCCCCTTGCCAGGAGCCCACACAGCCTTGGGAGCCGGCGAGGCTTTGCAGCTTTATTCTTGCAGGCTCTGTTTCTTTAATTAAGAGAGAGCTCTGCTTGCCCTCCAGAGAGAAACCTGCTGCTAAAGCTGCGAGGTTGTTTTTAGATTTGTTTTACCTCTTCTAGCACTTCATGGAGGAAGGTGTCTCCTTAAGGATGCTCGTGTCCCCGTGCACGGGAGGTGTCCATCCCCATGAGGCTGGAGGTCCTGCCCCATCTCTCCACGTGCTGGGGATGGGTGAAGTGTCCAACCCAAAGTCCTCAGTGTGTTTATACACCGTGTCTTGGCCATGGGGACTGATCACCATGGTGAGCACGGCCAGTGCCAGTGTTCCTCTCTGGACAGGGCCACCACAGCTGCCCGCTCTGCTTCATGGCTCCTCCTCTGCAAGGTGTTGGTGCAGCCGGGCTGGAGATCATGGAGCTGTTCACTTTGCTGGCTAGAAATGACCATCGTGACTCCAGGCAGGAGATGTGCCCTGGTTTGAAGTGCCACTGTGTAGCTCAATTCCTGACTTGTGTGGCACTTTGTTCTCTATCTCTCAAGAGCTGCTGCCTCACCAAACCTCTTTCTTTCCTCGCAATCTGTTTCTGACAATGTGTGAAGTTATTGACAAGGTGATGAAATCTGGCGGACGAGAATTTGCCAGAAAAAGGAGGCTTTTCCCTCTGCATATGCAGTCTCAGGCCTCCAAATGAAAGCATCCCCCCTGTAGACCCGTGGCCAATACCCAGTGCTGCAGGCAGTGGCCACTGGGCTGGTGGCCTTATGGCCTGTGGGTCCAGTGGTACTTTCTCAGTGCATGCGCAAGCCTCAGAAGAGATGTGTGATAATTAGCACAAGAAAAACACACTGTGATGTCATCCTTGTGAATTCTCCTTCATTGGGTGCTGGGTACTGCTCCCCAAACCCCGTCCCCATCCCTGCCAGGTCATCACTAACCCATGTCCCTCAGCACCACATCTCCGTGGCTTGGAAACCCCTCCAGGGATGGGGACTCTTCTACTTTGTAGGGAAAAATCTTGTCTTGACAGAGTGCTTGGGAAGTGCTTGGATTCTGCAGAGTTAATGTTTGTGTTTAGGTGGCATTTATTGCTGTCCTTCAATGGTCCTTGCAGAGGTGCCTTTGTGGGAGTCAGGGCTGAAGTGTCAGGTCACTCTGGGGATGCCCCAGCCCGGACTGGTCACTCTGTGGATGCTGGTGTGGTTTAAATGGTTCACCTGCCTGGCTGTACACTGCAATAGAAGCTTGTTTTAACCACTGCTCTGGGCTACCTCCAGTGTGAGAATGGCAATAGGCAGCTTGGCTGGAGTGTCAGGTTTAGCTTTTGTTACGCTCTTGGCAGTGCTATTTGGAGGCTGCAAGGCTATTTTAGGTATATTCAATTACAGTTTTTTCTTGCTTAGCGAATAGCTGCTGGTGCTGCTATTAACCTGTAGTGAAAAACGTTGAAGCAGATGGGAAATATTCAAGGCGTTCTTTTGTCCCATCCCTCTCCGAAGGACAGGGAAAACAATATTTATATTTATTGACAAGCTTTGTTTCCTGGCTAGCAGGGTTTGCAAGCAGCTTGCTGCCTGCGTGCCTTTTACTTTCCAAAAGCCATTGATTTTTGCAGTCTTGCAATTAGAAAACAAGAAGCCTATAAAATGCTGTTATTCCTGTATTTTAAAATGGAGTTTCAGTCTCCTGCTGTCTTTTTATTGGTTTCCCCCCTTTCCAGCCCCGCGGAATGTTGCTGGAGTCAGCATGTTGTAATTGGCCTGTGGAGATCCAGGTCCTGCTGGTATCACTTAAACCCAAACAGTTTTGCTGCAATTTCTCCATCCTTGGGTTTCCCAGGTAAGGGAGCGCTCCCGAGCTGGTGCTGCAGCTCTATTGACTGGAGCACTCGGCTAATCGCTTCCTGTAATTAAATTCTTCACTAGGAATAAAGTTAATCTTCTCAGAGCATGTAAAACCTGACCCACAGCCTGAGCAGGCAGAAACACTGTTGTTTATAGGCACCTTTATCCCAGTGTAAAGGATCCGCTCCCAAACCAGAAGCAATTAGTATAATTAGATATTCCTCGTCCTGAGCCAAGGATATATAATAATGAATTAACTGAAATGGCAGCTTCCCACTGAAGATTTCATAGATTTTTTCAAGGTGGGACAGGACCTTCTTGCCTGTTCCCTTGACCTCTGGTAGGACACAGCTCTGTTCAAGCCACATCCACCTGATGAGGTCTTCACTGCTGCCTGTTGGTGCTTGGGACTGTGTGGTGTGGGTTGTAGTTTTTATTTTATTCTTTTTTAGATTCATATTTTTTCAGCCCTGTGGTGCTCAATAAGTTTGGCAAAGAGAAATTGAAGAGACTTTCCCCAACTCTTTTTCTCCATGTTTGTGTAAACACATTAATAAACTAATTGACCAAATCCTTGCTGGCTGGTGGAAGCATTAAGCTTGCTCTGGGTAACTGACTTGAACCATATGGTTTGGTCCCAAGGCTTCTTTGGGTTTTTAGGAGAGGTTCAAAAAGTGCCTATTTGCATCGTCTTGGAACATTGACATTCCAAGCACAGATAGTTTTGCATAATTTATTACTCTCACTGTAGCTTTGCTCATACTCGTAAGTCCAACTTCGAAGTACTGCATCCTCACTCGTAATTATTTATGTGCAGCAAAACAAAACAACATTAAGTGCCATCCGGGCATTGCTGTGCTTCATTTGGTGGAGAAACTCAAAGTTCTTTCATAGTCATAAAAATTCTTGTTCATTTATTAAGAGCCAAAGTCAGAATAGAAATAACCTTTCCAGCAGCAAATCTGTCTTGGAGCTTGGACGGGTGCAATGCAATGCTTATGGACTGCAGCTCTGTGGTACCCGGGTGATGCCAGGCACTTGCCATCAGCTGTTTGATTTGGACAATTAAGGTGTTTTTGTCAGTTCCACTTTGATTTAGAGTGAGATCCTCTTGCCAGTTCTCAGGCTGCCTCAGCATAGCAACATTTCACTGTGAGCAATGTCAGGAGGTGTCTGAGGTTCTCTTCTTGCCTGCAGAAGAGAAGGCTCAGGGGAGACCTTATTGTGGCCTTCCAGTATCTGAAGGAGGCTACAAAAAGGCTGGAGAGGGACTTTTCACAAGGGCCTGCAGTGATAGGACGAGGGATAATGGGTTCAAAGTGAAAGAGGGCAGATTTAGATTAGAAATTAGAAGGAAATTCTTTACTCAGAGGGTGGTGAGACACTGGCACAGGCTGCCCGGGGGAGTTGTGGGTGCTCCATCCCTGGAGGTGTTCAAGATCAGGTTGGACGAGGTCCTGGGTGGCCTGGTCTAGTGGCAGGTGTCCCTGACATGACTGTGGGGTGGAACTAGATGATATTTAAAGGTCCCTTCCAACCTAAACCATTCTATGATTCTATGATGAAACTTATTTACTTGCCCCAATTTACTTGACCTACGGCACTGGACGGACATTATTCACCTTTTGAGCCTCTGGTCTGGTTTGCCAGTTGTTAGGTGCCCCTCATCATGATCTAGAGTCTCCAGCTGATCGATTCTGCCCCAGCTAATGGACAATCATGGAGAGCAATGGGGATTTGCTCTCATGATCTTCATCCCTCCATCATGATGTGGCTGTTAATGAAGGGTGCCAGGGAGATGTCGACCATTACGATAGACAGGGTCTGAATAAATTAGTGTGCACAGATCATTGAGCATCTTTGTTGTAAAACAAATGGCCTGTGGTCAGTTAATCATATAAAGAAACATCTCCCAGACCTCGTGGCATTATTCATAAATCCTAAATCCTCTTGCAGTTTCAGAAACAGAACATATTTTAAAATATGGAGAAATTACAGCCTGGAACGGTTGTTAGAAATGTGGCTGCCACAGATTGCCAGGGAAAAGGAGAGAGAGATCATTTTTTGTTGCAAAAGTCTCATCTCTCCACCACTGAACCATCCTTTCCTCTTTAGCTCGTAGGTCTCCTTGTGCCTATTCTCCCTTTCTCTGTGCCTGCACAGCCCCACTCAGGTGCTGCTGGAGTCCCTGGGGAGATATAGATTGGACGTGAGGAAGAAATTGTTGATGCTGAGGGTGGTGAGAGCCTGTCCTAGGTTGCACGGAGAGGTGGTTGCTGCCCCATCCCTGGAGGTGAGGTTGGCCAGGGCTCTGAGCAACTTGCTCTAGTTGCAGATGTCCCTGCTCAGTGCAGGGGGGTTGGATTTGATGAGCTTTAAAGGTCCCTTCCCACCCAACCCAGTCTGTGATTTTATGATTCTGTGCTGGTGTCACAGCTGATGGAGAGGGCTGCTGCCGCAGCCTGTGAATGAGGGCTGGCAGCTGCCCAGGGCCCCACAGTCTGGAACATCTTGGCATGGCCCCTTCCATGTAAATGTGGAGATCTTGGTACGGGGGAGTCCTCTTTGTTTCCTGCCCTAGTTTCTCCCCACTGGAAGGGGAATGAGGCTGCTGAAGGTCACCTGCTCTGGTTGGTGGTGACTCCCAGAAGTCTGTCCACCCTCTAAGCTGGTTGAGCAGGAGCAGCTTCTGCTGATGGGGTGGTGGGAGCTGCTCTCCCAACATAAGCAGCTGCAGAGACCCCGCTCCTTGGACTGGGGGTCCCCAAACAGCCATGCAAACCCCTTCCCTTCCCCTGGCCTTTCTGGGCTAGAGGTGGGAGCCCCAGTTTGTGCCAGGGAGGCTCTTGCCCATGGTGAGCCGTGGGATGGTGAGTGGGGAGTGGTGGGGGCCTGGCGGGAGGCAGGCAGTGAAAGAGTGAATTTTCACATGGAAGCATCCTAAAAGGGCTCAGGAAGCCAATTAGCAGATCAAAGGTAGAGGAGCCAAGCCCCAAAGAAAGGGTTTGATAGAGAGAGCACTCTGGAGGGGATTAAAAATAGGTGTTAATAAACGAGGGCTGGGCTGCTCAGCTGTAAAGTGGAAAAGAAAATGTTTGAGGGCAACTGGAGATTTGGCACAGCCTTTGAGTGGAAAAGAAAATGTTTGAGGGCAACTGGAGATTTGGCACAGCCTTTGAACACCAAGCCCCTCTCTGGCTGGCAGGGTGTGTGCACCTTTCTTGGTAGGAAGTCACAGATTCTTTGTGTTATTTGCACATGGATTTATCTAATTCTAGGTTAAACTGCTTTGAAGCAGCTCCCAGACGTGTCAACTCAGGTGCTCTGGGCCACGTTGCAGCCTCACTCCTTTCCATGGCAGCTCTCCTCTTGGTCCCTGAAAATCAGATCCTTCTCCTGAAGTCCTCGAATTGATGTTTGTTCTTTTCCATTATGATTAAAAAAAAAAATCTAACGGTGGCCATCCCAATTTACAGTTCGCATTTCAAGAAAGTGGCTCTTATGTCTTGCCAGCCCTCAGCATGTTCACTTGTTAAATTATGCATATGCTAATGAAGTGTGAAAATCAGCCAAATAACAACTCTCTGTAATCGCTTAATGTCCCCAGAGCATTGTGGCTTTTTTATTATTATTATTTTATGTTTTGTGACCCACTCTGAGTCACGTTTCTGCAGGGTGTTCTTCCAACAACTGAGGTCAATGAGTGCTTTCCCTTTTTCTCCTTCTGAAAGAAGCCCAAATATGTGCTTGCAGCCCACAGCACAGTTTGTGTGTTCCATTTGGAGTTAAGTAATCCCCAGATTTTCACTGGGGTGGGGAGCAGCTTCCCAGCACAACTGCTGACATCCATGGTGTGTGCCTGGGTGTAGGAAGGGACCACACCAGCCCTTGGGGGTCCTGCAACCTGGAACTGCTGCTCCTCCTCCCTGGTGTGAACCCATGTTGAGTTTGGATGTGGCATCATCCCACCCAGGGCAGGTGTGTGTGAGCTTTCTTGGCATTGATCCCTTTTTGTAGCAGAGGTTGTCCCAAACTCATGAGACCTCCAGGGCATCTCCAGCCTTGGAATGCTTGGCTGGGCTGGCAGTGATGCTGGGGGTTGCCAGAGGTGGGTGATGCTGCTGTGTCTGGGTGGGCAGCTATGAGCTGGGACTCAGATTTAAAGCAGGTAGCCATTACCTTTTTAATTACCTTTATCTTCTACACACCCGAATGCTGCTGCCATCAACTGTTTAAGCAGAATTTCTCATAGTTTGATAGAAAACTGGTGGACCTGAGAATGGGATGTTTCACTAGGAGCACATCAGTGTTGCTGCTGCACGTGAATCTTTGACAATCACAGTTCCTATGTTCCAACGAGCAATAGTTTTCTGCCCCTGACCTGTTGCAGGATCATTTTCTGTATTTGACTCTGCATTTATCACTACTTTTAGAATAAACAAATCAGTTTTCCACGTACTCTGATTTTGCTGTGTTACCAACAAGACCTCAGTAGGAACAACCACGTTCAGCTCCAATTCTGGTTCCTGCGCGTGAACGATGTCAAGATTATCTCAGTCTAACAATTTTGTCCAAAATACTTTATACTAATAGTGCCTTGGGAAGCACCGTGTCTACAGCCCCGACTCCAGAAACAGAGCTCCCAGCAAAGACCTTTAATTCCCTGTCAGAATCAACTTAATTAAATCCCATCTGACTGGGAGAGGGTTTTCATTTGATCTCATGAGTATCCCTGCTTCCATCCTGGACTTTATTCCCTGATGCAAGGTTTGTCTGCCTCCTTCCACTAAAGATAGATTAACATAAATCCAAATAAATTTTCCTTCCAAGAGGACAAAATCCGTGATAGAATGATTAATTAAAAATGAAAAGCAAAGGAACTGCAGTTGAATTTTCTGATGTGCCAGGCACGGCTGCCCATGGACAGCCCGGTGAGATGGTGCTGGTGTGGCAAGATGTCCTGCAGCCTGTTTGCTCTGCACGGGGGAGTCCTCTGAGCTGGTCACCTGGAGAACGTACATGAGCGTGTTCATGTTGGGACATCCTCAAAGGCACATCGAGCCAATGGGTTGGTTGGTGCTTTGGGGAGGCTCCTGGGGTAGGAGCTCAGGACCAACCATAACCCTGGGACAAGTTCTTGTGATGCAGGAAAGCAGGGGGACTTTGTGAGCTCTCCAAACTGCTCCAGAGGATCTGTTCTCTTACAGCTCTCTGGAGTCCTGACCATTTGCACACTTAACTCGGTGAAAATTAACAGACTGGTTTGTGCTAACGAGAAGTTTTTGGTGATCAGCAGGTCCCTCTTGTCCTGTTTTATTGAAGGGTCTTTCAGTGTTCCATTATATAGATATTTCTTGCAGATGATGGTGATGAGGAGCAGCCTGGCTGGGATCCAGCTGTGGACATCTTTAAGCTGAAAGCCATTAAATGTTAAAGATGGATTCTTGTTATCACAACCTGGCAGATCCTAAAAATAGCGTGCCCGTGACCTCTCCATTTCAGAGACAGGGCGAGCAGTGATTTATCCCTCGGGGAGGTGAGCTGGGTTATTTCTGTTTTGGGCAGACAGCAGGAGGTATTCCAGCAGTGCATCAGATCTTATCTCAGAGCAGGGCAACTAGGTGTGGATGTGACATTCCTGATCAGTTTCAAAGAGAAATATTTGTTATTTACACTTGTAAGTTATGAAGCAAATGGTTTTTTTACTCTGTTACTTACCAGCCGGGTACAGACATGGACACACATGCTACAACCTGATGCCAGCGAGGAGAGCAGAGCTCAGAAGATGGGCTCGTTTAGAGCTATAATCTCCTCCTTCAGCTGCTGCACAAATTACTTTGAAGCAATTCATTTCAGTGGCTCAGAACATCACTTAATGAACCTAACGCTGAATTGAAAGAAAGTTTAATTAAAATACTGCATGGAAAATGTCTTGAGACAAGCTCTTCCAGGGGCAGCTTGAAAGTGATGGCACAGACATCAGCTCCTGCTGGAGAGCAGGCAGGAGGTGTGGTTTATGGTGTGTTTTAAATGAGCAGACAAGATGTGTGTTGTGGGCTGGCCCCATGCAGGGGCTCTGTCGGGCTCTTCCTGGGTTAACTGAGTCTTTGCACTGCTTCTTGAGTGGTTTGTGCCTGGGTGAGGAGCAGTGGAGCCATGGTGGGGTGTCATGGTTGGGTCTGGTGTGGTGGCAGAGCTCCAGCAGCCTGATGGTGGCCACTGGCCATGGGAACGGGGCACATCCCAAAGCGAGGACCCTGAGCAGGACTGGTCTCCAAAGGTGGAAGGGTGGTGGTGGGTGCTGATGGACTACATCATCTCCTGGGTGGCTCGGAAGGGGCAGACATGGCCCCGTGCTTGGGGCAGCATCACCAGCACCCCGGGGCTGCAGCTGCTGGAGTCCAGGGTAAAGAAATCTCTTTGTGGTGCCTTCCAGCTCGATGCAGCCCCAGATGTTGGATTAAGCCATCTTTAGCTGATTAAATTCAAATCTATGCAAAAAATGCCAGGCACTGTCTGTACATAGCTCTAGTGTGTTTGCTTTCCCCTAAATATAGACTTGGGATATGAAGCAGGTTCTTTGAAATACCAGCACTCTGAATGCTGCAGCTCCCGTGTGCTCTCCTCAGAGGTAGATGATGGCTGAGGAGGCTCAGCTGCTCTGTGAGGAAGGTGTTTATCTCCCATCAGCCGTGTTCCCTGCTTGCCTTCTCCCATTCCCTGCTGTGTGCTGGGCCCACCCTGTCTCACCACTGACCCACTGGTGTTTCTCCCTCCTGGCTGCCCCTGTGCCGGCAGCCCAAGGGATGCTCTTTTTTCAGGTGTCTTTATGAAAACTCTGCAGTGGGTCCACCCTTGCAATAGCCTATCCTTGTCTTGTTTTGCTGTTTGCTATATTAGCTCTCTAAAGGATACTCGGAGCTACATCACCATCATTCCTTCCCTGAAAGGGTTGTTGAGCCCTGTCCCAGGCTGTCCAGGGCAGTGGTGGAGTCCCCATCCCTGGAGAGGTTTCAAAGCTGTGGAGATGTGGTGCTGAGGGACATGGTTTAGTGGTGCCCTGGCTGTGCTGGGTTAACAGTTGAACTCAATGATCTTAAAGGTATTTTCCAACCAGAATGATTCTATGATTCTGTGATTGTGGCTTTTCAGCTTCCTGTTCTGGCAGGTTTGGAGGGGAGCTGGGGGCAGCAGAGTCCTTGGCTGGCAAGGGAGGACCCCATGAGAAACCTCACGCTCTGCCCTGCTCCCGGCTGCAGGGTCTCGACTTCACCAGGGGTTGTAAAACTGGGAAGGAGAAAACAGAGAAATTCTCTGATGAGAGAAATTTGCTAAGTGGCTCAGGTGGTAGGTATGGCTTAGGGGGCTTGGGCAGCTCACTGAGTCATCCCATGCCCAGGGTTGCCCAGCAGTAAAATAGTTACTGTGAGTCTCCATGATTGTGAAGCATTTTGTGATCCTTCATGGATCGGGAGACAGGCAGTGACATCAGTGCAAGATGGTAACAAATTTTGGTCGTAAGCTGAAAACAGCTGCTCTACATGAGAGGAGAGCTTGACGCTTCCAAATTTCATTCACTTAGCTGACATTTGGGTACTTCTAATTAAAATTTTTGCAAAATCAATAGGTTTTGCTGATAAGCTAACAGATGGCTCCAGCAAGATGACCAGAGAGACAGAACGCATGGCACGCTGAGCACGTTGGCAGAGCACCCACCCCAGTGCCAGCCCACCAGCCCCTCTGCTGTGGCAGTAATTTCACGGTGCTGTACGTGGATCTGGGTTTCTGGGTCTGGAGGCAGCATCTTGAGAACAGACACGTGCTGGTGTCAGAGCCATGGCTGTCGTGGTCACCACCATGTTGATCTTGCTGGAAAAGCAGTCACTGCATTCCTGCTGAAGATAAAGAGCTTTTCAACACAAAGAGCTGGATATTGTGAATGTCTCTGAATTTGTGTTTCCTCTGTCAGCTGCTCAGGTTTCCACAACCAGTGATGTCACTGAAAACTACAGGGTTTTGGGAGGTATTTGGACCACAGACCATGTCCTGGGTTGCTTATTCCTTTATGCCCATGAATGAGAAGTGCCCAGATGGTCTCGTGGCAGAGCTGGTAGAGAGTCCAAGGTTTGGACAAATCCTTAGAGTTTTTAAAGGTGTTAGTGTGGAAAGGGTGAAGTGGAGACTTGATCGATGCTCGGGTGCTTTTACATTGTCTGGTTTATGTTAGGAGTGCATTTTTGCAGGCAGACTGAGATTTTCTGTGACTATTGCTAAGCCCAGATCAGCCATAATGAGGAGTTTTTCTGTCTGGTGTGCCTCTAAGTCTCTTGGCACAAGGATGGCAACGTAAATGGTGCGGCAAGCCAAGGCACGGCGTGGGGCGGCCGGGATGCTGCTGGCACGGGAGCCAGGGGGGGCATGGGCTGGGGGGTTCTGCTGTCACCAGGGTGCACACAAGCTGCTGTCAGCCCGTGTCCCTTCCCAGGTGCTCATCCTCTGGTCCTCTTCAGCACGAGAAATGTTGGCGTGTGATGGACGATGGTACTTGGGTGTGTGTGTGCAACAGAAATAATGTAGAAAAGAACAGTAAAAGGGAAGAAAACTGAAGCAGGAAAGGATGGATTTTGGAAATTGCACAACTCCTGATGGGTTTAGTTTGGTTTGAAACCACCACAGTCTGTAGGGCGTGTTTGGTTGTTATTAAGCACACTCATGTCTGTCCCACCACGATCAGGATTATTAAGGCAGTATCTTTTTAAATCTCTTTCATGCCAGTGCCTGCAGAGGCCGTGCCCTCCTGGGCAGGGAGCATCCACTCGCCCAGGTCTCCTGCAAAGCGAGGTGCTCCAGGACACCCTAAAGGCAGCTGCTGATTTTCCTCTCCAAGTGGAAGGATTATTCATGCTGGTAGAGATTCTCTAGGTCCCATGCTAATTGCCTTGATTAACGTGCTGTTCTGCCATCACAGGTGTGATGTGTAACAGCTCTATAAGGTTTCCATAGCCTGGCCAATTAAAAATTGTCATTAATCCAAGAGCTAACGAGTTGTGCATCTTAATGACAAAAGATGAGTTTGGTGCTGCATGTGCAGGTTCATGACCAGCGTCTGACTCTCTGAAGTCAGGATGTGTTGGGGAGAAAAAGAAGCATCTCCATGAAGTGCTGTACTAAGTCATGGTTCTGTCTGAAAGCTGCTGTTTCTTTCTTTTCTATTTCATTATTCTGTGTCTGTTAATGAATGGACCTATCCCATTTTGAGCTGTGTGGTTTCTGCTCCTCACACTCAGCTCTGGGGGAGCATTCAGGTGCCACTGCCTCGTAATGGGGACGCAGCACCCGGGAACTGCAGAGCCCCTGCTCTCCATGCACCTTTGTGCTGAACGCCTCCATGAGATGATCCCTCCTGAACTCTCATTTCCAGCAGCTGCAGTGGATTGAACCTTGTGAGGATGGTGGGAGAGATGTAGATCCATGTTCTTCCACCTCTTTGCACCCTGCAGCGGGTGCTGTGGTGGGGGATGCTGGGGCGAGGCACTGGGGAAGCTGCCAGATGGAAGGTTCTTTGGTCTAGGCTGCTAGCACTGAGTTATTCTTTGCTGTAACAAGGGCAGAGAATTTTTGAATGTGCCGGTATTTTTAGCACTGAAATCTAGGAGAGTTGTTCCATTTTGGGGAAGAGAAGCAGCTGCTGCTGGCTCTGCATCATCGCATCACCACAGCGAGGAGTGGTACCCAGCAGAGCTCAGCAGCGTGTCTTGCCCCCCTAGAGCTGCTGGGGTCTGAACTGTGGCCCCAGCCCGAGCCCTGCAGAGCAGGACAGAGGAACCGGGCTGGGGGCTGCCTGGTGGCTCTTCCATAGAGCCTGACCCAGCTGGGACCAGGTGCTTGTGCCATGCCATGCTGTTCTGTGCCATGCCGTGCTGTTCTGTGCCATGATTCATGGTGTTGGTGAGCAGTGGTGTTCAAGGCGTTTTGCTGACGATACCAGATCCTTACTGGGCTTAATGCAGGGGAATTGATTTCTGTTTGCCAGGCTATCATTCACCTCAGCAGGGGAAAATCAATGCAGATCAATCACATGTGATTTTGCATGCCATTAGATCCCAGTTTAACCTCTGCTGGCCTCTTCCCTCCCCTGTGCTGTGGACCACACAGTTTGGGGAGGATTGATGGCCCGGGCTCAGCCTGGGGGTCACCCTGTGAATGGCACTTTGCTCCTCTCTGGTGGGACTCGGGTGGCACTTTCCTGTCCCCTTCCAGCTCCGTAGCCGTGCCCAGCCTTTCCTCTGTAGCTGAGGGGCCCCAGAGTCCTCTGTCTGGTTCCTCACTAACACTTTTTCACAGGCAGTGATGAAAGCTGGTTCCAGGTCTTTGGACAAGGTTTTTGCTCTAGTGTGGGGTGGAGGCCAGGAGATCTGACTCCTGCTGTGGAGTGGTGGGATGCAGAGACAGTGCTTTGCCTGCTCCAAGACCCCCCAGAGGGCCCATGGGGGGGCTGGGGGGCTGGCTCTCCCATCACCAGACATGGCTCTGTCCTTCACTTCCCTCCCCGAGCCCTTTAATTTTTCATGACCTCCTTGTGCTTACTCCATCCACCTGAGTGGTTTCAGATGTAGATTTTGTTCTCCAGTTGACAGGACCCATCTGGCTGTCTCCATCGCAGCTGGGCAGGGGGATGGCCACGCTGCAGCTCAAGGATGTCCCTGGTCAGGGGCAGCATCCCTGGCCATGCAGCAGATCCCCCCCTGCCCTCGTCCTGCTCGAGGGGCTGATGTGTTGGGGAGGAGGGACGTGTTTGCGCTGAGTTATTATCCCACACTTATCAGCATTAAACTGGATTTGACAACTCATAGCCTGGGATTTGAATGATCTAAATCCTGCTTCATTTGGCAGCCGGGTTTGCTGTTATTTATGGCGCTTCCAAATTTATGATCATCTGCAGAGTTGGAGGCTTTGTGTGTGTGGTGCCATCCGCCAAGTGATTTATGCAAATAATAAAGAGAATGGGGCATCCAGAGCCGAGCTGTGGTCACGAGTCCCCAGCCCGGGAGCCTCTGGGTCACTCTGTGGTGGGGCTCACCCTAAGCAGAGCTGATGTTTCCATCCTGGGTATTGCCCTGTCAGTACGTACATAAAAATGTAAAGAGAGAGAGAGAGCAAAAGCTCTGCACGGCTGGAAGGAGCTGGAATCCAGGGCTGGTTTAGAGGCAGATCCTTTCTGGGTCACCCTCGAGTGTCCCTGCAGGATGGACCATGGCTGTGATCCCTTCCAAGGAGCAGGGAGATAGGGGCCAGTTCATTGGAACTGAAGCTGGTCAAAATTTGAGGGATTTGTTGTATTTTTGTCAACATTCTGGCAGGAAGGAAGAACAATCCTAAAAATCGTTGAAAGTTTTGCAGATTTATTTTCTGCCTTTTTCTCTCTCCCGATCAGTGCTACGTGATGCTCTCCTCATAGATCTTCCCTGACTGTAAATAGATGCATCCTCCTGACTTCAACAGGGGTCCACCAGCTCAGGGTCTGTCCTACAAAGTGGCAGCAAGAACAGTGACTTGTCACTTGTTTTGGGGCAGTGACAATCTAGGGATGTGTCATGCATGAGGGGCTGAGCACCAGGGCTTGGAGGACACGCTGGTTGTTCAGTTCTGGTGCCTGGGGTGAAGGTGTTGGCTGTATGAGATGTTCATAGGAACAGAGGAGCTTTAGGGTGAAACTGTGCACAGCAACGTGGAGATGTCAGCTCTGGGCATTGGTGGAAATTGCTCATTTTGCAGCTGTACGACTGACCCATTTTTGGATCACAGACACAAAGTTTGCTGTTTGTGATCCTCCCACTGTAGCCAATTTATTGTAATGATGATTACAGTAGAATCAGAGAATCGTGGAATCTTTTTGTTTGGAAGAGACCCTTAAGATGATCGAATCCAACCATTCCCGTGGTCGTGGGACACACAGCAGCGGGCAGAGCCCCTGGGGAGACTGGGGTGCACCAGGGGTGGGGATGAGGTTCCTGGGATGCACCAAGAATAGGGATGAGGAGCCTGGGATGCTCTGGGAGCAGGGATGACATGCCTGGGATGCACCAGGAGTGGCACCAGGTCCCAGCACTGGGCAGAGGAGCGGGGTGGCAGCACGGGCACCTCCCCGCTCTGGATCAGGCTGCTCCAGGGGTGCAGGTTTCAGCATGAGCTGCAGCTCCCCTGGTTTTGTCATCTTTCCTTTTAATAATGTGTTCGTTTTCCCATTCCTGGCAGAGAGCAGGAACCTTCCCAGCCTTCCCTCCACGCAGGAGAGGAGGAGGAGGAGTGTGTATTATAAATTTCCTATTTTTCTGATAAAACCGTATTGCTATGGCGGAAATCAAATCCCGCCGTCGATATTTTTAGCCTGAAAGCGTGAAGGAGCCGTGCTGCCGAGGGACGGGCGGTGCTGGTGGAGGGGAGCGTCTCCATGGAAACTGTTTTCTTTAAATTCCCACATTCGGGGCACTGAGCATGTAGGAGGTGATGAAGGAAATGAAAAAAAAAACCAGAGAGAGAAGCTTTTTTTCCTTTCTGTTGTCACAAAACTGCTGTAGGAATCTTGGGAGAAACGAGCATAAATTATTGATCTTTTCGATGTGCATACATGTGAATTTTAATTAATAATCACCCCGTCGTGTCTCTCCAGTGCAGTGGGTGGGGTGAGCAGGCAGCAGCCTGTGACCCACCAGCCTGTGCTGGAGTTTGCCAAGAGGTGTCTTTGGAAGGGGTCTGATGCTGCTGGTGCTCCTGAATCGTGACCTCTTTGGGGTTCCTCCATTCTACCCCCTGGGGATGTTCTCCTGAGCAAGGCAAGACTCTCATTGCTATCCAGAGGCATCTGGGAGAGCCCAGCCCATGGGTGCTGGGGGTGATGCTCCTGCTCACAGTGGTGGGGTTTGGGTTGGGTTGATACTTCTGCTCACAAGAGGATTTTTTAATTGATTTTTTTTAAGGTATGGATTGGTGGTGCTAGCCAGCCTCTGTGGTTATCCTGGTCTGAAGTCCTGATGAGTGAGCAGTCAGTTCAGGAGGTCTGGGAGGTCCCATGGACCCACATCCCCCTTCCTGCAGGTGCAGAATAAAGGGGTGGTGGGACCAGGGTGGCACAAGTATCCTGGTGATGCCCAGCCCCAGGGTTTCAGATGAGGACTCTGCTGACAAGGTGATGCTCTGTGGAGCAGGCGCCGTCTGAAAAATGTCTCACTGCAGCACAGAAAGTTATTTTTAATTCATTGAGAAGTGAGTGACCTAAAACCAGCAGCTGGCAGTGGAGAAGATTAAATAATGCAAAACAAATACATTTTCAACTGAGTAATTTTAGAAGGCAATGTACTGCTTGGTGCGAGGGACACATTGACCCTGCCTGGCCGTGGCCTCTGCAGCTTCTGTTCCGAGTCCATCCCCAGCACATTTTCCACCTGGCACTTCTGCTGATGCCAGGCTTGGCCGAGGACATCACAGGGGTGGTCACCACTGGGTGACAGGAGTGAAAACCTCTGCTTGGACTGGGCTTAGCTCCAGCTGTGGAACCAGATCCGGTTCCAAGCACAAAGTTTCTCAGTGCTTGAATCATGTTTGATTCTGGCCAGGGCATCTGCCTGCAGCTGTGGGAGCAGCTCCTGCAGAACGAGAAGAGGACTTTTGGCTGCTCAGGGATGTGTTTCCTCCTTGCATTTGTTAGACCTAAGGTCCTTTCCTTGAAATTGCAGATTGGTTCCTGATTCTGCAGGTTCCCCAGGTGCTGTACAAGTCTGGCAGGTTTGCAGCAGCATGGGTGGGATCTACCCTGTCTGGGTCTTCCCTGCCAACCTTCAGCAGGTTGAAAATACCCATCCTGCCCTTTAAAACACCCTCCCTGCCCCTCAGGAGCTGTTTGTTGAGCTTGGTGATTGCAGGAATGAGAGCTGTGTCCGGTGGATGTTTAGTTCAGTGACATTTTGCCAATTTAGTTTCTGAGGTTTTACCTTCTGTGCAGCCTCTTGGTTGCTGTGGACCTCTTGGGCTTTGCTTTGCAGCCTGTGACAAAATTGTCTCCCTAAATCTATTCACAGCAACCAAGTGTTGTGAATGAATTAAGATGAACTTCAAGATGCATTCAGGTGTCACTACAAATGTGCTTCATGCAGGAAAGGTGGGGTGATGTGGGGAAGATGCAGAATATTAACAGGAGCAGCTAGAGTTCATCACTCACCTGCCTGCATCCAGCTGGAGTTCCAGCTTGGCAGCTGTGGGGGGCTCTGGCTGAGAGCAGAGCCAGGCAGTGAGCAGGGATGTCCCCACGAAGACACAGAGCGGTGGGGACAGTGTGAAGAAATTGGGTATGGTCTCGTGAGCCAGGTCTCTCTGTGCTGGAGGCTGGTTCCTCACCGGCGTGGCCCAGGAGGCATCACCACTCATGTGGGCAGCCGCAGAGGTGAAGCCTCCATGAGTTGGGGCTCAGCAACGTCTACCTGATGGGGTGCTCTGGTGAGCTGTGGGGGGTGCTCTGGTGAGCTATGGTGCAGAACCCATCCCTGCCCAGGACCGGGGCTCCCACGCTGTGCTTGCTCTTTCCCGCTCGCAGAGCACCAGTTGGGCAGTAATTACCGGGGAATTAACCTCTGACATTCTTCTAAAAATAGGCCCAATAAATCCAATCATTAGCAGCTCTCCAGCCTGCTCTGCCTCAAGGGTAAACACTGCAGATTAAAGCCCTCACAGGGCTGGAGTGATTCCTCACTTCTCCGTCGCTGCAGCCGAGCACTGGGCCCTGTTCGGGGGGTGCAGTGGAGCAGGGGGGCTTTTGGGGTGACCACGAGCTGGAAGGTGTCACTTCAGTTCACCTTGATAGATGATGGAAGATTCAGCACCAGGCAGAGTGGCCGAGCTGATGTGGTCACCCACCTGGTGGGTTCAGGTGGAGGATGCAAAGGTGTCTCCATCCATCTGCTCCCTCTTCTTGGAGGGTGAAGGAGCAAGCCCTGCCCCTCTCATGGGCACCATGGGCAACTAGTGGCGTGAGGTGCTGGGACACTGGGCAGCACTGGACCCTCCCCAGGTCCCAGGAATCAGTTGTAGGACCTGAAGAGGTGGGTGCAGCTCCTGGGGTGCAAGGGGAGTGTGCCATGGCGTGCTGAGCTGTGCCGTGCCGTGCCACTCGGTGCCCAGGCTGTGTTTGGCACAGCACAGAGGTGCAAACACCACTGAATTTGGGTGTTGGGGCACAGGCCAGGGGCGCTGGGCAGGTCTTGGCTCACGATGGCAAAGTTCCAGAAGGCTGTGGCTGTTACAGACAATAGAAAAGGGAGATTGTTGGTGATCCCGTGGGGCTGGAACACGGGCAGGGTGTGGAGCTGCAGTCACTTAAACTGTCTTTGTCTTCTCCTTCCCAGCTGACATCATCTCTACAGTAGAGTTCAACCACACCGGAGAATTACTAGCGACAGGGGACAAGGGGGGCCGTGTTGTCATCTTTCAGCGTGAGCAGGAGGTGAGTGCCAGTGAATGCAAAATGCCCGTTTGATCCTTTTAAGAGAAGCTTCCTGCTGTGTCCTAATCTGTCCGTGTCACTCCTCACCTCAGGTCTCTTCTGGCAGACTCTAAACTGAAAAACAGTTATTAACATAAGCAGGACTAGACTTCATCTTGTAAAGCACCTCCAAAGCCACGTTGTGTTTCCTGAGCCCTTTCACTGGCTGCAGCTCTCTGCAGAGGGGTGGAACGTGGACCGAGATGGTGCATTTGAGCGTGCTGTGGTTCTCTTGCTCCATGAGCCTTAAACTTGTCTCTGTTCCCCTTCCTGCAGAGCAAGAACCAGCCCCACCGCCGGGGGGAGTACAATGTCTACAGCACCTTCCAGAGCCATGAGCCGGAGTTCGATTACCTGAAGAGCCTGGAGATAGAGGAGAAGATCAACAAGATCCGATGGCTCCCGCAGCAGAACGCAGCCTATTTCCTGCTCTCCACCAACGGTATGTGTGGCAGCCGGGGCACCAGCACCACTGTCCCACCACCTCCCATCCTTGCCCCCTGGCAGCCAGGCCAGGCCTTCTCCGAGGTGTTTCTTTGGGAAAAATATATGTTAAAAAAAACTGAGTCCCTTCAGGGTGACACAGGAGCAGGAATGGGTCCAAAACTGTCAGATCTTGATTCCTGTGCCTGAGGTTTTGTCCGTATTTCCCTGCAAGGGAAGGGATCTTCTCCCTCTGCTGACGACTTTTGTTTTTTATTCTTTGGATCCTGGGAACTTTTTTTCTTACAAGAAAATCTGCACCTGATTTGTTTCAATTTGCAGCTGTGTTCAGCTCAGCGGTTCCATGTTATGTTCAGATAAATATCAGGAGGATCCAGGAATATTACTTGGGATGAATGGGACCTTAAGATGGATGTGACTTAATTACTTCAGGGGAAAAGGAGGGGTCTAATTATCTCCCATAACCAACTTACTTTGTGTTATAGAATTGACTCTATTGATCATTGTAATAAAATTCAAAGACTTATTAAACTCATTTAGGGGGAGAATCATTGAAATGCAATGAAGATTAATTATCAAGCATAATGTTCTGTTAATTGAGTTTTTAAATAGTTTTTTGATTAACAGGGATATTATCTTTCCAATTGGGATGGTGCTTCACATGCTAGCAGGTTATCAAAATGATGCTTTTTGAAATACTCCCATGCTATGCTGTTTCTTTTTGTTCTTACTGTTAAACTAACATTAGATATAGAAACCCCCTGAAGTAAAGCGGGTTAATAAAAACAAAATTAATGGCACTCTATCGGAGTTGCCGTGTAAAGGAGAAAATGAAGATGGATGATAGGGTTGTGTATGAAACCTGGTGGAAGCGATGATAAACTACTGATAGAGTCTCTGCCAGGAGGGAGGAAAGAAAACACCATTATTCAGAATAAACCCACGTGTTCCCAGGACTCCGTCCCTGGGGGCTCAGTGGCACAGGGTGGTGGGATGCCAGGAGAGGACGGGGAGCTGCTGGGGGTCCTGAGCTGCCTTCAGCCCATGGTCAGTGCTGGGCACTGTGTGGTTTAGAGGTGGGGGAGGTCAGGATGGATTTTGAGTGAATTACAGGCAGTGTTTCACCCTTTTGGGGATCCTCCAGGGCTGTCTCCCTGAGCTTTGTGCTGTGGCACCAGCCTGCTTGCTGGAACCTTGGGTCTCCCACTGCTCTGCTCTGTGTGTGTGGGGAAGGGGAGTGTGTGTCTGGTGTGTGCACAAGTGTGGCATTTGGAATTAACACACCAGTGGTTGTCCAGCAGGAACAGGAAAACAGGACTCGGGATACAGGGCTGTGGTGACAGGTCCATCTTAGAGGGATAACCCTCTCCTCTCTCCCCAGATAAGACGGTGAAGCTATGGAAGGTCAGCGAGCGGGACAAGAGGCCAGAGGGGTACAACCTGAAGGACGAGGATGGTCGTCTCCGAGACCCCTCCATGATCACCATGCTGCGGGTGAGTGGGGAGAGCCAGGCTGCCCAGGAGCCTTTCTCTTCAGCATCTGATTAAAACTGGTGCCACCACACTGCCCTGCATGTCCATGCTGGTGATGAGGAGGTTAATGAGCTCTCTCTGCAACTTCTGCTGTGGGAACACAAGTACTTCTTCTAAATGAGTTTTCTCCCAGCCTAAGGAGATTAAACCCGAACCAGATGTGAACACCTAAGGCTGCATTTTCCATTTACTGTGATGCTCAGACCCCATCAGAGCAGCCACCCAGCTGTGTCTGTTGCTGCAGGGAAGCCTGGCAAGGGGTGGCCCATGGGCCCATATGGCTTTGGAGCCCCTGCCCAGCAATGCCCATGGATCTTCTCTTCCCCTGGGGTAGCTCTTCATGATCTTTAATCTGCATATAAAGAGCGAGCTCTGCCCGAGGCGAGGGGAGCGAGCCCCGTTAATTCAATCAGAGCTCTCCCTGTGCCCTGGGAGCTCACTCTGGCAGCGGGTACAGACGGTGGGTACAGTCAAGGGCACAGGCAGTGGGTACAGGCAGTGCTGGAGACCCTGAGCAGGGTGCACCACACTCCCCTCTGCCTGATATTTGAGCAGCACCATCTAATAGCTCCTGTAACCTGCAGGCCTGGAAATGCCAAGTGTGCAGTAATTTTGTCATGACATTAATCAGACCAGACCAGCTTGTAATTTATTAACACCCTGTCAGAATTTGCATTTTGAATACTTGGGGGTTATATATTTATATATATGAAATTGTCGCTATGATTACCCTTGGCTCACTTTTATGAGCTCCGATTCCGTTGCAGATGAAGCTGTTGAGAACCCCCGACAGGTAGTTAATTCTGGCCTCCATGCTGAGTTGCTCCCTGGCTGGCAGGCATTTTTCTTTACAGAGCACAAAACCATTTTATTTCATGTACATGTGTACCTGCCGTCATGTTTCAGGCAGCATCTCCAGCCTGATGTGCTGTTAGGTGGGCACATGGACATTGAGGAGCTTGCTCAGCGAGGCACTCCAAGAGCCCAGGATGAGTGTCATGTATATTTCTGTCCTTTTCCAACACAAACTGTTTTAAATTGCCAAAACATTGATGTAACCTCTTAAGCAAAACATGTCATCATGTTGTGAAAGGAGGTTGTAGGGAGGTAAAGGGGTCGATCTCTCAAGGAACAAGTGACAGGACAAGAGGAACTGGCCTCAGATTGCACCAGGGGAGGTTTAGGTTGGACACGAGAAACAATTTCTTCCCCAAAGGGCTGTCAAGGGCTGGCCAAGGCTGGTGAGGCAGCATGGGCAGTGTGGATATGGAAACAAATAAATAATCATCATGCTTATCTTTGCTGTTGATTGTTGGCTTGAGCTGATCGCATCTGACCACATCCTGGTGCTGGAATTGGCAGGTGCTCAACCCGTTTACACCATCCCTAGCTGCTGGGGTGTCCTGAGGAGGGCAGGGAGGCAGAGATGTCCTCCCTGGTGTGCCCAGACCAGGCGCTGCTGTTCCTGCTCTCCAGTGTGAAGAAGTGGAACATGCTGGATGTGCTCGGTGTGACGGTGACGAGTGTCTGCTGTCCCCGAGGAGGGGAGGTTGAGGAGTCTTCCACCAGCCCCGGCTTGATCTAATGATTTGATGGTTTTGCTTATACAGATATTTACATAGCTGCAACCATTCTGCTGTGTATCTATCTCTGACATCTAATCTTCCCATGATGTTCACCCTGCATCCATCCACGGTTTAATTTTCAACCACAGACAAGTGAGAAGGGGTTTTAAAACCCACCTTGCTGCAATCATCTCATACCCGTACACTGTGATGGTTTAAATGTACGTGATGAACGTTGTTCTCTGAGGGATTTCTAACCCACATAGTGCAAAAGGGATGTTTAACTCTGCTCAGGCTTTTGCTGCCATTAAATGAGTTCTGTGTATTTGGATAGCCCCCAGTTCCCCCCCCAGCTCTTCAGCCTCATTTGACAGCTCCACAATAATTAACACAAATAATATCCAGGGCTTGAATCTTTTTAAATAGGGACTGTGTTTGCTTTGATCCCTCACAGTGCAAGTCAGACTCTGGTGAAATACTGGTGTGCAGCCTCCCACCGGCTCCGCCCCAAGGAGGAGGAGGAGGCTTTGGGTACCCGGGTGCTGGGTGCAGCCAGACATTGGGAAGGAGTTGGGGTTGTTCAGCCTGGAGAAGAGAAGGCTCTGGGGAGACCTTCTGGTGGCCTTGCAGGACTTCAAGGGGCCTGTCAGAAAGATGGAGAGGGGACACTTTTATCAGGGAGTGTAGTGATAGGATGTCCCTGCTTCTTGTAGGAGGGTTGGACTAGATGAGCTTTGAAGGTCCCTTCCAACCCAACACATTCCATGATTCTATGGTTCTAAGCAGAGATGTGCTATGGGTGCCTTCATTTCACTGCCCGTATGGAAAGCAGAGGAACAGGGTCAGTGTGACACTGACAGGGAGGGACGTGTCGGGGGAAAAGAGATGAACCCAGGAGCTCTGTCAGCTGCAGGAACCCGTAATGAGATAGTGGCTTTATCCTCCCATAGGGAGGTACCTTCTACACTTCACGGGAAGGTCCAATCAGGCAAGATCCTGAGGAGCGTGAAATTGTCAGTCTGCCATGAAAACAGTGTTTGATGCACATTTTGTCTGCAAAATATTAATCTGCAGACAGTGCTGGCTGGTCACAGAATGTGCCTGGTGTAGGTAAGAAATAAACATCGGGGGGGGCAGTCAGAGGAGCTCAGCTGCTGGAGCAGGTGAAGGACCTGGCTGGATTGATCCCCAGCAGCTGGCTCTGCTCTCTGGTTTGCCAGGAACAGGATTACATTTTCCTTCTTGCAAACCCAAGGCTTGGGTTAATCTGGGCTTCAGCTGTGACTAATCCCGCTTGGCCAAATCCCACAGGGGCTGCAGAGCAGACACACGGAATCCTGGAATCCCACCATGGTGGGGGCTGGAAGGGACCTCTGGAGATGATCTGGTCCAACCCCCCTGCTCCAGCAGCTCACCCAGAGCAGGGGGCCCAGGATCGTGTCCGGGCACCTTTGGGATCTCTCCAGAGAAGAAGACTCCACAACCTCTCTGGGCAGCCTGGGACAGGCTCCAACACCCTCATATCAAAGAAGTTTCTCCTCCTGTTCACTCCTGGGTTCCAGGTGGTGCCCACTGCCCCTTGTCCTGTCCCTGGGCACCACTGACAAGAGTCTGGTCCCAGCCTCTTGCCCCCACCCTTTAGCTCTTGATCAGCATTGATCAGATCCCCTCTGAGGCTTCTCTTCTGCAGCTCAGCATCCCCAGGGCTCTCAGCCTTTCCTGGGCACACAGATGCTCCAGTCCCACCAGCATCTTCAGAGCCTCCCCTGGACTCTCTCCAGTAGTTCCTTGTCTCGCTGTAGCTGATGGGGAGCAGCTCTGCCACACAGAGATTTCTGAGCAGGGAGCGTTTGGTGACAGTCGACATGACAGACAATGAAAGGAGGAGACCTGATGGGACCAGGGGATGGCAGCTACTGCCATGGAGCTGTGGTCCTTGGCTCAGTGGCTGGAGGTGGCAGGAGGACATGCAGCACCCTGGGGCACCCCACAACCACCAAGAAAATGAATTTCGCAGGTCAGGGGAGGATTAGTGTCTCATTACCTCAGGAAAGGGGAATCCAGACAAGGAGGGAGGAATCAAGTGTCATGAGCTCTTTGGATGGGTGGGACTGGCTCGCTCACAGGGGGTGCCTGCTAAAGGCAGGAAAAAAAATTAAGACATATTTTGTTTTAAATGAAAAATGACTGGCGTTCCCCCCCCTGCTGAAAACAGAAAGTAATTTAATTCATTAGTGGTTTATTTTATTTGACAGCCTTTCTATGTACTTGATGCGGTTTGTTACACTGAATTACCCTTTAATAATGGGTATATCTAATACCAGAGCCTGCCCTGCAGGTTGGCTCTGTAATTGAAGAAGGGATGCGCTGAGGAGGTCTCTGTGCTCCTGAGGATTGCCATGGCAATGCTGGTGGGAGATGGGTGGCTCAGGCAGACACTGGATTTGACTCTGTGTGCTTCAAAAGGATAGAAAGGACCACGTTCCAGTTGCTGCCATGTTGCCCCATTTGTTGAACACTTTCTCTTCACCACTTATTGTTGATATGCTTAAGCAGAAGCTCACAGCACATGGTGAGAAGGGGCCATGGACACTTGCTGCTTTCCATGTTCCAGTGCAGATTCTTGCCAATGTAGCAGATAAAAAATCCTGCCTTAACAAAATACTCATGGATGACCAGGTGTGTTCCTCTCATGGGGTTTTACCTGGTGAGAGACCAGGTCCCAGGCATACAAAACTCCCCAGAATTTGGCTCTGAAGTAGCATGTGGAGAATTTTCTTGGCTGAAGACTTTATCTTAGCTCTGTGGCCTATAAGAATTGGGTAGGGAGCTGTGCTGAGGTGCTGGAAGTTGCAGATGTCACACTCCTGTCCCCATCTCTGCAGCCATGGGAGGTCTCTCTGGGCAGCACAGACAATATATACGGTGATGAAGTGACTGGAGGGAATCTTTCTAGGGTATTAAGTTGCTTTAAGAGCATCATGTCTGAAGTTGCTCCTCGCCTGCGCTGCTCTGGCTGCATCTCCCCAGCCCCTGATGTTTACAGGAATTTTGTGCTTACTAATCCAAAGGCAATCGTGTGTCACTCGGTTTCCAGTCCCTCCATCTGTCCCTGCCCTGCACGTTCCCTTTCCTTGTCTCTTCTCATCTCTTCCCTCCGTCACTTCACTGGGAAGAAAATGCAAAGAAGTTAAGAGAAAAATCTGTGCTGACCTGGCTCTCTCAAGAAACATATTCCTGTCAGAAATGCTGCAGGAATTCCAGATTCCAGCTTACAGTGGCAGAACAAGGCAGAAGTGGTTTTTTACGTTTTTTTTTTTCAAAGGAGCTGTTGCTGCAGCAGAGATCTGAGGCTGGTGAACTGAGCTCCTGCTGTCCAACCATACTGGTGCCTCTGCCAAAAGGAAAAGGCTTTTGTGTCTTCTCCTTCTCCTGTTCATGCCCTTAGGAAGTTGCTGGGGCTCCTTAGTGAGAGTGTGGAGGGTGGATGGGGCACTGCCAGCCGGGGCTGCCCACCGTGGCCATGGGGACATCATTCTGTGCCGGGGGCTGGCACAGGTTGGTGGGACACCCAGACCTCATCTCTGGGAGCTGACGCTCTGCTTCCCATCCTGCAGGTGCCTGTGCTCCGGCCCATGGACCTGATGGTGGAGGCCACCCCTCGGAGGGTGTTTGCCAATGCTCATACCTACCACATCAACTCCATCTCCGTCAACAGTGACTACGAGACCTACATGTCAGCGGATGACCTGAGGATAAACCTGTGGAACTTTGAGATCACAAATCAAAGTTTTAGTATCCTTTGGTGCAGGTGGTCCCTGGGATGGCCCCAAGAGCACCTGTGGTACTGGGTGTGCTGGGACACTGGTGGGGTGGACACGGGGCTGTCTCTGGCTGGCACACCGAGCCCTGGGGCTCAGCTGGCATCGATGCGGCTGCTGCTCCCAGTGTGGGTGACACAGTTCTGAATTTTGCCTGCAGGGTCTGGGAGGGAGGGAGGGGGGTCCACGGGTGATGGAGAAGACAGACGCCTTGGGGAAGACGGAGAGAGGAACTATTAATCGTGCAATCTCTGTTGTACCCTGCAGCAGGGTGACAGGCTGCCAATCACAGCCCTACAAATGAGGCTGTGCCAGTCACCCTCATAACAGCCACATCAGAAACGATGACAACGGGGCGCTCATCATCAGGGTGATACATAGTGATTCCTACTGAGAGCCCTCGGGGCTTAAGGCAGGTGTAAACAGTTGGAGAGATGTCAGCAGCCCCAAGGGGGTGGGAGCTCCAAGTGGGTGTGTTTGAGCAGGGCTGCCAGGTGTGTTGTGTTTTGAGGAAGGAGGTGAGGATACTGAATTTGGGTAAAACAGGGAGCTTAGATGTCCTGAGGGAGTTCAGCCAAGGTGCAAGTGCAGCACCCAAAATGCTTTGTAAGAGCTGATGGAGAAACGTCACCACCAGAGAGATGTCTACTCAAATGTCCCATCCCAGTGTCTTGGAAATTACATGTCCCTGGGCAGCTATTCTGGGCTGTGGTAGTTTTCTGTTGCTCGTCATGCTCTGGGTTTTGTTTCCCCCACATTGTTTTTGGTGCTTTTTTCACTGTGCCCCAACACTGCAATAAAAGATGTTTACTCTGTCCTGGGTCGAATGGGCAGGGTCTGGTCTCGTGCCCCGCAAGAGGGGCTCTAGGAGCTGCAATTCCTGGCAGAAGAGAAAAGGTGATGGATGTTGGCTGTCCCCTGTGCTGGCTGGTCACAGCCTGTGCTGTGGTTCTGCCCCAGGATGATGCTTTCCTGGGAACACCTGGTTTGCACAGGGGTGAGAGGAAGCCCAGGTGCCTGGGGACAGCGGGAGGAGACCCTATGGGAGGAGTGGGGTCTGGGCTGGGCTACGTGGGGCTCCTTGACTCGCCCTGCCAGACATCGTGGACATCAAGCCAGCCAACATGGAGGAGCTGACAGAGGTGATCACGGCCGCAGAGTTCCACCCGCACCACTGCAACACCTTCGTCTACAGCAGCAGCAAAGGCACCATCCGCCTCTGCGACATGCGCACCTCCGCCCTCTGCGACCGCCACGCCAAGTGTGAGTATGGCAGGACCTCAGCATGGGGCCTTTGGGCTAGAGGAGACCAAAAGAGGAGTGTGGAGACCCACCCAGGCTCCGGTCTGTGCGTCCTCCCCCGGCTGTGCGAGGCTGTGGTCCTGCTCCATGGTGATGCTCTGGCAGCAGCAGGTCCAAGGGTCACTGGGATGTCGGGGCATGGAGACTGCAGAGCTGCCAATGCCAAGGAGTGCTGGGTTTCTTCAGGCTCTGCGTCCAGATAGTCCCATGTCCTGTTGTCAACTGATGCTGCAGGGGTCAGGATGTGCAAAAAAGGCACAAACCAGGTGTGCTGTAGTAGAGCCCCAGGCCAATGATCTGCATCCAGGGAGCACTGGGTGTGTTTTATCCACCAGCTATTGCTCCTGGGCTTCTCAGCTGTGGCCCCAGTCCCATACCTGGCTTTAAACTGGAGTCAAGGGGATGGATAGGAAAGCTTCCATCGCTGGCTGGAGATGTGGAAATAGTGAGTGGGGGTTTTCCCAAATCCTGATCAAAACACACCTTTCTGTTCTGGCATTTCCCAGCTGTGTCCCGCAGTGATGGCTCCCAGCTGAGAATCAGAACATAATTGAGGAGCAAACAAAATTAATTTTCATGACACTTCAGCAGCAGCTCCTCCCTTTGTCTGGGTGCTGCCACGTCCCTCCCCAGCTCACGGCCAGCGGCGAATCCCGCTCGGTTTGACCTCTCCCGTGACATCTCCTTATTGATTTCCCTCCGTTCCTCAGAAGCATCAGCCTCACTCAGTTGCCGTTCAGCAGATGTGTGAGTCGAGATTGAGACAGTTCATCAAAGTTCAAAATGAAAAGCAACGTTGGCTTTTGGAGGCGAGTCCTCCAACGGAGACATTTAATAACTGTCAATATTTAATAAAAATGCAGAAGGCAGCGCTGCAGATCCCGTCATGTTTATTTAGATAGATGCAGTTTGCTGCTGGGCACCAGCTTTTACTCATGAGCTTCTCTTATTAGACTTTGTTTGCCCATTTTATTGGAGGCTCCTGTGATGTGTGGCTCCATGGGAAGCCAAAGGGGAGATCAGGATTCCTGGAGCAGCCGTAGCACCAGCAAGTGATCCTGTTTGAAAAACATATGGGAAAGTGGGGAAAAACCCTGCTGGGGTTACTGCAGCTATTTGCCTGTAGCAAAAGGCTTTGGCCTTTCCACTTTTTTATTAAGGAGCCACCTGGGATTGTACCTCCTAAACTCCTGAAACAAAAGGCTCAAAGTGCTGCCCAGGGCAGTGGTGGAGTCCCCATCCCTGGAGGGGTTTCCAAGCTGTGGAGATGTGTTGCTGAAGGACATGGGTTAGTGGTGGGCTCATCAGTATTAGCTTAGTGGTTGGACTTGTGATCTGAAAGGTCTCTTCCAACCAAAACAATTCTATGATCTAAGTACAGCCCAAAGAGGGACCTTCGTCTTCGTGTCTCGTCGTTGCTGACCGCAACACCAGAGACACTTCTTTGCTGAAAACAGTTTCAGCCTTGACTATCAATAAGAAGTACTGAAAGCTGCTTTGATAAGGTAACCAACAGCTTAGAGCTTTTACCTCTGACACTGCAGATGTATTTCTAACCTCGTTGTGTTGGGGCAGGCACTGCTGCCCTTGGGAGGCCTGTGAGGAAGACCAGCCAGACTCTGCCTCACTGCTGCTTCCCAAGGCGGTGGTGGGAAGGCTGCTGGTCTCCCCGAGGAGCAGGATCGCCCTCTTGGCCATCTCGGGGGCTTGTTTGGTCTGTGCCCCATGGAGAGGGTGCTGATGGGGGGCTGCTGGCAGAGGGAGCTGGCACGGGGAGGGCAGCTCCTGCTCCACGCCAGGGGAAAATAGATTTGTTGTGTAACAGAATTAGTGCCCAGAAATCCTTTCCATGAGCTCAGCAGCCCGGATCTGCTTCTGCAGCAGGAGCAAAGCCACACAAAAGCCGTCATGGGAAGCAAAAATAGCTCCCCTGCATCCCTGCCTGGCCCAGCTGCCTGCTCTGGTCCTGCAGAAGTTTAGGTGTTGGTAGCACAGGGCTCCTCGGCGAGGATATGACAACCCTGAGCAGACACTGGTGCCAGGCTAGCTGCTGGCACATCTCCTTCGTAAAGCCACACTTGCCCAGCTGATGTTACTTCGGACTCAAATTTGTAAATACATTTAATTTGGAACTTCACCAGTCTCCTCCAAACTGTTCAAGCTGTGATTTATTCAGAGGCTGATCAGATTAAATCTGTAGGTTGCAGTGGCTATAAAATATTTACATTGACTTTCGGTTACACTGTGTATCGATTTCTGGAGAGCAGAAGTGACACGCAAGGCTCTAAATCTTCTGGGCTTCTGTGGTGCTGTTGATGGATTGGTCTCCAATGATCCTTCCTGCTTATTGCAGGCAGTAATTTCCTTATTGCATCTTCGGTTGTGCCAAGTAAACTCCTTAAAATATGGGTATTTGTCTGGTCTGGACAAACCCGGGTGTGGGGAATGTTCACCCAGCTGCTGTGGTGACATCTCATGGGACATGGTGCCTCTGCTTGGTACCATCTGTAGGTCTCCAGAGCCTCCTTTGTCCTATGACTCCAGAGATATGATTCTCTTCCCGGTGCTGTGGATGGCAGGTCCCTGGCCTGGGGACAGGGAGATGATGTCATGACTTGTCCTCTCCTCTTCCACAGTTTTTGAAGAGCCTGAAGACCCAAGTAACCGGTCATTTTTTTCCGAGATCATCTCCTCAATCTCCGATGTCAAATTCAGCCACAGTGGGAGGTATATCATGACCCGGGACTATCTCACCGTCAAGGTGTGGGACCTGAACATGGAGAACCGGCCCATCGAGACCTACCAGGTGAGTGTGGCATGGCCAGGCACCCACGGTGCTCCTGTCTAAAGTTGCCCCACGGACATGAGGAACAATTTCTTCTGGCAAGGGTTGTGAAGGGCTGTGCCAGGCTGGGCAGGGCAGTGGTGGAGTCCCCATCCCTGGAGGGGTTTCCAAGCCGTGGAGATGTGGTGCTGAGGGTGCTGTGGCAGTGCTGGGGGAACGGTTGGACTTGATGATCTTAAAGGTCTCTTCCAACCATGAGTTCTGTGATTCAGCCCCCGGTGAGCACTGCATGGGGGCTGTTCTGGCTGGTGCTGGGGTCTCACTTCCCACCCCTCCCTGCCGGCAGGTCCACGACTACCTGCGGAGCAAGCTGTGCTCACTCTACGAGAACGACTGCATCTTCGACAAGTTTGAGTGCGTCTGGAATGGCTCCGACAGGTGAGCGTTCAGCTTTGGGGTGGCCCCATGGCTCCCAGGTGGTCCCTTCAGCTGAGTACAGGGTCTGGAGAGGGTTCTGCGGGTACATCAGGGATCACTCGAACCCACAGCCTCGTATCCAAGTGCTGCTGAGGGAGTCTAGTGGGGGTCCCAGCTCTCTCCTGGATGGGTTCAAGTCCTGTCTCCATTTCACCCACACCCAGAGGAGGGTGGTGATGGGTTTGGCTCCAGATTGCCAGCTCTGTGGATGACAACTCTCCTTGCTTAAATCACACAGAGCCCTGTGTTGGGCAGCGTTCATGACCAGCTGACCTGGCAGGATTGCCACATAGAGATGGTCTCTGAACCATCAGACTGAGTTAACGAGGCACAACCAGGCCTGAAGCCCAAATTCCCACTCTAATCATGCCTCTGGATATTCAGTCTGCCTTGCGAGGCACTTACCTCTAAAAAGGTGTGAAAATCACTCAGTTCAGATCAGCTAAATCATTGCCATAAAGAGCGATCTCTGCACGCGTTGTTACCTCAAGGAATTGCCTCCCCGTGATGATGCTAGAGGTCTTTTCTTTTTTCTTTTTCTTTTAAAAGAGTCTGTGGTCCCCTGGGTGAAGGAGCAGGACCTGGGGACATGGCTTCACTGGCCAACGTGGGTGCAGGAGGGGGCACAAGCTGCTGGGGGTCCCGGTCGTGTCCTGGGATGGTCCATACTGGGCAGGTCTGGGTATTACAGCCGGGTGGGCAGCAGGGCTGGGGCTGCTCGGGGTGACCCGTCCTCCCTCCCTCCCTCCCGGCAGCGTCATCATGACGGGCTCCTACAACAACTTCTTCCGCATGTTCGACCGCAACACGAAGCGGGACGTGACGCTGGAGGCCTCCCGGGAGAACAGCAAACCCCGCGCCATCCTCAAGCCCCGCAAGGTCTGCGTGGGCGGCAAGCGCAGGAAAGACGAGATTAGTGTGGACAGTCTGGACTTTAGCAAAAAGATCCTGCACACAGCTTGGCACCCCTCCGAGAACATCATCGCCGTGGCAGCCACCAACAACCTGTATATATTCCAGGACAAGGTTAACTAGGAGAGCAAGTTGTCCTGTAGGCATCCCATGTACTGAATACTAGTAAACACAAGATTTCAAATGTTTCTTTTCTTTTCTTCCTTTCTTTTTTTTTCCTTCTCCTTCCTCCTCTGTTCCATTGTTGCTCTGCGGATCGTGGCTGTGCAGGGGTGGGGGCACACCAGGGCCACCCCAGTGCTCTGTATTTACACGCTGAGAGCTGAGGTGTGACGCAGGGTGGTCGGGAGGTGTTGGGCTTTCGCCATCCTGGTGTCCCAGGGTGGCACTGGGGTGGCCGTGGCTGCTGGTGGACAACGTGGTGATGTGCTGGTGGGGCCATCGTCAGCGGCTGGAGACCCTCCATTGGGGGTTCTAGTGGCAGCCCTGCTCTGGTGGCTCTAAACTGGACCCTAGAGCTCTCCCGCCTGTGACTCTGCAAGGCCAGGATGTCGTCCCTGTTGCCATTTTCCACATTTGTCTTTTTATTATCATTATTTTGTGTTTTCACCAACAGAGACACCAAACGCCCAAGGAAAAGCTCAGATTTGCCGTGGAGCAGCGTGAAGGGGGGGGCTCGGCCGCCTCCTCCCCCCAGCACCTCTCCCCAGGGTTTGGCTTTGTAGATCCTGTGGTGCCTTTTCTGGTATATGAAATAAATACCTTTATAAACGATGCTTCCAAACCGCGCTGACTGCAAAGCGAACCCAGCCGGGGCTTTTCTCCAGCACTTCTCTTGTGCTTTGGTCATTTTTACTCGTTCTGTTGTAAGCTCTTTGCATGTCCTGACTCTCTCTCTCTCTCTCTCTCTTTTTTTCTTTTTTAATTAATTTATTTATTTATTCGTTTTTTTTAAAAAGATAAAGTATAAGTTGCTAATTTATGACCTTCTAAAAAAAAAAAGGATCCAACCATATATTGCCGTTAGCACCTGACTGCTTCAGAGAGAGGCTGAGGTCTTACATTATTATAATAATAATAATAACAATGATAATAAAACCAGTAACTCCTCTCTGCATGGCAAGGCTGCCTCTTTCTACTCTGAAGATTGTTCAGGTCCTTCTTTTACTTGAGCAACTGTTTAATTAAAAAAAAATCAAAACAACTACTGAATTTTCAGTCAATCTGAACACTGCTCCTGCAGCAAAAGGCGAATGAATAAATAAAGTCAATTAAAAGATTCAACGCTGTCGCTTCGGAGGTGGCTCTGTGAGGGTGACCTGCTGTGCAGCTCCACCAGGACGTCCACACGATGCTCCAGGGGCCAAGAGCCCACCTGGGACAGTCTCAGGGGACACCAGGAGGATCCCAGTGTGTCCCACCATGGCCTCCCAGTTCCAGGAGCACAGGGACGGGGAACCCCAGGGTGCTGCCCACCTGGGATGGAGTTTGCTGCCTTCGGAGGAGCGACCACACGGGAACAAAGTGCACTGGCTTATACATTTATTACTAGTGATGGCTTTCAGGAGTAACTGGGTTTTTTTAAAAATGAAATGGTAAAAATAAAAAATAGCAAGAGTAAATGAACCATTTTTTTAAAAAAAGAAAAAAAAAAATGTTCTTTTTTGGTTCTTGTAAGGAAAGCCTGAGCGCTGGTACCTGAAGTAAAGTTGTCCCAAACGTGTCTGTGTCTGGAGTCGCTGATTGTGCCTCTTGCGTGCTGGGTGAGGGTGGCTCTGGGGCACCCAGACCTGGATGGAGAAGCTCAGAGGGCTGAGATCTGCCAGGTCTGTGCTGCCGGGGGGGGTGACTTGGAGGTCCCAGGGGTTCTGCATCCCTGCTGAGGGCACAGGGCATTGGAGCAGTGCATAATTTGGAGACCCATGAGTGTGACTCCAGCCTCCCCATCCAGCACCACAAGAAGGTCCAGGGAGCCATGGTGGGGCTGAGCAAACGTCCCACTGGTGGTCCCAAATCTGCTGCTGGCAGCATGTGGGAATCCGGGACGCATAAAGTGGGATGTCTCCTCCTTGTCCAGTGGTTTAAAGGCTTATGAAGGCGGGTGGCCCCGTGGCTTTGTCACACCCCCCCCCAGCCCAGCCTCGGCTATGTGGGGTGACAGGGGCTATTATTCTGCCCTGAGCTGGGCAAAGGTCTAAGGCACTGAGTGTGGCATGGCACAAGGACGGGCATGGTTAGGCAAGGCCATTCTGCCTGTGCCATGCCATGGTGACTCCACGTGCCATGCTGGGCAGGAAGGGGCACACATGGAGGGCTGGTGCTGATGGTGAATCACTGGGAGGGTCCCACAGCTCACCCTCTGCAGCAGCACAAGCCCCGTTATTGTTTATTGATAAAGCACTAAGGAATTGTCAGCCCCTGTGCTAATCCTCTGCCATTCCTGGTGATGAATTTAAACAGCGGCACCTAATGAGAAGCTGCAGGGCATGGATTGTGCTGTCAAGGAAATGTTATTCAAACAGACACTCATTTACCTCCACATTAACTGCGTGACCTTCATCTACTACAGTATGCATGAATTCCAGCCCTGGGTTATTCCCCAGGGCACATCTGCAGCAGCAGCACCACCATCAACGTTTGCTGCCAAGGAGCCTCTGGGAAAGTCCTGGATGCTCAGAGGGCTCCTCAAAATTCCCAGTGCGGCTCCTGAGACATTTGGATTTACCTCTGTGGGAAATGAGTTATATGCAGAGCTCATTAGACTCAGCTCAGGGAAGGTCTGATCATGGCTGAGGTCGTGCTACTGCCGATGGGGTTACAACCCCACGGGGATGCCCAAAACGTGGAGTTCTCCTTTCCAGGTGTTCTTGAAGGTTGTGGCTGCTGGGGCACACAGGGGATTGTGCCCGAGGTCCTGCAGGGGCTGGGGACCAGCTCCATGATGTCCTGCATCACCAGCCCCTCCCCAGAGCATCGCTGAGGCTGCAGCACCCCCCACCCAGGCCCAGTACATCAGCCATAATTGCTTTATCCACAGAATAAGTAGATAAATAAACGTTAATGAACATCTGGTCTCCATAAACAAGATAAATTAAAATTAATAGCCATCTTATTCATTTAATGAACAAGTTAAGCATACTTTAAAGCAGCCATAAAAAATGCAGGGCTTCCTGCAGGGCCTGAGTGAGAAGAAATTCATTTACCAGCGGAGCAGGGCTGCTTCACCCCAGCACCAGCACCCTGCTCGGGCACCTCCTGCGTCCTGGACACGGCCCAGAGGGGACACAAGGAGAGATGAGGGCCTGGCCAGGCTGGTGGACACAGCTGGGGGGGGTTCTCCCATACCCACCTGGCTCTTCACAGAGGGTGCTGCAGCCTCCCCCTGCTCCCTTTAATTGTAATTCCCAGGTGGGAAGGACACTCCCCCCCAGGATCTAACATTTTTTAGCCTCACACAAGCTCCAACTCTCCTCACTCTGGTTTCCAACGGTTGGAGCAGGTGGGCACTGAGAAGAGGGATGTTCACCCTGAATTTCATAACGTTCTTACCACAAGCACATTTCAGATGCCACCAGCACAAATCCCTCTCAAGCTGCCCAAATCTGTGTGCACAACCTTCTGTCTCATGCTCAGACTGCACATCCCAGCAGCTGGCCACCAAAACAGTAATTGCTGAAAGCAAAATAATTGATTTCTTATGGAAAAATCAATCCTTCTGCACCCCTTGCCTTGGAGGAAGAGACCCGTGCCAAACAGAAGCAACAGAAGGAAAAACTCTGACACTGCCACCTCCACCATCTCGTATTTAAGCAAAATTTCTAGTTTAGTTCTTTATTCTTAATAATTGTGCTTGGCCCCTCATCAGACGTGTGCTGGCCTGGATGCTGCAGTGCCACAGGTGCTGCTTCACCAAACAGCCAAGAATTTAGGTGATATGACATCACTCGTTTGCTTTACTCGTAAATTCACAAGTCCAACAAAATCCAACAAAACCTGTTATTAGGCCTGTACAATCCATATATAAAAAGGGTTGGTTTATTGTCGTTCAAATACATAAACTGAACAATCCCAACATTTCAAAATTAAACTTTAGAAACACAAGTTTAACATTCAAAACAGGAGTATAGTTTACAAGAATTGCCCGGAGGGGAAATCCACAGTCTAATCCAGAAGTATGTAAAGATCACTTTATTGTAAATAAAAACGTGTTTGTAGAACCGTCCTGTCCTGCTCCGGTAACTGCTCCTCAGTACCAAGGGCTTCCAACTTCCAGTAAAAATTATTAGACAAATTTTCACTTAGGCAGAGCAACCTGATTTTGCTTCTAATTTGTGGATTGGGTAAGGAACAAAGCAGAGCTGTGAACAGGTTTGATTTGGTCTCAGTCCTAATTCTCCTCTCCCGGGTCTAAGCCTGGCGTTAATGGATTTAGCTCCATTTATGAGGGCGAAGGCAGAGAACTGGGACTTGTGTTTCTAGAACGTGCTCGTCAGTAATCAATAATTTATTCTATCAGGCAGCATTTCTCCTCCCCAGCAGGGCCGCGGGGAACCACGGGGAACCTGGTGGCACACACCAGTACAAGCTCAAACCACAACTACCCTTAAGACTCACAGGTAGGACCCTGCAGAGGAGGCAGCCCCCGAGTACCAGACACCCACTGCTCCGAGACCCGACGTGACTACACATGGCCCACATGCTAAGATTGTTGTCAGCCATGCCCCAAAGAAACTCATAAATACCTTTAATGTGGGGTTTTTGTTGGTGGTTCCCCCCCCCTCACCCTGAGACCGTTTTATGTTCACAAATGCTGCTGTTTCCTCTGCTCCTCAGATGGTTTTGCAATATATTCACGGTAATGTATATGTATAAACCTGACAGATGGCTCATGCAAGCTTTTGATTTAACAGATACTCTTGGCTGAAGAGTATTTTGTAGCTATTTCGTTGTTCTCCTTGTGGGCTCTGAAGCTGTGGGGGGTGGGGGAGGGCCCCGGCGGTCCAGGTCATCCACGTAGGACACGATGAGTTTGCGTCTCTCCTCAGGTACGCAGTCGAGCACCAGGTATCGCTTGTCATTCTGGAGTATCTTCTCTACGTCCTTCAGATGCTGATCTGACTCCTGGATCAACTTTTTGGATCTGAAAGCAAGTGTAAGAATTACCCCCTGAGCAGTGCAGGGTGCTCAGAACACCACAAAACAAATGTAGTGCCTACAGCCCAGGGGACTGCTCCCAGAACACGATCCCAAAGCCAACAGACCTCAACCCTGTTCTGGTTTGATTTCCACTACTTGTCAGCCAACAGCAGAAATGTCAAAATAAAGCAAAAAGAGCCTCCAGCTGCTGCAGACAGTGAGGTTTTGGACAGGTTATGGAAGTTTAACGGAGAAAAAAAACCAGGCCCCAAGTTGGTGCCATTTCTAGGGGAAAGCAGAACAAAGATGAGCCCTTGGCTGGCACGACACACACCTGTACGTTATAAATTTGGTCTCTTTCAGCAGCGTCCTGAAGTCGGCTTTGGCAGTGATGTACTTGTCTCTAATGTACTCCTCAAACTCCCTTTGTTTTTTCTGGAAGAAAACAGATCAGCTTAAACCACTGATAAAGTGCTTCACGCAACTCAACGTAAGCAATAATTGCAGGTTAATTTTTTTTTCACCCCCAGGCTCCCCTGCACTGAGCCTTAGCAGTGACACAAGCCACTCACCCTGTCACTTGAAGAAAATTTAATGCACCTCGGGTCTTCTTTAATGATTTTTTTCACTTCTTTCCATGTTGATGTTAAAGTTATCTTTCAAAAAAAGCAGAAGTAGTTACATTAAAAGAAAATTAAATTCTAAGGATACGAAATGTAAATATTAACTACATCTGAAGCTTTCAAATATCTCCTGAATGCACTGATCAAGGTCTTGGTGCATTTTTAGTGTTTGCTTTTGATTATTTATACCACTAACATTAGTATTAGATGATTTTATATATTTGCTTTTCTTTAGTGCTTTGAGATGGCATTTTCAGATCCTCACAAACATCATTTTACATCCCAACATCTTCTCCTAGTACATATTTATGCATGTGAACGTGTTGCTAAAACTTACCTACAGAGAACTTGCTTCAGTTACATGTCTGTCATTTTATTCTATCACACTAAAATTCTGCCTGATGTTCGCAAACACTTTTAACTAATGCATTAAAAAATGGGGTAAAAACAGCTTAAAAAAGCTGACTGAAGTTGGCCCATGGCTCAACAAGAGCAAGACTCACTAAAATCCCCCAATAGACAGAATGGGTGAGAGATTCCCACAGCATTATACAGAACACAAGATAAGCAGGAAAACATCAAAACAGATGAACTGGGTAAGATTCTACACTGATACTTGTTAAGACAAGCACACTGGACCTCTGAAAGAGCAAGATGCCACTGAGTAAAGAGTATCAAATAACTCAATGCTGAAGAAATGCAACATCCTGCAGGAGATAAAAAGATCACGGGTTAGAGGCTCAAATGTAAGCGAACTGTTTGTTAAACCAAAACAACAGTCAAATAAACAGGTAAGGGAAGATAAAGCACAAATTTTGTTATGAAGGAGAAAAGAGAGTGGTGAAGCAAAGGGGCCCTGGAAATAAAAACAAACAGATCAGATTGTGAGACAGAAAACCAGAGAAGGGTAAATCACCACGGGCTGGCACAGATTTAAGTGTGAATATATAGAGCTCTTACCGCTGACGTCTCATCCAAAAGTTGCCTAAAATGTTCCCTCTTCTTTTTGGTAAGTGCTTCAATGTGCTCATTAAAGAGCTTCTCCTTCTCTTCTCTTTCTAGCAAGGAGCCAGATTCCCACCGATGGTCTTTGCGTAGGGTCCTCCTGGTGTCAGACCAGGACACATCGGATGAACGCACCTGAGCCGAAAGAAGGGGGTTTTTAAACCATTTTTCCTACAGTTCACTGATATTACGTACATCTTAGGTTTTTTATTTCTCGTTTTGAGTTAAGGTTCAAATTAAAGATAAGATAACCCCAAACAATAAAAACCAAACAGCTTTCGGCACCAGACTGTGGCAGCTTCTCTACGAAGTCTATACAAACTTAACTATAAACGTCAAAAAGCTTTTACGACAACTGGAAGACAAGTGCAGTGGGAGCTGAGCCAGGCTGCCCACGTCTCACCATGTCAGAGAGAAGGGCTTTGAAGTTCTGTATGGCCTCCTCCCGTTTGTGCTGCTCTCGCTCGCGGTCGATCTCCTTGGTCTGCTCCGAGCGCGCTTTCTGCACCTCCCTCTCGCGCTCACGCAAGCTCGCCTCGATGCGAGCTTGTCTCTCCAGCTCCTTTTCTTTCTCAGAATCTAAGTTCTGGAATGGAAGAAGCAGCTTTTCTCAATAAAGACAACGCGGCATCTTTCCTATTTTCATGAGGCAGGTGGATAAACTAAAGGGTCATCAAACCAAAGGCATCTTGGAGCAAAACACTTCAAAGCGATTTGAGATCCATGGAAAACAAAACTTTGCTTCGGCAGCTACACTGAAGCATTTCAGGGTTTACTTGGGGGAAAGAGACATCTGGTCACAACACTGATCACAGAAGAGCTATTCTCAGGAGAATGTTTGTTTACAGGGACAAATGCTGAATAAAGTGGGGAGACTGGGATCACTGTTAGTCCAGTTTTACGTTCTCAACTATTTACTGCCTGGAAGAGAAAGCCAGGAATACTGGATAAAGAAAGGCAGGAATATTGGATTCAGAGGTAAAAAACCAGTGAAGGAACTGTGTATGAACCATCTTCGATCCTGAAGGAAGCTCAGCTGGCAAAAAACCTCACAGCAAAGGAAACTGCCCATCCTGGCGTGAGCAATCAATGTGGTGTCTGTATTTGCTGAAGTTTTACAGCCATTTTTACAACCAGTGGCTTTACAGGAGGCTCTGCTGGAGAAGTTCTCTGCAGTACCTCACAGCACGCATGCACCGTGGACACCCACAGCAGCATCACCAGGGATGGCACTTCAGAGCTTCCAGCTGTCAGTCTGAGGTCCCTCTACAAATAACTCTGCTCTAGAACTCTCTTTAGCACGGAGCTAAGGCACACGCTGGTCTATCTTCTAGCTGGTTACTTCCCGCACTAACAGCCAGGTGACCAGCAGAACATCCAAGGTCCAGCATACCTTGGCTATTTTCTCTATGTACTGCTTGAACAGGTCCTCCCTCTGCGAGGAGCTATCCACCGCCTTGTAACGCGGGTCAGTCTCCACTTTGTCCTTCACTTTGCTCCAGCGAGACTGACTGTCCAGGTGGTGATTAGCCAGCAGTTCAAAGAAGTCCATTTTGATCTGTTTTACAGACAGAAACAGAAAGAAAACATTTGAGAAAGAAATTTTGATAACCGAGGTCGCTCTTAAGAAAAATAAAAAACAACTTACCTCCACGAGAGGGAAGCATATTAACACTACCAACCATTACAGTCAGAGAAATCACTAGAGCTCTGCACCTACACACAACTATGGCTAGAACTCACTCCCCCTTGGGACAATTTTCTAAAGCAGATGCACTAAGAAGATCTGCTACATCTGAGATACCTCTTTAAAGAGTGATTCACCAATAAAGTTTATTATTTCATTCCATTTAACCTTCTCTTTTGAGCTCTTACACACATCTCTCTCAAAGTAACCAGTTACGGATTGTACATGAGAGCATTTTGCATGTTAATGCCACAGAAGCTCTGCAGATTTAAACAGGGCTCCAGACAAAAGTATTTATGGATTCATCCTCCAAGTGTACAACAAATACTTAGATCTGCTGGCAAAGAGCAATGTCTTACAATGGATCTGACCAATAATTACCCACATATGGTGGGAACTAAGCAAATTACATTTAAGTTGGATAAACACATACATAAAAGTGTAAGGAAATGTTTTTGTCTAGTTTTTTCAATTGGAAATGGCACATCAGTGCTCTCCCCACAACGACAGCCATGGCAAAGGCTGGCAGAAATCACTCACAGCACATCTTTTACCTCAGTACAACCAGCAACACATTTTCATCCCAACTCCCAGAACCAGCAGTTGCAAGAGCAACTCCTGTGCCTTTATTACACCTCGTTTTTCTGGGGTAGATGATCTCCCTGTTCTGCTGCACTTCAGTTCCCAGGTATTTTCTCCTTTTTATTTCCTTAGAACTAACACTCTGCAGCCTTGCCCACCAATAATTTTAGCTCTTCACAATATTAACATATAAACATAAAAGGCTTTATAAGGCTTTTTTCTTTGCTATCTCAACAGGGAAATGAAGATAGTGAGCAGAGATCAGGGAACAACTGGCTAGTGCCAGTGGGAAGTTGCTCTACATCTACAGCACTATCAATTTTTCTTAAGTAGCTGAACAAAATGCTAAGCAAACCGTTCATTCATTGCAAAATTAAGAATGCTGTTTCAAAACATCTTAAAACATGCATGCAGTATCAGAAATGTGAAGCTTTCTAAGCCATGGCATTAGAAACATTGGACGAATATCAATTCCCAGATGTTACTACAGAAGTCTATAAAGTAAGGGTGTCTCAAAGCCTCAACGGAAGCACAGATCATGTAGGGATATCCCACAGGATAAACACCACACCCCCATCAGCTGCAGCACAAGGTCCCCAAGGAACACCAGGACCTGCAGGAAGCAGATTCTAGCTTGGAGAAGAGGAGGCTGAGAGGAGAACTCATTGCTCTCTACAACTGCCTAAAAAGAGGTTGTGGTGAGGCTGGGGTTGGGCTCTTCTCCCAAGGAACTAATGACAGGACAAGAGGTGATGGCCTCAAGTTGCGCCAGGGGAGGTTTAGGTTGGACATTAGGAAGAAGTTCTTTACTGAAAGAGTGGTCAGGCACTGGACCAGGCTGCCCAGGGAGGTGCTGGAGTCACCATCCCTGGAGGGGTTCAACAAAGGAGTAGATGTGGTGCTTTGGGACATGGTCTGGGGGTCAGGGAGATGTTGGACAAAGGTTGGACTTGCTGATCCTGGAGGTCCTTTCCAACCTAAATGACTCTCTGAAGGTGTCTCTGTGGGAGCTTGCTCCTGCCCGGAGCTGTGACTGTGGCTGAGCTGGAGCCAGGAGGGCAGAGCCAAATCCTGCCTGGGGAAACTGCCAGACCTTTAATGCTCTTAAAGCCCAGGTTTAACTTCAGCTGTGATGGATACAGTGCAAGTACTGCACATGTAGTGCTACTGCAGTTTGGGCTTCAATTTAAACAAACAAAAAAAAAAGAGTGAAAACTTCTCAAAACTGAGTCAAAAACATCTCACCAAGAAATAACCTTTTAAGATCACAGCTCCCTGGTATTATGAGTGTAATGCATTTATACACAGAAACTGGCTTGACTAAGTAGAATATTCCGTAGAAGGCTGTTGAGAGATGGTGACCCAGGACAGATGATGGGGCTGCAGCTCAACCGTTCCACAGGCCTGTGTGAAGTGGGACGTGGGCTCTGCTGCTGGCACGGCTCGTCTGGAGGACACGGGATGATGCTGCTCGGTTGGTGCTACCAGTTCATGGTCCCCTCCCCAACCCACATGTACTCATCTCTCCTCAGCTCTCCTCTGAGGAGTATTAGAGCTGTACTCTCAGGAATTAGCCACGTGAATAAAACCAGCAGTCTGAGGAGCTGGCTGCTGCAGCACCACCAGCAGTCACAGCTCAATGAGACAAAATCATTGACTTCAAACCCTTACGTTAAAGATTTCTGCAAAGCTGATCCTCCTTAAATAAAGATTTTGGATTTTTAAAATAGACTGAGAAAGCTTCAAGGTTAAACGCCTTAAATTTTCTTTTATGTTTTAAGCACTTTTGAAATCAAAGGAAAATAAGACTGAAAATATTTCAGGTGTATTTAGAAGTCTTTTTTTTTTTTTTTTTTNTTTTTTTTTTTTTGCAGTTAACACATTGCAGGTACAACTCTCATCACTTCACAAGGAAAAAAACTAAAAAAATGTAAAGTACCGGAACTGCGGGAGGCTAAAGTCACCACACAGAGATACCAATTCTTTCCTCACTAGGGAATCCCATAATATTTGCGTGTCAGTGATTGACAGCTGTCAGACTGAACTGATTGACAGGCCGCACAGCACATAACTGTAAAGTCTATCCACTTGTTATAAAACAGAATACATAAAATGGTTACAAAAGGCTTTTGGAGAAAAAAACATTAATTCAAAAGCAAACAAGCACAATCTCTCTTCTTTTAACTTTTCAACTTTAGAAAAATCATGCAACAACAAAGCAAATATTTACATTTTTTTTAAGTCTTCAACTGCACTATTAAGCTGTAAGAATGCTTTAAAATTCCACATTCATCATCAAAATGCAGCATGTAAAAGTCTAGTTTTGAACTACATCGGTTCTCCTCTGAAAGCACAATCATTTATTGAAAATATCAGCAATAAGGCAACATTTGAAAAGAAAAAATTGAGTACAGAATCCAATTAAACCTGAGAACCTACATTAAAATTGAGTAAGTTTTGCATATTTAAGAGAATCATCCCTAAGCTGTTATTCAGTTTTTCTCTCCCGTATGCAGGTGAAATTTGCAGTAAGTTTACACTACAAAATAAATATTGCAGACTTTAAAATGTCACAAATGATTAGGCTTCAGAGGGGGTTTTCTCCAGTCACACACACAGGGACACAGGAGGAGGAGCTTTGATGGGACCATCCCCCATGGGAGAACCTGCACTGCTACCGACTACACGGCCAACCACCTTTGGAGCTCATTCATCTTTAATAGCTGACCTTTCATTCTAATAAGCAGCAGTTTATACACAAGATATATTTACTCAAAGATTAAGAAGTCACTGAAGTGCTAGCTTTACGATGGAAGGAGAAGATACGGAAGCTGTCTGAAATTTAAACAGCATCCTACAGAGAATGTCAAGCTCTTAGTGCCTCCACTGAGGACAGGGGTGGTGGCAAGGTCTGGGGCTTCCAGACAAACTGGACAAGAATCCTTTTCCTTTTAATGTTTCAGGATAATATAACTTTAAAGAATAAAAGTAAAACCCAGGCACTATTCCAGTTAAGAATATAATATTACTTGCTCAGGTAAACAAGAAAAGGAGTGTGATTATTTAAGTAAACTCAACTCCACAACTAAACATCAATTCTATATACGAGTCGATACATCTGCAAACTTCAAACAGTGAGTTCAGGAAGACAAGCGGGGACCCACGAGAAGTCTTTACACCATAAAACCTCTGCAGAAAGAGAGGGGCCATGGAAACCCAGCCCTGGCCGTGTCCCACCTCACTCAGGCTCCCACCACTCACACCTCTGGAGCTCACCAAGCCTCCTTACCTTCTCACCTCTGGTCTTCGAGTCTTCTTTCTCCTTCTTTCTTGCCGCTGTGATAAACTCATTAAACAAGGCCTCTCGATCTTTCATCTTTTCAATTGCCTTGAATCTCGAGTCTTTAGCATGCTTGGCTGCAAATTCACTAAAAGTAGTTCTGCAACAAAATGGCAAGTGAACTCATTTGGCAGAGCTGTCTTTGCAGAGGAGCAGGTTCAGCAGAGAAATACTTCTGCTAGAATACATGCCAGAGCACATGAAAAAAGAAAAAAAAAAAGGCACCATCCTATGGTCTCACTCTAGAGGTGGATGCTCAATGAACTATACAGAAAGGAGTCAGGGTGAGGCACACATGACAGGTTTTGTTAGAGACTTACAGGGGGTTTGCTCCTCTGAGTACAGCTGCCTGCAGAAGTGCAGGTGGAGGAAGAGAGGTTACAATGCAACCAAGAAGAGGGAATGAAAAAACTCCATTGTCTACAAAAATCTTCCTTTTTTGGGGTGAGCAGCTCAGCCCCCAGCCTCTCCAGGTATGTCACAGCTGTGGAACTGAACTTTGGATGTGCATTCACTTGCAGCCAAACCATGCTAAGAGTTCACCAAGAAAACCACCTTCTGGTGTTAGTCACAAGAGAACACTGGCTGAATCCATCCTTCCTCCTACAGTGAACATTGCATAACCTGAGCTTAAAATGCAGAGTTGGAAATACTTCAGACACTATGGGCAGACACAGCAATGCTGGGCCTTCCAACCCATGATCCCACAGCACTTCCCTGACTGTTCTCTCACCTCCAGGGCCAGATTCCAAGCTGTGCAGTAGATATAGTACTGCCACTTACCTCGAAAAAAACCACTACTGTGCTTTTTCCAAGCTCTGATGCAAATCTGGCCCCAAGAATACGTGAGACACTTATAATCATAGGAATGTTTTCATCACAGCATGGAAATAATTAGACTTGGAAAATCCAGCCTACTGTTGCTGTAGGGTAAATTGAAACAAGAAGAGAATTTGGTAGCTTGTTCAAAAAGATTAGAAAGTGAATGTACAGCTATATTGAAGAACAAGAGCTGTTTAAGTGAAGTGGAACACAAACTCTTGAGCATGTTGGACTGAGAGAGATGATAAAAAACCAGTCTGGCACTCACAGGAGTACAGCAATATCTCTAGACAAACACTGAAACCAGAAGACAAAGGATAAGATTAAACAAGACAGTATTTCAGCTGGAGCTCTCTTTCCCACCCCAACCCATAACCAGGTAAGAGTCAGTCCCAGTATGATATGTTGGAGATATCTTGGAAGCAGAGGATACTTAAAGCTAACGTAATACTTCAAGTTAGTCTCTGAATTATATATTAAATTCATTACTGATTAACTTTCTTAAAACATTTCCATGCCTCTAGTCTTCCCAGCCTACTAGTTTGAAAACTGCCACCCTTATTAAACGAGCAGAGAGGTATTTTAAATAAGAGTTAATAGTCAGATTTGAGGCAATTTAAAACTTAACATAACACTGGCTTCCATCAGGTTTCCAAAACAGGTCACTGAAAAAAGCTTAAGCTGAAGTGAAACAAACGAGTTATTTCACTGCAGAAGAATTCATGCCAGATAAGCCAAGAGATGCTGAAAGAGAATTCATCAGAGCTCATCTGGTGACACAAGCACATTATTTCATGAACTCTATGTGAGAAAGCTGTGAAACAAACAATTCTAGCAATAAAATCTCAAATGTTAGTACATTTACTGTCATCATCACTGCAAGTAGGTCTGAACATGAGGGGTGTGTAATAATTTCTATATTAAATCAACCAGAACATTCTATCATATTAGCATACTTTGTAACCAGAAAAACATCCCTTCAGCCCCTTCCAAACTGAAGAAACCTCCCCAGTACTTCTCAGAAACTAGAGATATTCTTAGGAAGAAAGAGGGTTATTAAAGAAAACTTGTGGTGGATGATGAGGCCTCTCCCACAATCCAGACAGCACCTCAAAATTACTGAAAATATGTAAATCATTATAAATCACAAGTCCTGTTACTTCATGGGTCAGTTGAATACAAGCAGGCAAAAGAAGATTTCAACAATATCTAATTATTTTTGTCCCCTTTGCCCATTTTGAAAGAGGTTAATCTACCCAATACCACCAACATACTTCATTCTAACAGAGCTTACACCAAGGAACAAGGAAGAAGCTCCTACCTTGGATTAATCTTTGCTTCTTCCATCATTTTCTTGAAATCCTCCTTGGCCTGCATTATTTTGTTTTTCTTCTCCTTGCGCTCTTCTTCTGCTCGAGTTTTCACATACTGATCAAATACCTACAGAAACACCAGTCACCAGCACAGAACACACAGACCTGCAGCCACACAAGCTCTAGGCAAGAGGGAGGAAAAATCCCTTTTCCTTCCTTTTCTCCCATTTCCTTTCCTCTCACTACAGACCAACATAGACAAGGCAGAAAGAAGGGTTAGGGCCCGTTTATATTTGAATATGTGAATTACTCAGGCCCACTGAACAATAAAAATGTGCTTTAGTTTTTCCCAAACCACTTTTTTTTTTAAAATAAATAGATACCATTATTCATTATGCCAATATTTGAAGAGATATTTACAATTCTCACCATCCCATTCAGGTCTGGGGAGCTCTCTGTATGCATAAAACTTACACTGTGTTAAAATATTAGATCTTCCAATCACATGAAAAATAACAGCTATCAACTCACTTCTTCTCTTGCCAGCTTCTTCCATTTCCAGACAAACCCTAATCGTAAAAATCCCCTGCAATACTGATTAGTCTGGAAGGTGAGTGGGAACAGAAATAGCAGACTGAGGATAAAGGCCATAGTAGCTGTGTCTGGATGGGAGTGGATTTGACTTCTCCTTTACCTGTTTTCTTTCTTTCGGGTTGAGAAGTAAGTAACGAGGATCAAAAACTATCTTGTGTAGCTCTTTCTCCCATGTTGAAAAAGCAGAGACCTTTAATCAAAAAAGTCAGATTTTACCAAAGGGTTACATTTCCTCAAACATACAGCACTTGTACAGTTTTGACTGAAAACCATAGGACATCTGATGAGAAGAGGGAAACAAACTCATCCCGAGGTTTTCATCACTAGTTGATGATGGAGGCTGCCATAGCAAGTTTCAACACTAATTAGTTCTTAAAACTTCTAAATAATAACACACACTTAATTACTACTGTGTGACATTTAAAAAAACCTGAGTCCATCGAAGCAAGCCTTGAGATTCTCTGTTCTCATATCCCACCCCTGCTCTAGACCTTTTCTAAGTGTTACGGGTGTAAACAGCTCTGCTTCAAGACAGGTTGATTTAAACACATTCAATCTCACCTTAAATAAGCTTTATTAAAACTGTCCCATAAAATCCAGTTATTGAAACTAAATGAAAGCTGCATAGGCAGCTGAAACCACTTCCATTTTTAAAAGTTACTATAAAAATTGATATTCTAATAGCCTAACTGATCTATTAAAAGTGATTGGTACCAAGCAGATTTCAAACCTAGTTAACTAAAAGCAAAAAGTCCCCCATTTAAGGATCAGAGTGCACAGACCTCAGTGGAACTTACTGCTTTTCCCATGTTGGAACACTTCCAGAAACACTAAGGCTGTGTCCAGTTTGAGTGTCCTATTTATTTTCAATGGCAACTTTCAATTAGGTAATTATTTAACTTGGAAAAAAGGTTTAAAAAAAAAATAAATCTGTCTTGATACTATTTCAGTTATTTAGAAACCAAAATTTTGCTGTCATTGTAACATTCTTTGCAATACGGAGCCCTGTACCAAATGCACCCGTTAATCAGAGGAAGGATGAGGTTGTTTTCCTTACATAGAGCACCACAGGTTCTGAATCTGTTAAGAACTGAGACCACTGCCTGAACCTCCCGCTCCCCCATTCTCACACACAAATACACAGATTTCTCTGACCCCTCTCTCCAGAAGCATGTCCTTGAACTGCTTCATCCGAGCCTCCAGCGGGACAATGGCTCTCTCTCGAGCAGCTTTAATCTCAGCCTCCATAGCAGCCTCCTTCTCTGAATCCATATCCTTGTTATCATCTTTCCTGAAAAAAAAAATCAAACATACAGTCTAGCTTGAGGAGTAATATGTCAAACCCTGTAGGTCAGAAACTGACTCCACCAGGACAGAAAGAATACCACAGATTACTTCAGACACACTCCTGACCTTATAATAGAGTGCAACCAGAGTCATCACTATGAAAACCTACGTGGCCGGACTTTCTGGCAACAAAATCTTGTGTACAGAAATTAAGAAGCTAGATAAACAATCAACAGGAGCAAACTATTTAAGATAAACACAAAATATTTCTTGGATTCACCAACTTATACTATTTATTCCCATTTTGATGATTTCCAAAGGAGATGCTATTTCCTCTATACATGAATTTCAGAGATCTCAGAGAAATATCAAACACTTGAGCTGTCAAAGTAAACAGCAAAAAGTTGATGATTGTGTTCACCAGACCAGTTAGTTGCTGTTCTACTCTGCTGAACACAACCTCACACACTGTGCAGATGAAACTTCAGTTATTTTATCTACCCAGACCACTCAAAAGCAAACTTACTTGCGTTTTTTAATTTTAATAGGCTCATCTTCATTTGTGTCCTCTGTAGATTCATGCTCTTCTCTAACTGTAACAGATTTCAACAATATTTTAGAGTTCATATTTACAAAGTTCACAACTTACAAATGAAGCCTTGTACAAACCCAGAGGATGATGTGTGAGCAATAATGAATCCTGACAAAGGAGACCTGTGGTTTTCGGTCACTTTCAGAATAATACTATTGGAATTTGGTGGCAGGACTAAGGGATTTGTGGAGAGCTTTGGATTTAAAATGACAAACACTGACCTCTTATGTCCAGGGAAAAAAGCCTCAGACCAGTCTAAGGAAGCACATTTGGATCTCCTGATCACCTACTGCACTTTGCTCTCCCCCAACCACCAAGCCCACATGTCATCCCAGGACCATTGACTAGAACTCAGTCTCATCTCAGCAGGATGTTCTCTGCTCCCAGCATCTGTTTCAAAAACGTATTCCAGTTGATGTTCTCTAAATGAAATCCTCTTCAGTGAGAGGCCATTCATAAATTATGATTAATCTTTTCTATCCCCAAAATTCCTCCTGCTTATAAAACAAACACAGTCCCTTTTTTAGTCAGTAAAATCTGATTTTTTTCAGCCTGTTGGCATTTAGAAAAAAAAACCCTAACCTTGTTAGTGTCCACTTTCTCCAACAAGCTATACTTTCCCAAAGGCCTCTATAAATCTGCATTCCCACCAGCACTCTTAATTTCCAAACCTATACACATTCGTCAGTCTGTCCTTGCACTTCTCTCATTTAAATGTTACTAGCTTTGGAAATCAACACAAAACAAGCGATAAATTATATTCACACTTCTTAAGAGGGTAATAAGATTGCTCTTACTAAGTTTTTTCCCTTCTTCCATTCCTTTTTTGTGAGGAGGTTCTTGAATAATTTTGTCCACATCAGCTCTCCCAATCAGGTCGTCTGGTCGGTCCCACATGGAGAGACGGGTGGTGGGGTTATAGAAGAAAACGCGCTCGTCCCCAGTCCACACCACACACCTGGGAGGGCAGCAGCAGACAGGAAGATTTGTATTACACCTTTTTTTCCATACCTGCTACCATATCCAAAGAGTGACACAAGTGTAATGGTCATAGGCAGATGCAGGCTACACTTACTGCACAACTACTAGACATTCCTACTGCCCAAACTGGATTCGGAATCACTGCTCTCCTCTGCTAGCAGCTTTGAAATGCAATTTCAAAAATGCTTTTTATCAGGAGCTGCAGTATACTCAGTTCTTCTCTAGAAAAGCTAAATCAGGTTTGGGGATAAAACACACCTCATCTCTTCAATGCCCCACAAAATAGGAGAAAAATTAACCTGATGATCTTGCCAGAATTTAATAAATAACAGGATGAAAGAACCACAGAGAAAATTTAAGTGAGACAGTTTTAAATACCAAACATCAATAACAAAGCATCAATGGTCAAATGGCAAAATTAAACCAATATCTCTTTGCCATCAGCAAGATCTTCAACTTGGTGATCTGAACACAGGAAGATGATTTACATACATTAGAGCAGGAGTGACCTCATTGTGAGGTTATACACACAGGCACCTCACCAGTGCCATTTAAAACAACAACAACAGATTGCTGCACCTATTTGTTCCCCAAGGCATAAGGCCAAAAGAATTCTATGCCCAGAACAGGATCTCCACAGCCTGTTCCTTGTCCAGACCACCCAGCAACCTTCCTGGTGGCTCCAGGGAAGGACCTACCAAGGGGTTCCTGGAATAGGGGTGGTGGCGACCGGCTTGGCCTTTTGAGCTGCCTTCTCCTCTTCAGTCATCTCTTCCTCCTTCGGCTCCTCGAGGAAAGCACAAGTTATGGGAGTCAGGCAATGACAGGCAGGTAATTATTTATTATACAGTAACTCATTCGTTTTAAGCAAGGAAATGTATTTTGAAGCAATGTTGCCAAACAGCTCATAATTACATTTCATCCATGCTTAAAATGGAAGCATTGGAATTTCAACAGGAACTGCTCCAAAGTTTCAATTCACATGTGTAGGGTGTAGGATTCAAAACGGCAATACTGACTATTTGGCTGCAAGGTCTTTTACCTCCTTTATAAGTTCTTTTATAGGTTCTTCTTTCGGCTCTTCTTCTTCTGTCTCCATTGGTAAAGGATCCTCTGAGGGTTCTTTAATCGGCTCTTTAATCTTCTCTTCCATTTTTTCTAAACAAAGATAGAAATTTCCTTAGTACTATTAAGAAATGATTATCAAACCACAGCAGGTTATTTTCATCAGTATGATTTTATAGGACAACAGCAAAACAAAATGGTTTTTAAACTTATTTTCACCACTTTCTGTCCTTCCTGGGCCTTACAGTGTCTGCTTATAAAGACGTGATTCTCTCCTGTACCAAGATCTACTTGGGACTGGAAAACAAAACAGTGTAAGGCAGCCTCTTATATCATAAATCCACCTGAGGTGTACCAGCAGAAATAGCTGAAATGACAAAAAAATATCAGCCAACAGTTGCAGCCAACAGTGCAACACTGAAAACCATGTCCAGATTTCAAATGCTGTTGACAAAAAAACACCAAAAAAAAAAGATAGAAAATCCATGGAGAATCATCTGAGGATTGCTCTGCAGCCATTTAAAATAAGTATTATCTTTACAGAGCAAAACTGGTATCTGCTGTCTTAGATTTTTTTACCTCAGTAAAATGAGGACCTGTTATTTAAACCTGAATTATTAGAAAGATGGGTACTAATTAAACTACTGTATGAGTGTTCTGAATCTGCCTAAGCAGGGATTTTTTGCAACTGAAAAATTCATCAGGCAATAAAAGGAAGAACTATTGGGGTCCGACTGGATTTGTTTTCATAGAAGACTTTATAAACTGCATAAAGACAAAGGATTTTTGCGCCTTCTTCCTTATTTATGATACAAGAATAATCTCTCTCCAATATAACAACATCCATGGATATAACACGGATTCAAAGAAACAACTCACAGAATAGAACCAGAATACAACTTTAGGATGAGGACAGAGGGAGGTAATTTATTTTTTCCTCATATTCCAAATCTGTTTATATCCTTAGTTTTTGTAAGATTTGAAACTTGGCATTTCAATGATCTTTATCCTCTCCTGGCCTACTGCCTTTAGAATAACTGAATTTCCCCCTCACTTTCTACCTTTCTCAAACACGTGAGTATGTAAAGTACTTACTTTCTACTGGAGTGGAAACACATTTACCCAAGTATCACAGGACTTGGAAGCAACTCTAGAACCAAATATTCTCCAATACAGCAGGAAACAAAGAATCTAAACTTTCAGACTCAAGACCAACCCAAATGGATACTTATAGTCAGGGTTCCAAAGCATTCTTGGGGAGATAAGGGACTAGAATTATTCTCACGCACATTTCCCAACATGACCATTAACAGTCTAGGCAATTTTGGCCAGTATGCAGCTGTATTTTTTAAAAAAAAAAAAAGTACCTTTTTCTTTCAGCTCCTGAGGCTTTTCCCACGTGGACTCCAGGGTCCTGTTGTTATAGTAGTAAGTCTTTCCATCTGCAGTTTTGTACTCTGTCCACTCTGAGACCGCGGCAGCTCCGGCCAGCGAGGCGGGAGAGGCAGCCAGAGCCACCTGGGGGTGGATCATGGGGACGATGGGGGGGGCCATGCCTGGCAGGACACCTGCAGAAACACACCAAAAAAAAGAAAAAAAAAAAAGAAAAAGAAAAAAGAAAAAGGAAAGGGAACAGTAAGTGACAATGAAGCACTTAAGAACCAAAACATAGCACTTTACTGACTTAGTTTACAAATAATCAACCCGTATAAATAAATATACTGACTTAATTTACAAATAATCGGCCCATATAAATAAATATAAAGATTGATTTCAGAATTACATTGGAAAGCAATGAATGGTTCCTAAACTTCCTCCCTGTGTTTTACAACCAGTAATGCCCGTATTACCGGGCAGCTTAGAGAGCTCTTTATTTTAGAGTAATGTGTAATTCTGCACAGCACAAAGCTTGCTAGTTTTCATTTGCTTTAATTCTTCAAAATTAAGTGCTCTATTTATTAAAAGTCTTTATCAAATCTCTATAGCAAATAATTTAAAAAATCTACTCCACTGTTTAATTATGCTGTCATTTTAAGAGATATTCCTATTACTCTTGAAAAAAGAGAACAGGGGCTTGAATTTGAGCCATGTAATACAGAGTAGAAATCTGATAAATCTTAAATCCTGACTTTAAAAAGTGAGCATTAATTCAGAGCCTTGGATAAGAACTGATGAGAAGGAAATAATTTCAGATTGTGTGAGGGTTTTACTCTTTAGTACTGCAAACCAATTGGAAAAAACCATTTTATTCATACAGTAAAGTAAAATGGCAAGTAAACAGCCAAAAGGTAAGGAATAATTAATAATAAAATTAATAAATAAATAATAATTAATAAGGGGAGACCTCATTAGTGTTTATAAATATATAAAGGGGGAGTGTCACGAAGGTGGAGCCAGGCTCTTCTCGGTGACAAACAATGATAAGACAAGGGGTAACGGGTACAAACTGGAACACAGGAGGTTCCACTTAAATATGAGAAGAAACTTCTTCTCAGTGAGGGTAACAGGACACTGGAACAGGCTGCCCAGGGAGGTTGTGGAGTCTCCTTCTCTGGAGATATTCAAAACCCGCCTGGACGCCTTCCTGTGTAACCTCATCTAGGTGATCCTGCTCTGGCAGGGGGATTGGACTAGATGATCTTTTGAGGTCCCTTCCAATCCCTGACATTCTGTGATTCTGTGAATCCAGAATGCTACATTATCCTACTACTTCTCTACTCATCCCAGCAAAATGGATATACTGAACAGATTCTGAATGACAAGTTCTAGAAAACCAAATTGGGTAGGACCGGAACTACAAGATCATAATTTTGAGAAAAAGTCTGTCTTTTTTAACAATGGAAAAGCACACATTACACGTTGCCATCAAGTATTCTCAGCAAGTGATTTTTCTTAAACCCACGATTGGAGAAATGGAATTTATACTAAGACGCACACACACGCACACCAACATGCGAGCACAGCCATGTCACTGCACATGTGGAAGTAGGAGAAACAAAAATCCACACACAAGAAACTAATAACTAAGAAGTATGGGCATGAGGAGATTCACAGTTATTACAGAACTCAATGATTACAGAAATCTGAACTGGATTTTTTTTGTATAATCTAACACTAACAGTTATTTGGGAAAGTTATTTCCTGGCCAAAGGCGATATTTGCATTTATACTGGTCTGGAAAACAAAGTGTATATATATATATATTCATTCAATTGGGGAAGCAAATAAATAAAGAAAAGATAAAACCACAACATTCACTACCATGCCAACTTACAGACAAAACGAACTAAGATGGTTTGGAAAATTACCGGTCTTGGTGGTAGCGACTGTCTTTACATACGGGCAGCTGACTATTTGCATCATTGCTACACCTGCAAAAGGGACAAGCAAGCACGTTGGAAAGCTGCCATGGGACGTCGGCTACCACGGGGGGCTGGGGGCTACTGCTTGCCTGACACAATTTGGGTGCCACGGTCAGCTGGCAAAGCCTCCCGGCAAGAAAACATCTGCTATTTGTGCTCCAACACTTTAGGCCAGATCAAATGTAAAACTGAGTTCAAGCTGCTGCAACAGTTTCTGCCTAGATTAAACCAGCTGTTTAGCAAATGGCTGGGATGTCATTAGAAAGAAAAAAGGTTATTTCACTGCAGACTCAGGGGTTTAAGTTCATTCAAGGGGGAACTGGGCTCTCCTCGCAGGGCAGTACCAGGGGAACACCCTCTGCTAAGGGTATTCAGACAGACCCTCCAGGGCAGCAGCAGAGTGAAACCAGTGGGCCCTGCTATTCCCAGTCTGCTGCTGCATTCAGAAAGTGGGGTAAGAGTAGAAGGACAGACTGAGCTGGTCAGACTGGTGAGGGCCAAAGCCAAGCTCAGCCCGGAGGGAAAGCTCAGGTTATAAGGGTCATACGGGAAGGCTGGAAGTGGAAGAAGGAGGGGAGAGAAATAGAAGCGATGAAGCTGCAAAGAGAGGGACACAGAGCTGTACCAGGCCAGTGGCAGCTGCACCAGGCCAGTGGCAGCCAACATTGTCTTTATTTGGCATTATCAGGAATGTCACGAGCTGAAAAATGCTCTAAAAGCAGCAAAACCAGCCCTCAAAAAGGTAGCACCATGCACTGCTCTGCTCACGAAGAAATGACATAGAAAGGCCACAAAGAGGAAAGCATCTCACCCTCTTCAGTAGGAAATCAGACAGGGGGAAGGGTAACACCTTTCCAAAACCCTTCATTTTAGGGTGTGTATAAGTTTTCTCTATGTTGGTCCAGTCTGAGCACTCAGAAACTGAAATAGTTGAGAAACTTCCCCTTAAATGGTTTCAATTCCATCATTTGGGGTTGGAAATCCTCCAGCGCAAAGTGAAATTAAACCCCTGTGTTTATAACCAAAGTAATTTCTGGTTTTCTTCCTTAAAGATCTAGTATGGAAAGCATACAAAAATACTGCCAATTTATTTTTAAAAATAATTGTGAGAAGACAGAATTGTCATGTTCTTTAATAATAATTTCAATGAAGGGATCCAAATCTAGTTTTATAAAAAAAAGTATGAATTGAGACACAAACATTGACTCGAACAGCACTGAATGAAGCATTTCTCTAAATCTAGGGTGTTCATGTTATGTTCTTGAAAATGGGTCTGAAAATTCGTTTTGTTAAGGAAGTTACAGCATGTCTTAGACTGGGTCAGTATAAATAATGCCATCTGCAGGGTCACTGAAATTAGAGACTGCAGCGCAGATACGACTCAGCAAATGCCCAAGTGTTTCCTCTGCCAAGTGCATTCTCAAACACACAACTAACTTGTAAGGTATGAATTAAGAGAAAGCAGACTTACTTTTTAAGATCTGAGATTATCAGATAGCACTAATCAACTCTTCCATTGCTCCGTCTTGCTACAGCACAATACAGAGATTAACTTGGCAATCACAAGCATTGTTCAGCTCTGCCTCTCTAACTCCTTATACTTCTTGTTTGTTACTGTGAAATATTTTAAAGGTTTCCTTTTCTTTAACAGGGTTTATAAATCATTATAAAAACACAATCTAGAATTAGCTGAAAGAAGTAGACTGATTTTATTCTGTAGCTGGGCCAAATGATAAATTAGAGTTGTTAGTGGGAGCATGTACTTCACTGCTGGGTGCCCTTCCCATGTGTTATGGGTTCCCATCAACCATGAGAACAGAAGGGGCCAGATCCAAGACTTGCTACCAGAAAAGATTTGAAAAAAAAAAAAAAAATTTCAAAACTGAGTTTCAGAAGGAGAAGATCAATGTTCTTGCTCTGTCTTTATGCACTACTCATAAAACTTTTGGACTGAGAGCTTATGACTAAACCCAACCCTAACACACCCCAGTGTCTCCACTTCACTGACCCTCTACTGCCCTGAACATCCACATCTTACCTGCCAGCTCACATGGGGGTAGATGATTATACTCTTAAAAGGGATGTGAGGGAGGACCCCTCAATCTACGCTGATCCCTTACTGGCAATGTCATAAACTGCAGCTGAGAACACTCAGCTGCCTCCTCTCCCTTTCCTCTTCATCCATTTTTTGTTCAGCCTTGAGCATCGTGTTCAGAACATTATTTGTTTCCTGTCTTAAAACCACAGGTACTACTGAGATGTCCTTTTCTGGCAAATTACAGATTAAAGTAGCTCCACCTAGTTATTTTAGAAGACTATCCTAAAAGCAGAGGCAAGTAAAAGTTGGTCCTCTCTTCTCCTCAGCAGAACTAACACCCACTTTAACCACTTTGATGCTTATATCCATTATCAGAGTGTTCTGAAGGGTTACTTTTCCTCCAGCCAAATGGAGCCTCCCTTGCCACCTCCTGCGTTGATGTGCTGGAGGACAGCTGGGAAAAAAAGTGACCTCACTGGACTTGTAGAGTCCAAACCAGGAGGATGCTGCTCAGAGCTGCTGCTTTCTAACTCTCAATCAGAAACTATCTTGTATCCAATGCACCTGCAGCCTCAAACTTTCCTGTGCAACAGAACTCATCAGCATTTTTGGGTACATTTAGTGCTGCTGCAAGCTGGAAAAACACGAATTGCTTTGGTCCTGGGGCAGGAACTCAACTATATCCATGCAAACCCAAAAAAGGTATGTAAGCATGGAGTGGCTTGAGTGGACTCTCAGGGGCTCTGCAGCCATCACAAGCAGCAGTCCAGGCCATAATTTTGCCAGCCTACAATTATTTCCTTAAGAATCTAAATATTTTATAAAAACTTAAGAACCAGAGGGGGGCCTTCTAAGATTTATTCTCAAGGGGTCTTTACATTTAAAGCCTACGAATAACTCGGGCATCCTGAATGCCTTCATCACCCTCCTCTGCTCAGACCTCACCATGTGTGTGCCCAGCACCACCCTCAAGAGCTGCAAACACAGAGAACTGGGAACACCTCACCCTGTTCGGGGGTAATGCACCTGAATGGCTGTTTTTCCTGCTCATAAACATATTATTTTTGTTTCTTTTGGCTATGATTCATGTCCTAATAAATATTTATGCAGAAGGCTTAAGGTCTAAATCAAGCAAGCAGAAAAATATTATAGCAATATTACAGTGTATATTAATACAAATTAGTGCTACAATATTGAGTCACGTGAGTCTGTTCAGAAACTCACTTTTTTTTTTTTTTAATAGGATGACAAGATAGATATGTGCCATGAGATTAAGAAGTGTTTAGTGCAATTCTTTTATTTTCCAATCATCTAAAAGAAAAAGGTTCACGCAGCTGTTTTCTGATATGCAAATCAAAGAACCAGAAGTCAAAAATTTTAATGTCCCTTGTTATTTAAAAAGTCTGTCTGCTAACCCTGAATTCTTTCAGGACTACTCTGAGTGGAGAGGACTCAGGCAAGTTCCGTACACAGTGGACACATGAGTGCAAACAAATTGACAACATGGACATGTAGCAGACAAGACAATTACAGTTTGCCAATTTACCTGGAAGTGGAATAGGCATGCCAGGAAGGGGGACACGAAATGGAGGTACCATTACTGGTGGAAAAGCAGGAATTGCTGCAGTTGGCTGCGGCACTGCATGAGGAACTGCAGGAGGCAATGTCTGTGGGACTGGCTGGGGTACAGTCTGCACAGGTGTAGCAGAAGGAGCAGAGGTTGAAACACTGACTGATGGTGTGGCAACTGAAACACCCGAACTCGGGGTCTGGTCTTGTGTGGTAGGTGCTGATAAAGAAAAACAAAGAACACCTTGTATCTTCGACACTGCAATATATTTGCTGCAAACATGCTGGCTCTCTGTTTCCCAACAGCCTTACAGAAGCAGACATGCTCAGATAGAATCAGCAGGAACACACTCTTGGATAAAAAAACCCTTTGCCTTCTCTGTTACATTAAATATTCACAAAGAAAGTAAACTTCAAATCTTACTTTGTCCCATTCTTTATACCTAACAAGTCTCTAGAGCAGTGGCAAGGGTGTATCAAAGGACAAACACAGCCTGAAATGAAATTCCACTCTGTATCCCTGCTTGGAAAATAGAAAAGGAACAGAGCATTTCAAATGAAAAAAGGTTGTTCTTATGTTAAATGAACGCAGGTTCTGGTTTTTAACAATAATGGCAGCAGCATGTGCATGACAGCAGCCTGTCTGTGCTTCATAAGCTGTGATTCAAGAATGGGAAATGGCAATTAAAAAAAAAAAAAAAAGGTGTAAATAAGCAAGGAAAAGGAAAGTACTTTTGTTCAGAAGCTGCAAGAACTGTCTTGGTCTTCAGTGCCTCCCAGTGGGAAAACACTCCACTAGCACTGAACTCTGATCCTTGCAGCACGAGTGACACCAGCACTTCACCCAGAATGAGCAATGCTACCTATTCAAGGGCTGGCAAACAGGAGCTCCAGACAGGCTGATGACACTCACTGGCCAGCCTTGAAAATTTACACTGCAAGATCTGGTGGAACCATAAAAATGAGCTAATGAAAAAAAAACCCCCACAGCAACTTATGATCATACTGTATATGGGCACATTGGGCATTTTCTTCAGTATTTAATGACTAGGAGCAATCCCAATAACATACTGGTATTAGCACATTTAAATAACAATTTTTGATCTGTTAAGTATTTCAGAAAGTATGGGGTTCTTAGCACTGCCCAAAATTTAGGGAAACAGAGCAGACAGTCAGTATGTGATTTGTTTTAAGATCTAAGTCGTATCAGGAGCAGACAAGAATGAAGCTCAGCCAGAAGTCCCAGTCTTTTTACAGGCCAAGTCTGAGAGTTACAAAATTACTTTAAATGACAGAATTTTATCACCTAGGCACAGACACCAACAGTAACAGTTCTTGAAAGCAAAGACAAAGTTTAGCAGGTAGAACAGGCAGAAGTGGGACAGAATCTCAGCATTTGATATTAGGAAATTGTGCTTCAGAAGGTGCATAAAGTGCTGTTCCAAAAGCAGGATCAGTTCTCAGAAACAGCCTGGCACTAAACAGACACTAACACTCACCTCCTGCCACCTTCTTGACACTCAGCTAAACAGCTTGAGCACACCACATCTCAACAGCACAGCTGAGGGCAGTACTGAGTTAACTAAGTCACATATTTATTTAAATAAAACCCTAAAACGCTTTGAGCAACATAAGTTATTTGCTACTCTAATGCTCTGTCCTCCCTCAGGGTTAACTGAAAGCACAATCTGAGGGTTACCAAAGTGTGACTTCCTTTCACACACAGATCTCTAAAGTCTGGGTTAAATGGTGAGTTCAGTTTGACTTGTCTCCCCTGTTGAAGGAAAGAGACCAAGCAGCTCCAGAAGACGCAGCCACACACTGCAGCTGAGCCAGCCCAGCCCAGCAGCTGCTCATCTTCTGCACGTTCTTCGGCCTGACCTGGTGCCCACATCTCTGCCAGGGCAGCTACAACGACCAGGGCTTGTCCAGTCACGGGATTCTCATCAGCATGAACCCTGCTCCCACAGCCCTGCACGGAGACAGACACTGCCCGAGCTGCTCCTGCACCACACCTTGCTGAGAGCACACCAGGTGACCTTGCTCCTTGTCTGCTGTGACACACGTGTGTGCAAACAGATCTGCAGCACACTACACACACCTCTAGATCTCCCTGTGCTAGAGGCCTTTGCCAGCACGTAGCTATGCCAGAGTATAAATCATGGTGTTTATACTATATGCAGACCCTCTGTACAACACGTGTTGTGTGTGCTGTGCAACCTCAGCTCCCTTTCCTCCTGAGGCTCCCCCAGCTGGAAAATCCTTCAAAGCACAGGCTCAGCCCATGTAACCAGCACCCATCTTCAGACTATTATTCCAAGGTTATGAGTGAACAAGAACAGCTCTAAGGACTTTCTTCTTCCTCTCCTGTGCCACTCTAGCAAATGGGATCTGAGGAGGCCTAGTCAGAAGAATAATGCTAATAAAAGCAATACACAGCAGCAGCTCTAGCCTGCAATCAGCTGCTTCTCTGCAGCCCAGAAGCAGCCCTCCAAGATCCAGACTCTTACAATAGATACCACTTTGGAAACACACGCAATCACTACAACTGTAATTCCTACCTCAGATTAACTGTTCTTGTAAAATACTTCCTAAATCAAGCTAGCTTTATCTACAGTCAAAAGGAAATGGATGCATAATAGCTTGGAGATGATGTGATAACAGCAGAAGAAAAATACTCAAAGACCGTTAAGAAAAAGGGTTGCATGCTGGTCTAGAGTTACTGTCCTGAAGGACCTTTTTTGGATAGGGGAAAAAAAAAGTTCACATGCAAAGTTCTTCTGGATTAAATACTGTACTTTAACCTCACACTCCACTTTCTGTTGAAATAACATCTTCCTGGATCCCACGTTTTGCTGCAGAACTCCCCCAGAGCAGCACCCCCACCACCCATCCCCACCACCGCCAAGCTGCAGAACCCCCTGGTCACTCACTGGAGATCGTCTGTGAAACCGAAGTGGAGGTGGTTGTGGTGGAGGTCGTGGAGGACTGAGTACTGGAGGAGGTGGATGGAGAGGCTGCAGAAGCAGGACTGCTGGTGGTGGGAGTGGAGGCACCCACTGCTTGTGCCTGGGCCTGGGCCTGTGCTGCCAGCATGGGCGTCAGCTCCGACTGCTGGATGACCTTGACCCCGTCCGGCTTGGTCCAGGCGGACTCGCGGGTACGTGCGTTGTAGAAATACACCTGCAACCCGAGACACCACCATCAACACCTCAGCTGGAGGAGAGGCTGTAAAGGTCCATCTCCTTCCGTGATGAAAATCACAGAATCATTTAGGTTGGAAAGGACTTCCAGGATCATCACGTCCAATCTTTGTCCAACATCTCCCTGACCCCTAGACCATGTCTCAAAGCCCCACATCTACTTGTTTGTTGAACCCCTCCAGGGATGGTGACTCCATCACCTCCCTGGGCAGCCTGGTCCAGTGCCTGACCACTCTGTCAGGAAAGAACTTCTCCCTAATGTCCAATATAAACCTCCCCTGGCACAACTTCAGGCCATCACCTCTTGTCTTGCCATTGGTTACTTGGGAGAAGAGCCCAACACCAGCCTCACCACAACCTCCTTTCAGGTAGCTGTCAAGAGCAATGAGGTCTCCTCTCAGCCTCCTCTTCTCCAATAGATAATACCCAGAGCACCAGGCTGTGTGTGACAAGGTGCTCACAGCCACCCCAATCACCCACCACTTGGTTGTTCCTGTAACCATCTCACCTTCCCATCTGGGGTTTTGTTTTCTACCCATATCTCTTCAGCTGGGGGCATCGCTGGTGTCCCAGGGGCACTGACAGGCGGCATTCCTGGAGGGAACATCATCCCAGGAGGTGGTGGCATGCTGCCCATGGGAGGAGGCATAAATGGTGGTCTCTAAAGACACAGAACAACAAAAATGATGGTAATAATACAGTTTTAAAGCAGAGTTTTCATTTATTAGCACACCAACAGACAGTACAACTACAGCAAGGTCAACTCCACCAGCCCCGAGAGCTACTCTAACGATCTCATGCTACCAGCTCAGAGAATGTGTTCCTTGACAGACCACCACCGAGGGCAGTGACACAAGAACTGGGGGCTGGGGGTGACCTGAGCTGACCCATGCACCCACAGCTGCGCTGAGACCCTTATCAGTGTCCTTGGTTTCTGTCTGCATTTGGCTTCTTTTAGAAGTTTCCTCAAGATCACAATTTCTGTGGTAAGAGCAGTACTTTAAACTTCTCTTTAAATCCATTATTTTTGTTAAATACTATCACAGAGGAAGCCCAGAGCACATAGACAGAGTGCAAAACAAACAAGCCAGGAAGGAAACTACAGCCTTTCCTTCTGTCCTGTCTCCTCTCCACAGCTCCTCCATCTGGCCACAAGGTGATTTTTCTCCTCACTGCTCTATAACCTTTAACAAGAATCCAGTCGAGCTCCCTTCCTGCTTTACCCCAAAAAGGGTCAGTCCATCCCAGGGCAGCCCTGGGAGCGAGCAAGGGATCCAGAACAACCTCCAAGCACACCCTCTGGTTTCTGCCACAGGACCTTTCAGCACCATGTCTCCCCTGGCACCAGGAGCAAGGTGAGAAGCTAAAAAACAGTTGATGCAAAGCAGGGCACAGCACTGACAGGGCATGGAAACTCCAGACATGCAAATGGAACCATAAAACACCAAGAAAAGTGCAGTAGGTAGAAACAGTCTTAAATAAACTTCAGCTGAGCATGAAAACTTGCCACAGAACAGGCCCCTAGGTTATGCTTATTTCAGATGAAGTCCAGCCTAAGCCCTGTTCCTGCTCTCACACCTTTGCTTCCTGTTTCACGCAGGGCTGTCTGCAGAGCCACACAGGGAACCGACCTGTGCTGATGAACTGACCTGCACTAAAGAACTGATCTGCACTAACTGACCTGTGTGAAGAGTAACGGGGGAAAAGCTCCCCCAGCCCTGCCACCAAAAGCCTTATGCAAAGCAGGGTGTAAAACACCACAAAATAACCCATGTCAGTGTGTTTCTTGCCCACATCCCTACGTTTTAAATTTCACAGCACTAAAGTTTTTGTTATTTTATTACAAGCAGTGGATTTAAAGCCTTATTCTAGAGCACGTGGCACAACCCCCCCCCCCACGGCTTTNCCCCCCCAGGCTTGCCTGCAGCCCCACGCAGTAATTACCATGCCCCAGTAATTACCCCGGGCTCCTACAGTGCTATTGAAACAATACATTTCTGATTCATGAACGTGTTGTACCTGTCAAAGTGCCCTCCCTCTGGAAAGCAGCCAAAGAACCTGAACAGTACCAAGAGATACAGACAGAAATCCAGCAGGCTCAGGCTGTGCCTGTAGGTGCAGGGAATGATGCGAGTTTAAACAAAAAACCCCACAAACAACAATAAGCAGGAGGTAAAGAGCGCTCTCCTCTGCCAAGAGTAAACTTCTGCCAGCACAAGGGCCACCTGCAGCTGCTCCAGCCAAACACTGACCCTACTCTGAGGGTTTTCTCCCAATGTTTGATTTTCCTTTGTCAGAACTTGGACAATTTCTGATGTATCACCAACAATGTTCCCTCCTGCACACGGTGCTGCTGCAAACACCCCTCAGCACCTCCTGTTTGGGACTGTGACCTGCCCATCTCACCCATCCCTGGTGATCAGCAATGATAAACCACCCTGGGGGAGGCAGGTGTGGCTCCCATGGAACCCACACAATCCTGCTGCACCTCCACCTCTGCACGTGTCCATCACTGTCTCACCAAAGGGGCAAAGGCAGGATTCAGACAACCCTCGAGGGATGGCGTGTACTTTGTATGCCTGCTTCTGGGTGTCCAGAAACCTGAGCACAGCCAAATCCTGTGTTCTGCACGGCCACAGGGCACCAACACTGAGCCAGGTTCTAGTAACAACGCTGGTGCTGAGTGCGTCCCAAGAACTGCCTCCAGCAGCCAGCCAGAAGCTGTGCTGACATTCCACAGCTCTGCATTAGCTTTATACCACCACGCACGAGCATCATGTTTTCATCAACCTCTGCTATTTCTTTATCCCTGTTAACATCTCTCTTCTTATCTCCACGTGTGAAAACAAACAAGAAAACCCCCAAACCCCAACTGAAGACGCCAAGAGAATCCCCCATCCTTTACCTGTAAATGCGGAGGTCCCATTGGGGGAGGAATCCCTCCTGGAGGTGGCATGGGAGGCATGTTGGGATCAAAGGGAGGCCGTCCGAAGGGGGGGCGAGGCGGTGGAGGAGGACCCCGCATCATGCCGAAGGGTGGAGGTGGCCTCATGAGGGGTGGGGGGCCTCTCATGACCGCGTTGGGGGGGGGAGCTGGGCCACGGAACCTCAGGGCTTGCTGCTGGGCCATTCTGTGGACAAGGCCAGAGGGAAACAAAGCTGATTTTCGCTCTGCTGCTGAGCTGTGGGGAAATCAATTCTTACAATCAACAGGGAAAAGGCCTAATAAAAACCAAAAGGGTGTGGAAAAAATGGCAGGTTTGGATAAAGAAAGTCTGGTGTGCTTAACTACCGAAGAAACCACTCCAATAGTTTCTTCCCCTTCACCTCTCAAATTTATAGGTGCTCAACTGTTAAGAGTTACTGGTGGAAATGACTAACCTAGAGCTGGGCTCAGGGCAGGCACTGTGGAACCAGACCCAGATCTCCTTCAACACGACCTGCGCCTGATCCCGTCTCCACGTGCATCCTGGGCTGGGCAGCAACGGCCCAATCGTGCCAGGGCTTTAATTACCCTGAGGCACGAGTCTCTACCGGGACTATCGACTATCGCGGCAGGGCCAGAGCCTGCCGGCCGCGCTACACCCGCTGTGCCACCCAACCCTCTACACGGGGAGCTTGGAAAGTGGATATATAGAAGAAAACGTTCACCTTTGGAACCAACAAACGCTCTTCTGCTGCTCTCAGGGGAACAATTTTGCCCACCATTTAGTGCCAGTGCTTGGCATGATGACTCAAAATCGAAAAAAACAAAGGTTATGAGACGGTGAACGGCGACAGACGCGCGGCTCGGGCCGGGCCGCGGGGCAGCCCCCGCTCCTTCCGGCCTGCACTGCGGGGAGCACCGG
>VYZX01003570.1:870039-887559 GCA_013401335.1 Brachypteracias leptosomus | reverse complement strand
CTCAGCGGGGCCGCGCCGTCGGTGTGTCCGGTGCGGGCGGGCACGGTCAGTGCACCGCCGAGTACTTCATGCGCTTCTGCTTCTGGCGCTGGTTGCAGAACCAGACGCGCACCACGTTCTTCTTGAGGTCGAGCTTCTCGGCGATGGCGGCGATCTTCTCGGAGGAGGGCCGGGGCTGAAGCGCGAAGTAAGCCTCCAGCGAGCGCTTCTCGGGGGCGGCGATCGAGGTCCGCTTGCGCTTGCGCTCGGCCGAGCCGGGCAGGGGCCCGGGGCCGGCGGCGCGGTCACGGTGCGCGGCCTCGGCGCCCTCCAGCCAGGCCTGGAGCACCGGCCGCAGCGCCGTCATGTTGTTGTGCGATAGCGTCAGCGACTCGAAGCGGCAGATCGTGCTCTGGCTCAGCGAGCCCACCCCCGGCAGCTTCAGCGCGGCCAGCGCCGCCCCCACGTNCCGCTCATGGCGGGGAAGGAGGTGTCCGGCTTGAAGGGGTGGTGGTGATGGTGGTGGTGGTGGCCCTTGGCGTGGGGGACGATGTCGACGGCGGCCAGAGCCTCGGCGCGGGCCAGCAGGCTCTCATCAAAGCTCCCGAATATATTGCCCTGCAGCTGCGAGCAAGAACGCGCATGGTGGAGTCAGTGGGGAATACTGTCATCTCCGGCTGAAAAACCTGCCCCAGCACCGAGATTCCTCCTCAGAGCTCAGGTCATAAAAATTAATATGAAGGCAGCAGCCCCGCTCTGAAGACGTGCGGGAGCGGGAGAGGGGGGAGAGAGGTGCCGCGACGCGCCAGGGTTCTGGCGACATGAAAAAAACATTAAGCCGGTGCCTGTCAGAAAATGTGCCTTAAAGCGGTAATTACGCTTCATCTACATACCTGCGGGGCCGGGAGGCAAACTCTGCGCATCGCCTCGGCGCTGGAGTGCAGGCTGGAGAACTTGGGCTCCTGGAGGGCGGCGGGCATGGCGAACGGCTGCTTGGCGTTCATGGCCATCATCTTGGCGCTCGGCGCAGGTAGGCAGCCCCTGACATCGGCTCGGGGTTGTCTCTCTGCCTCGCCACTGCCCAAGTGAGCGATGTTCGATGGCAGAGCATCCCCTGCGCGCCCGCTCGCCCCCCCGCACCCGCTTCTTCACTCATCTTACACGCTGCCTGCCAGGAGCGGGCCCTGCGCAGGCGTGATGCGCTGCGGGCAGCCGAGGGCAGCGCGGGCAGCGGGACGCCCCGTCCCCTCCGAACTCCTGGTCCCTCCGGACCCCCGGCCCCCGGGGTCCTCCGCCGTCCCCCAGCACTCCGCTCGGCCAGCGGGACGCGCCGTCGGGGCCGGGAGAGACTTGCAGCCCCGAGTCGGGCCGGGCATCGCCTCCCCGGGCAGCCCCGGCAGAGCCCCCTGCTCCGTTCCCGCTGACCCTTCCGTGCCCAGTGAGCCCGACCCTGGCCGGGAGAAACACCGCGGGGAGAAGGCGAGAGGTTCCTGAGGGACAGGATGGGGCGGAAGGGGTGGACGTTTCTCCGTGGGCTGAATTTTGGACCAGAGGGACTGTCTTTGCCAAAGGATGGGCAGTGTCCAGCCACTGCTGGCACCAGCCACTTGTCCGTCACCCCCAAATCTCCCCTGTAGCCCCGCAGAACGGCTCCTCTGTCCCCTGACCCGGGGTCTGGTGCTGCTGTTGTAACGGGCTGGAAACATCTGATCCTTGAGAAAAGAGACCACCCCCTCCCAGCCTCCCGAGAAAACCAGCCCCAGAGCGGGCACCGTTCTGGGACTGAGCCCGTCCTCCTGGTTCTGCTTTCTCCTGATCCTCACCCACGTTCAGGCACCGCCAGGGTTTGATGGGCCAGGGCCACAAGTGGTGTGCAAGTGGGAGATTTGAAGTTCTTAAACAAAAATAAAACGGATTTAAAGTTTCCAAGAGTTTTACGGGCCTTAATAAACACAGACCAGGACCCAGAGGAGCTGCAATGTGGATGCGCAGGGGTGCAGGGTGTGAGGGTGGGGGTGCAGGGTGGGGGGAGTCAGGGTGTGAGGAGTGAGCTGGCAAAGCAGCCCCCTCCCGTCGGGGGGAACTGACGCGTTGTAGTGAAGCTCTGCGCCCTGATTTATGATAAAAAATTTAAAGGAAATCATTTATATTTCAGAGGGCCTAAATAGCTGCATGAAAGTTTTATCCAAAGTGGCACCATATTTATAGGCAGCCCCGCTGTGTTGGAAGTAATTAATAGAGGGGTAAATTTCAGGCTTTTGTTTCCTCTTGTTTTTATTCCTCCCTTTATTTAGAGCTGTCTGGTTAACGTAAATAAATAGGAGGATGCAAAGGGAAAGCTGGGTGGTTCAGAGCATGTGTCTCCAGCCCTGCTCCCAGAGTGTTTGCACAAGGCCAGAGTGTTTCTATTTCTCCCATCTCTCTGCTGTCACCTCCTTCACTCTCAAGCAAGGAGGAGATGTTGGAGACCTCCCACACCTCCTGCCCCTGTGAAATCACATGTGCTCCTGAGAGACTACACCACAGCCAAACCCCACACATTTGGGTACAGAGCTGGGCGTGGGACTCGTGTCACAGCTCAGACCCATCCCCTGCCACAGCCCACCCCAGGACACTGTTCCTGGTGGCCTGTTCTGCACCCAGTCCCTCCCCAAGGCAGCCCCTCTGAGAGAACCCAGGCTGGTCAATGTAGCTGCTGAGCTCCCTTTAATTAAAGCTGTAAAATATTGATGTTCCTGGCCCTGTCTGCTGCCATTACACCTTACAAACAGAGCAGAGGAGTCCAAAGGATAAACAATAACACGTTAAAAGAGCCCAGATGGTTTGCCATCAGAAACTATCTGCAGACTCAAAGGTGTCACCGCAATAGATTGCAGAGATCATTCACCTACTGGTAAATAATTAATGGTATTTCGGGAAGAAAAAAAGCCACCAAGCCCATACCCTGATGAAATATCACTAGTCGCTCATTGAAAATCTGGAGGTAAAAATCAGATTAAAAGCACGTGGAGATGCAGACTGTTATCAGAAATGATGCGTGAAGGAAGAGTGATGAGCTCTGACTTCAGAAGGCTTCTGTAGAACCTTCAGGAGCTTTCAGGCCAGATAAACAAGGGGAATCAAGGCCAGATTGGATGGGGCTTTGAGCAACCTGGTCTCATGGGAGGTGTCCCTGCCATGGCAGAGGGTGGGGACGAGATGATCTTTGAGGTCCCTTCCAGCCCAAACCACTCTGGTTCTATGAACCTGGGTTCACACAGCACATTCCTGGTCCGGTGCGAGCCCGGGATGATGTGGCTGTTCCACAGCACAATCTGATCGAGGAAATATCTAGGATTACCCAGACAGTCAATTATTCATCAGCTAAACGGCCAAGCATCAATTACCTGGCTTGATTCTCTTATTCATTAAGGAGATTGAAGAGCCCAACTTCACAAAGCAAAAAGAAAGTTGCTAAGCTACAGGAGCTGCCCGGCCCGGCAGAGGGGCCACGATGTGTCGGGAGCTCAAAGGGATGGGGTCTGGCAGCCAGAAAGCCTCCGAGGCTATAGAGTGTCACCCAGAGCAGCTGGGTCTAGAGCCATCCATTGCTCCACTGGGCTGATGGTAACGGAATTAACCAGCGAGGCAGGACCCCCCAGAGTTGTGCCTGCTCCCTGGGGTGGCACAGGGAGAGGTCCTGAGCCTTGGGTGTGTTCCTGCTCCAGAAGGACAAGGGGTGTTTGTGAATGTTCGTCCCAAAAGCCTTTAGCATTAAAAACACCGTGGCCATGTGAGAAAAGGAGAAGTGCCAGAGCTTCTCTGCAGCACCGAGATGCTCCTTTAATGGTGACAGAACAAACCCCTGCTCTTCAGCTCGGGGAAAGCTGCTGCAACCCTATTTCTGAATTTTTGGGTAAACAAGGCTTTGATTTGAGGTCCCAGGAATGCCAGATGCCAGACGGTTCATGCTGACTGGGAGGTCTTCCTTGTACTTGCTTGTAACGTGCATGAATTATAGAACTTGTTTCTTGTATCATTCCCTGAAATTAAAATTGTAACAAAGGACACATTGGCGCTTGTTAAAAATAAACCTGACCTGTTCCTGGGGGAGAAAACAGCAGCGACATGACAATATTTTCCAGGGGGTGTGGAACAGAGCACTTATCTGTCAGGCATCTCTTTCTTGTTATATTTGCTCCTCATTCTAGAAATACATCTAGATGTCGTCTAACAGGACTCTGTTCCACAAGAAATTAATGAGGAACAGGCATTAATTATTCATGGCCTGAAACAGTAGGTCTGCTAATGCTTCTGCTAATCAACAAGTCAAACAGCTGTATCTTCACCAGGGCAAGCTTGGGGAGGGGGAGAACACCACGGATACGTTCTGCCCCTGCCCAAACTTGCACGTTTCCCCACTGGGAATCCATGATTCCTGCTGCTCTTCATCACCTCCCATCATAATGTTGAACTGGGAGAGTCTCCAGCATTGCACAACATCTCTGCCCACTGGACCAGGTTCCCAGTTACGGGAGCTCCCAGCTGGGTTCCAGGCTTTGGGGTCAGCCCTTTGTGGGGAAAATCAAGGGAATGAGACAAGGAAAGCAAAAATCCAGCCAAAGGAAAACAGAAGAACTGGGATTCAGCTGCTCAGGCTTGAGACATCATGAATTGAATGTTCAAAAGTGTTTTGGGGTCCACACCCCTGGATTGATGGATGCCCCATGGGCTGGGTGCTGTGGGAGCTGTTGGGTGCTGCTGTGACCTGCAGCTCTAACATTATCCAGCTTCGTGCCACCTTCACATTAATGCTCCCTGAAATCTTCATTAAAATTTGAAATTAAAGTGTAACAATGAAAGGGGATGGGGAGGAGCCCTGTCACCTGCCATTAGACTCATCCCTTCCATGGCCACATTTCCTGGGGTTTAACTGAAGAAGTCACATAGAATCATAGAATCATTCAGGTTTATCATGCTTTTCCCCAAATGAACAATCAGTCTTGGGGCAGTGTAGCTCTGTAAGGATCGGTCCCTTCCACACAGGGAAGCCTCAGACATTAACGTGTTTTGTAGTTCAATTAACAAGTCTCTTTACTTCTCCTGTCACACCAACCTCCTCTATTAAAGCTCCCACTGCATACAAATAGAGCTTGAAAAGACTTTCTTGGGGGCCTAGAGATGCTTATAGCCACGTATTTCTTTATTCTGATTTAGACTTCACTCCCACTTCCCCACCAGCAGCAGCTGGAAGCTGGTTCCAGAAGTGCTCCTCACTCTTCTCTGACCCACAGATAACCCAAAGTCACTCATGTTAGGAGGAGAAGGGAGGGTGACACCGTTGTCTGACACAGCCACCAGAGAGCACACCGAGCCACCTTCTGGCGAGTCGACTCCGAATAATCTTCACATGAATTACTAAAGCACCAGGAATGTATAATTTATTATCATTTAAATAAATCACGGAGCAGAAGTGGTTTAAGGTGATGGGTGCAGGATGGGCAGAGGAGGCTATAATTAACTGGAGAACGTCACTGAGAGGTGCCTGATGACATGGCCAAGGCAACACTGGGTACAGAACGGGCTCCACTCCTGAAAAATAAGATTCACAACAACCAAGCAGTCAAAGCCTGAGCCTGGGGGTGATGCTGGTGCCTCCCTGCTCTGGGGATGGTGTGTTTCCCTCTCGAGCGCTGGGGGACATGGTACTGTCCCTCTGCTTGGGAGTGAAAAAAGCATAAAGTTGTCTGAAATCAACGTTATCAGCAGTAAATCCTGGGCCTCGTGCCCTGGCACAGAGCACAGCCGTGGTGGGTTGCAGCAGAGCAGGCACTGGGGGGTGGCAGCCCTGTGCTACCTGCAGATCCATCTCAAGGGGATGAAAGGCAAGAGTCTGTCACCTCAGCCCCCACTCTGCCTTTGAACCCAGCCATGGGGGAGTCTTCACTCAGGTAATACAGGTCAGGTACTTAAAATATTCCTCTGCCTCACGATGCAGATTTCAAATGAAAGCTGAGTTTGGAAAACCATTAGAGCTGATGCTTTTACCTTTCAATTAAACCTGTCTCCGAACAGCAACAAGATCTGAGCCATGCCAGTGAAGCCAAAGGCAGGAGCAGCTGGGGATCAGGCAGCAACTGAAATTGTCTGTGGAATGATCCTGGGGAGAAAGAGAAGAAGTTAGTGAATCTGCTTAATCCACATCACACCTGTAGATTCCTCATGGAAACAAGCCGTGGAAGTGCATATAAAAAACTTCAGAGGAACATCAAACTCACTTTTCCATCCTGAAGCAGACGGTGTCAGTGATCTCGTCAAGGACCCAGATAAATGTTACACAACCTGCTCCAGGGGCCACCCGTGACAGAACTGGGTCCCACCTTCCAAGAGAGAAGTTAAAATTGTATTTCAGTCTTTGGGAAACCTCTCTCCATGCAGTTATTGATGCATTTCATACAGCTCTGACTGTAGCTACTAAAGAGACTCTTGGCCTAATAATTACAACAATCTATATAAAAATAGTTACTTAACACATCTTGCTTTCCTCAACCCAGCTTCCAGGAAGATTTGGATCTGTGGCTGTAGGAAGAGCTGTCACCCTCCTGAACAGCACCTCTTCAGTAGGGGAACATGTAGGTGATACTGGCAACAGCTGGGGGAAAAATAAATCCAAAGTCCCCACCCCTGAAAAACATCAGAGAGCTTCGTCTTATTCCCTTTTGCCATTAAAACTAACTCTGCTGATGAGGAAGAACCAAGTGTTTTGAACTGAACACCAAATGTTTCCTACTCCATGACCAGGAGTCCTTCCACCCCTGTTCCACAAAACAAGAGTGCAGGGAAGAAGGGAAAAAGGAACAATTCCCACCCTCACAAAATTTCCAGTCCATTTTCAAGATACCCTTACCAGAGCCCAGGAAGGGGTGAGGAACAGGAACGGAGGGGACAAGGCTTGAAAAAACCTTGGGCTACAAACAAACATTTACACTCACAAAGCAACAGAGGCAGGAGAAGGGAGCAACAGAAACTAGTGAAAGAAGCAAAGACCAAGAATGAATTTGTAACAGAATAAGTGAGTTTTCAGAGCAAAAGTCAAAGGGGTTGGGATTTGCACATGCACAATGTTACGTTCCACCAACATTGCTCTCAACAGCCCACAGAAGAGACCACAGAACTTCTGCAGTCAAACACCTTTTGTTTTCTGTTAAAAAAACATCCCAAAAAGGTAACACAGCCTTTTCTGGAACCCCTCCCACCCCCACACCATCCTCCCTACCCAATTATCTGTCTTAATTACTGCAGAGCACCGACACTGATTTTTCTCCTGGTTCTTAAGCAAACCAAACCTGCACCCATCCCATCCAAACACCCCTCCCTTCACCCACACCCCTACCCCCCAAAAAAGTGATAACACTCTTTTTGTGATGGTCGTAATTGTTTTTTGAATGGTTCTACTCTCCAATTTATTTAAGTTAGATTTTTCTTTGTCTTTTTCTAAATCTTGAACCATTCCACTGTATATCTTTATTGCAAAAAAGTCAACATGCATCTTAGAAATTCAGATTGTAATCAATAAAACAAACATTACATATATGAATTTAAATGTATAAACAGTTAGAAATTCAACAATATCTCCTATTATACTATTACACAAGTTCACAATTTGTAAAAACTATAGTACATGTTTACTATACACCAAGAGGAACTTCATTCCTTTTCACATGATTTTGTTAGGAAAAAAAACCAACCAAAAAACAAAGTGTTGTTTTCACAATAAGCAGGAAACTGTTTCAGATTGATCGTTTCAACTCAAATTTGTGTTGCTTTCTGCTTTGGTTAATTCCACAAGGAAAGGGAGAGAATTCTTCCCAACACTGACTTTTTTTCATCACTCTCTCAGCATTTGTACCCCAAGTTCTGGCGGGTGACATCCAGTTATTCATCACTGGTAATTACACACACACACTCTCTGCCTGGTGTACACACATTGTGGTGTTAATTATAAACTATTTGAGGTTCTTTCTGAACATACAGGTGTATTTTACACTGAGGTGTTGCTGTACAAAGGGAGCATGTTGTACCTTACCTATTAAACCAACACTCCCGAGGCAGCCTGAGAGCCTCGCACACCCTGGATGGAACCAGGAGCTCCTCCAGCTGTGGGTGGGAGGAAAGTCACTTTGGAGCAGCCTCCCTGCTCCCCAAGCCCCAGTCAGGTCCCACCACCCTGCCCACCACTCACGCTCCCAGTACCACAACGTCTCACCCCAGCAGACCGGACACAACTCACTTTGTGCCCCAGCAAGTCACTGGTGGGATGTCTGTGCTGCAAAGGGGAAATAAAAGGAATCAGGTGAAGCTCTTGAGAACTCATCCCCCAGAGCCACCAGCACGTTGGGTGAGGGTGGGTGGCCCTGGGCACCCTGTGCCAGCTGGTGGGTGCCCCCACAGAGCTAAAACCATATGAAAAGGAATCTCATTCTACGAGTGTCAAAGGCTACTGCAATTCTTCTGACAGCTCCATTCATTCATTCACTGTAATTTCATTTTTTCCAAATACAAAAATACAACAATTCTTATTGAAATCTATACGCTGGTAGTTTTAGTACACAAAAAAAGCAAAGTATTTACAAAATTATACAGTTTTAAGAAAAAACTCTGTACAAAAAAATATATAAATCCATTTGTTCCCTCTATCATTTTTTTAAACTGTCAGGACTCAAATGTTTGCTGCAATGGACTTTTCAAAATATACACTGACTGAGCCACAGACGTTAAAAAAACATTAGAGATGATGGGAGAAAAGCAAGACATTCTTATTCTTCTAAGTACATAGGGCTGGTTTCCCCTCATTTCTCCATGTCTGTAATTTAGCATCAGTATCAGTGGGAAAGTTCCTAATTATAAAGAGGTGAGGCTTGATGTGAACAGACACAATACTGAGATATTCCTTCCAACTGACAAGGAAACAGAAAATCAGACTGTGCAGTTTTGATACACCCCAAAAGGATGAGGAGTTTGGGGACTGTTCATCCATGGGCACCCTCAACTACAGCCCACCAGCCAGGGTCAGAGCCACAGGCTTCGATGGATACTTTCCTCCAGTTGGGGACTTGCTGGGAAATATCCTGCTAAATTAATTAGAGGAGAGCACTTCCACACAGATATCCTGTTTATTTTGTACAGAAAAGTACATAAAATGTACTGAGAAGTGTTTGGTACAAGTGGACAGCCAAGGAAAGCTCTTAGAGAAGATGTCCAGGAGCCACAGGAGTCGTGTACCAGTGAAGATACACGGCTCGAGCCCCTGAACTGGTTATCCCCATTTCTATCAGGACACACCCCAGTTCTGGGCTGGGGGTGTTTCAAATGGTGTGACAGTAAGGCAGCTGAGAATGGGATGGTGTTCACCTCAAGTGTCTGAACAGGACTGTACATGGAGATAGTGAATGACCTTCCAAGCCCAGCCCTGAGTCCTCCTCTGGAGACTGGCCACTGGTGGCACTGGTTTATCGCTGGTCTTTGAGCAGGACACCCACATTCTCCTGGCTAAGAAGCCTTTTGCTCTGAACCCTCCACAGATTTGAACAGAAAGGACTGGTCAAAGGGGAGGAGGGGGGGGATTTTACTGGCTGGCAGGAGGCTGCCAGTTCAGTTTGTCTGAGGGAGTATCAAATTCATTACATTCCTGCTCACAAATACTGAAATGCAGTAAACAGTCTAACTTGAACCTGAAACTGAAACTACATGGGAAAAAAAAAAAAAATTAAAAAAAATCAGTGAGTGAAAATTCACTCAAATGTGTCATCACTGATGTTTCCTGTGAAGCAGAATTTGAATAAAGAGTGAGCTGGACAGTATTAAAATAATACCTTGTTAAATTGCTTCTTCCATCTCCTCTCACAAAAAGCAGTAGAACATAAAACCCCTGTGGCTTTCAAACATACTGAAATAAATGATTATGAATCTAGCCACAAAATTCCTACAATAAGTGATTCCACAAGAAATAAAATGCTACCCTTTTTCAATTAGCAAATGAGGCAATTTTTTCTTTCAGAACATTTAATGGAAGTTTGTCTTTTCCTAGCCCCATAATATTGCTAAATAAAACCTGTGATATCTTTTCAATTATAAACTAACAAATCAATCACATTATAAAAACCCAAAACAAGGTAATACAGGTGACACAAAAGAGGACAAGAAAATACCAATATTCTTTCCCCCCCCCTCTCTTTTTATCCTTCTTAAATAGAAGAAAATCACCACCCTGGTGAGCTTGATAATTATGTAAAAAGTTATGGGGCCTTTGGCTACCTCAGTATCACAGCTCGAGATCCGAAATGTTTTTATAACAAACTTTGCTCACTTTAAATATTGTGGTTTGAAAAGAAAGTAAAGCTTTTTTTGGCTCATCAACTTTCTTAAATAAATGTTTAAAAGGTGTAGCTTGAACTATATTCCTAAAATGATACATTTCCAACATCAAGTTTCATCTTCTCCAAGAGCGCGACTCATCCTCGTCTTCGTCGTCGTCATCGTCATCTTCGTGCAAAAATAAATCTGAGGTTTCAGTCTCCTAGATGAAGAAAAAAAAGTACTTTTAAACAAAGAAGTTCCGAGCTGTATCCTGGGAAACAATGCAACACTTGATATCAGGTTCTTGTTTACCATGTATCTCACTGAGATCACACAATCACAGTCCAGAAGTTTTAAAAACACAGAAAATGTATCTAACTATTCAAAAGCAGTTAAGTTTCCGGCTTGCAAAAACATCTTTCATGGAATTACTTCAGTAAACTGCATCCTAACAGAACCCCGAGCCACCAGATTCCCAGAAGAGTGACTCAATCATCAGCATATTCTCATACCTCTTCCTTCGACTCCTCTTCTTCGATTTCTGTGGACACAGAAGGTACCTTAGGTTTGTACCATGATATCTGTAGCCTTCGGTCTTTGAACCGGGATCCTTGGTTAGCAGCCTGGAGTGGATTTTAAACGAACGTATTTTCAGAAATAGGATCAAGTGAAGAATTTTTAAGATCACCCACAATGCTCTAGACCCAGGAACATCACACATCTGAGGCACATCTGAAGATCTCACACATACAAGCCACAATCATCCACCTCAGCCTTCTGAAAGCAGCTCCACTCAAGCCTGAATCTTCCAAATAATGTTCATCTGCCAGCACTTGGAAAAGCTCAACAGAGCTCTGCTGGTGACACTGGACCTTTATTAGCTACTGTCAGGGTGAACAGGAGGCACTTCCCCCTGTAGTGACACTAAATGCAGAAGCAACAACATCCCCCCACCACCCAGCTCAAACCAACAGGGCTAAAGCCTGCTAACTTTTAAAATAGAGGCAGACAAGTTAAAAATTCTTATTTTAGAACTGTAAAAAAAAAGTCCATTATTCTACTTACATTTTCAGCTTCTGAGCGAGACTTAAAAGTTAGAACAACACTTAATGGGGAATCCTCTTCTTGAAGGTCTTCAATATCTCCAAATTTCTATGAGAGAAAAAATGATCAGCAACAGGAGTAATATTCTCCTACAAAACCACAATCATCATGTGCTACAGTTGCAGTGCAGTGAAACCTTATTTTTTGGACAGAAAAGTGTCAGCCAGAGAAATCTCAGTTGCCAGTCACAAGCTACCATGAGGTCATAAACAATTTCACCACTTTGAAGCTGACGTCCTGCTTAGCAAAACAGTGCTTTGCTTGGTGAGCTACAGAAACAAGAGAAATGCTATGAAGTGCTGAACTGGACAATAATTTGTAAACAGGGGGAGGTATTTTTCAGCCTTGTAATGCCCATTTTAAACTACTTTCACACAGAATTTGTAAGAGGAAGCTGTGTAGCTTTGCCCATTAAAAGAATGCATTGGGCAGCAATTGTAAAGCAGCTACAGAAGACATCACATTTAAACCCCAATAACTCTTGACACTTTGCTTGTCCACAGCCTGTTCTGTGATCTTAGGGTGAAGTTTTTGCACTAACAGAAACAAAAGGACTTGCATCTCCCAGAATTTGGAAAAGAAACAGTTATTTACACAGTTCTTAACACGCTCCTCTTGGCAAGTGAGTGCACATCCAGGCTACCGGTTACCTACTTAACCTCACATTTACAGTTCAGCCACAATTCTTCTCTTCAGGCTTTTCTTCTTTTAAAAAGTGGCCTCATACTTACAGAGAAGTGCTGTAACAATTCATCTTTTTCCTCTTCAATGAAGCCTCCCACTGTCAGTGCTTTGGGCCGATGATCCACCACCATGTGATTCAACATCCCCCTTCCCCTGCCGCCACGGCCCCGGCCACGGCCCCTCCCCTGGGCTGGAGTCGTCTTCCCTCGACCAGCAGGCAAGATGCCTAAACGAGCAGCCTGTGGAAATAAAGGCGGCAAATAATGTACAAAGTCACCCTTATTCTGAAAGGATTTAAAACATTTATACACCAGAAATATGTTAAAAGCATCAGTCCAGACAAACTCACCTCTACTTGTAACTGATTCAGCTTTTTCCGCAGTTCAGTTGTGTCTTCTCCAGAAGAGAGCCTCTTGTGGAAGTCCAGCTCTGCATCCAAAAGTTCCTTTTGTGCCTTCAAGGAAAAGTAAACAGAAGGGAAAAGCAGAACTGTAATGTGTAGTTTTTATGTTTTATTCCACTTCTTCAGCAGTAATTTGTGTGACTGATACAGACAGATCAGCACACAACATCCACACTTCCCTGTAAATTTGGTTTAATTGCCTCCATGCCTCTTCCCCAACCCATTTTTCAAAGGACCCAGAATTCTCTGCTTCAGAATTGGAACAAGCTGGAATGAGGTACACTCAGAACTAGGTCACCTGAGTTCCTTAAAACCACAGCTTGCTTGTCCATGGTTATCACTCAAATTCAAAATACTGCTTGGAAGTGTTTTGATCTTGTATTGCTGCCTTTTTAGGGCATAATATTAGGAACAGTTATAAAAGAGAGGTGGGCAAGTGCCTTGTGCACTAAATACCTCTGTCTTGGACTTCAGTTTTGATGGTGTAGAGGTTGTAGATGAAGTTTTTAGTTCGTCTTTTAACTGAGATATTTTTCCTGTTAATTCTTTTAAGGTCTTCATTATTTCTGCTCTTTCTTCTGGTTTCATGGCCTTATTTTTCTCCAGCTTGGATATCAACATCTGTATATTAATAAAAGAGCAGGAATATAAAATTCCAGGAAAAACAACACTGAACAGACAGGTATCCACAAAATCAGAATGCATTTACTAGAAGACATTCCAGACTTACCTTCTGGCATTCTATCTGTTTTTCTAACATCTCCTGCTTCTTTTTCCTCATGTCTTGTTGGAGTTTCATTGCCTCCTATATGAGAAGGAAATTATTTAAGTCAGTAAAAAGCAGTCTAGCATTACATACACTCACATAGATCATATTTTCTTCTTCAAGCTACAGAAGCTAAGGCCATAATAAAAACTACTAGTCTACAAAATGTAGAAGTATGAAGTGTATCTGATGTGGAAAAACCAAAAAGTTGCTAACTTCCTGATGTGAAGTACCCTAATAAAATTTAAAACAATAAAGTACCTGTTTTTTCTTAAGGGCTTCTTGCACATCATGAGGTTTAGACCCTGCACCAGGCTTTATACACGACTTTAGGTGTGAAGCACTGTAAACCATTTTTGAGTGGCTTGTAGAAGTAGGAAATGTCTGAAACAGTAAAAACACACACAAAACCATGTAATTGCTCAAAACGAACGTTGTACACCATCAGTGAATTTCAGAGGAATGTATCCCGTGAAGCATGAGCACAAACCTCCAGATTTGTGCAATGAGACAAAAAGACCAAAGCAATCAGAACACGTGCATAAAAGGCATTGGTCTGACAGTCACCTTGCTCAGAAGCAGTCAGGTTAACTGCTTGTGAAAAGGATTTTGGCAGAAGACACTCTTTCTTCACCCACAACTCCCTCTCTATCCTGATACCCACTAGGACCACTTGGAAGAAGTGACTGACCATGGCTGCATGAGCTTTAGTGGAAAGAAGCAGAACCAACTGAACAATTCCAAGTTCTGTTGGCTGGTTCCTCCTCAGCTAACAGGCCAGTGAAGCTGCACAGCCCTCACAAACGTACCTGAGAATCCTCCACCACAGCCCCAGACTGGCTTAAGTCAGGCTGGTTTCCACCTGCTGCTCCAAGGCGACGCTTCACTGGGACTTTATTAAGGACATAGGCACCAGAGGCCAGGGGTTTATTCATCACCTGTGCATTGACAGACACCAAAAAAGAAAGATCACACTCTGGTTTTGAAGCAGCAGCCATTTAGGAATGCTGGTAATGCTCAATCACAGCACGATACCTTGGAGAGGTTGCTGTGCACTGTCACAGCAGGAGCTGTGGGCAGGTTCTGCTGCTGGAGGTGCAGCTGGTGGTGAAGAGGCTGGGTGGGTGTCTGCTGCTGCTGCTCACTGTCCCTGTGCCACAGCACGCGGATGAAGCGGTTGTTCAGAACAGCCTCTGTGCTGGAGATGGCCTTCCTGGCCTCGTCGTTGGTCAGGTACTGGATCAGAGCAGCCTCAGGATCGTTCTGGAAAGCCACCTAAGTTGACAGAACCCATCAGAATGTATTATTTCTCAAGGAAGGAGACATCTCCACCAGCAGCAAACCAATCTACAGATACCTGTGACAGTGAGCATGATGTCCACTAACACTGACAGCTCTAAATACAGGGAAACATTCTAACTACAGCCAAGTACCTTTTGGCAAATATTACACATAATTGCAGCAAAGCCTATACACAGTAAAATAAAATAAATAATAATAAACAGACTCCTCCACCCAACAGCATCATATACTCAGAGCACTGTGAACTGCCACTGGGGTGTGACTGGAGAGACCCCAGTGCTGGCTGACTCAAAAGTTCTTTACTCATAGAATCACAGAATCATTTAGGTTGGAAAAGACCTTTAAGACCATCCAGTCCAATCATAACCATACTCTACCAAGTCTGCTGCTAAACCATGTCCCTCAGCACCACATTCTAACCTCCCAAGAGCAGACTGCTGTCCGAGGATGGACAATGCAAAGGTTCACCACATTCCCCAAGAAGCACTATCAACAGTCATGAGTAACACTATTTATCTCAAATATTAATCATAGCAATAAAAACATACTACAAAGTCCAAGAGAATGACTGAGATTGCATGTTCTAAACGCATTATTTCATTACTGGGCTGTAGAAAGCACCAGAGGATCTTTTGGGCTAAGACAAAGTTATCAACTCAAGAAATACAGAGGCTACCAAGGTATCTAAATAAAAACTCAGACCTCTAACCAAGGACTTAAGAGGCAACTGTTCTGTCTAGAAAAATAAATGGGAATAGTCCAGCTCAATATTCAAGAAGGCTTCAGGGAAAATAGTCAGACATAAACCCAAACTTTGTTTTTTACCTGAATATTTACAATAGTTCCAAATTTGCTGAAATGTTCATTGAGCTGTGTAATATTGTTCAACTCTGGTGGAATTTTTCGAACTTCTAATTTTGTATTAGTATACTGGTTCTTTTTCAAAAATCCTGGCTTATTCTGGTTGTTATTTGCTTGCCTGGAAAAAATGAGAACAAGGCAGTAATTTAGACAGGCACATATAGACTTAAGTAAGATAAATGTTAACATATATTTAACTTTTTCCCATAAAAAGTACCCTTTCTAGACATTATCAAAAAAGGTCCCTCCCACCCACCACCAAATATAGTCTCTATATTATGTGGGCACAAATTTTGTGACCCAACCAGCTGAAATCCCAGGGAGCAGTGAACAGTGATAGTCACAGCACTGACAGCAATAAAGTGCATTTCCACTGGCCAAGGGCAGTTGCTGATTCTTACTTTCCCAGCCACGGCTTCTTTAGTGGTGGACACTCCATGTTGCTTGGAGACCTTTTCCTGCTGTCTGGTTCCAGGACAACCCTGGTTACATTGCTGCTGTTATTTGTAATGGGGATGGGAGGTTCAGTCTGGATGATAATATTGGCAGCTGGAGGAAAGGAGAAAGGCCCGTGTTAGTCACCACACATCAACACAGACATGGGAAAAGCTTTCACTTAAATGGCAAAATAGGACTGAGTTTAAAGACAAACATTAGGAACATGTTATCAAGCTGGTAGGTTGTTTATGAAGGTACTTTAGAGATCACTCACTAGCCTAGCCAAATTTGAGGAAAACAAACATTTAGTCCAGCCAGCAGGGAGGAGATTTTGAGCTTTAAGACTGGTATTAGCCTGAAGAAAGCTAGAACTCCATCTTTCAGGTACTGAAAATTCAGTCTGCAGGAAAAGAAAAAGAAAAAAAAAAAAGGAGAAGAAACAAGGCTGGGTTCTCAGCTTTCAGGCTGGAATTCTGTAATGTGGCATGGGCTGAATAAACAACCAACTTTCCCTGCAGTAAGAAAAGCAACCAAGATCCCATTCCTCCCACTGCTACCCCCTTGCCATCCCTCCATCCAGTTTTTCAGCAACAAATTTAATAAAGCACAACTATGGCATGAAATTATACTCTTGGAGACATTAGATTTAGAAGTTTGAAGCAATTTCTACACACGCAAAGCCAACGCACTGGATCAGTTTGTCAAGTATTTATTTACAACTTGTTGAAGATTGTATATTGCTGTGTATGCCAAATACTCTACCCCTGAAAAGAAGTCTGAGTTATAAGTCAATTTTCTATGGCTTTTACAGATGCCAGAGCTCAGCTGGTTACACTGGTGAGAACAGGGACTGGGCGTTTTGAGGCATAGTTTTAATCTTCCTTTGGAGGATGATTTCAGAGCAAACCTTTCACACAGGTGACAGTCAAACAAGTGTTCTGAAGCACCACTGCCAGAACCTCACCCATGCCCTACAACTGGAATGGGGTCCTAGAGAGAAGCTGAGGGCCAGCAACAAAGCCCCAATCCTGCCTTTATGATGTTCAATTATGATGAAAACAGCAATTTCTGCCATAATATTTAACCATACTCTTTATAGGATGAGTCACTGGAAGGAAACATTGAAAAAAGTACCTTTGAATAAGAAACATGGAAGCATAACAGTAAACACTGAAATTTAACATCTTTTAAGGAACAAGGCAGAGAAAAAGAAAGTTACGCTAACAGAACAAAAATTTCTTTAAAGAGCCTTGACTTGTTCTCTCCACTAAAAGATATTTTGTACATGTCATCACTAAGACTTTGTCCACATCCATCCAGGCAAGGATTTAGAATTGCCTAAATGCCAACTGGGATTTCCAGGGGCTAGGAGAACCAGAACGCTGCCTGCAACGTTCACTGGAGATGGAACATCTGGCTGGCAGAACCAGACCACCAAGTACAAAAACCTGTGCCGTGGCAGTTCCCCTCTTTACCACCATCACATCTGAGGCAAGTATTGTAGATCCTGTGCCCCAGGTCCTACAAAGGCAGTCTTCAGACTGCACTTCTTAAAGCCACCTTGCTGCACCCTTTTTCCTTCTAGAAGATCCCAGCACCCAAGAACTGTGTTCACAGTCTAAAGAGGAATAAAAACCCACCCACCCAC
>VYZX01003570.1:566790-870019 GCA_013401335.1 Brachypteracias leptosomus | reverse complement strand
CCCACCCACCCCAAAAAAACCCTTGTAACATTTCCAAGCAAGTGGTTGTTTTAATCAGAAAGGCTGTTTGGACTTTACTATGGACATATTAGCATTTTAAGAAAGACAGAAATGTCTGAAAATTGCTGAGATACTAGACCAGTGAAAAACACGATTGCTTTCAGCCTGAAAAAGGGGAAAATAAGCGTTGAGGGTCTTGGACAGAAATAGCAACAGGAATGACTAGAAACCCTTCCTACCTCTTGGATTTGTATCCATCTCCCCAGATGTTAGGCCAATTAGATTTGGACGCTGCGTTTGTGCTCTTGTAAAGAACTGTCGGTACTGGGATCTACCAGCACTGGTAATACTAGGAGCTTCGGGGTTATAGCCATCTGGCTCATATGTATCTACAAAAAAAGGAGAGAAATGAAAGAATTTTGCAAAATGAGTTTAAGACTCAGGGTTAATTTTCCTATAAGGAAACGCGTGGATGTCCAAGAACCAGAAGTTGTTTTGGATGAAGAGAGGAGAGAAAAGAGGTGGTACAGCCAATGTGTGCAGCCATCTAACACCCTCAGTGAGCTCTACACCCAGGTCTAGTTGGGCATGTTCTCTTCTGCCTTTTAATCTGTTACTTTTTGTCAAAAGTGCACAGTAACTGAATATTGCTGATGAGCTGCCTGAGAAAGGAATGAGGTGAACCTTCACAATGCCTGACAGCCTCTCCCAGGGGGCAACTGAAGATTTAGTTTGAGCATTTATTCTGTAGGGCCCGAGATGCAAAGAGATTTTCAGTCTTTGCTGCCCAACAGTCAAGTTTACTTCAGAAAAGGATTTTTGGGGAAAATACTTAAAATGATTCCAATCAAAGAAAGTTGAGAAATCAAGTAAATTGGCCAATACTTACCTATTAAACTCTCTTAACTTATGTAAGCATGAGACCAGCTGCCTAGTTCCAGTAGGGTACTAGTGATTATTTTAATTAAAAGAGGTAACCAAGAGAACACATGATGTCAGAATTGACTCATTCCTTCATCCCAAGGTCCAGATCAAGGATGATGCATTTTTCCAACCACAGAAAGGAAAAAGCTACAAGAACTAGAACAAATAGTCTATGAAAAGCCTCTGCAAAAACACAGCACATCCTGGGACAAACAAATGCCTACACAAGGGGACCTGAAGCACTCAATGTCAGCTCCTTATCCCACAGCAACAGGGAAGACTCTACAATTTAAACCAGATGCCCCAGAATTTCAATACTGATGTTTTACAGTTTCAGTGTCTGCCAAGAACTTTCCTTAACCTCGCACAAGCTGAACCACAAGCTCCTCCTCCAGGACTTGGCACGCAATTGATTGCAAGAGGACAACCAGCAGTTGTTACTCTGAGAGTCCAAGAGGAGGACAGGAGAACCTCCACAGACATTCTGGAGAACAGAATCATGTGCAACTGAAATCAGTGATGATGCCTCATGAGCTCAGACAGACATAATCACCCCTTAGAAGTTCTGAAGTTGAAAGAATCAGATGGGAACATGGAAATGCCTGACAGCATTTGGAGATAATTGACCAGATTATCTAACAAGATATTTTAGTGACTGAAGTTCTGAAAAGCATGGAAGAAGTCACCAAGGAAATGACATGGATCATAAACAAGAGCTCTCCTTTGAATAAAATTCATATTTATGTAAAAACGCTCCAGACGGGAATATTCTGAAACACTGAGACTGAATGATCTTATTTTGCTCATGTAAAACGTGCAAGTGCCATCACTCCTTTCATTATCACAGACAAGCTTTGCTGGATTTAAACTGAGCAATCTAGGACTTTCCAGGTATTTTGCTATTTCTCCTCAAAATCCCACATCTGAAAAATCTGAGGTCTATTAAGGAATATGGACACGTCCCTTGAAAGCCACACATCCTTTAAGTTAGAAAGCTACAACTAATTTGATTGTGGAAAAAAGATAGAAAGAAAGTACTAACATGTATGAGGAGTGTGGAGACTACTGTGATACACAGCAGGGGAAAAAAATCTCTCTCATCTATACTAGCTCAAACAGGATAGAAATAATGACCAAGTTAAATGGCAACTACAGGTTTTCATATCCATCTCTTGCCTACTAACGTCCTACTAAACAGCTTGAAGATGAAGGGATCCCTTTCTTATACAACAATCTTATTGCTTTGAGCATATGAAACCCAAAGGAAGCTCCCCACAAAGGACTTTTCCTCAGTGACAGAACACTGACTATTCCACTCAGCGACAGCCACTGATGGGCTGACTGCAGGCAAAGCCATCAGACTTCTTAGATTTGTATGTACTGGAGGAAGACAGAGGCAATCACTGCTTATCACACAGCAAGAGAGAGATTTTATAATGTACATCTCGAGTGGATTTTAAGCAGAGATGTTTGCTTACGTTCAGACACTGTGTAGAGCAGGTTCTGGGGCAGTGGAGGAGGCAGCCTTGCTCCCACGGGTGCGAGACTGGGCACTGCGCTGGGCCCCGGCTGCTCACGGTTGTTTATCAAACTTGACTGGGTTAATGGTGGTCCTACAATGACACCACAGAACAGATCATCAAGACTTGTAACTCCACAGATAAAATGTGCAAACAATTCAACACAATTTGTTTATGCCTTACTTTACTATGTCCTTTTACAGGACTGTAAATATTTACAATTCCACTACAGTAAAATAAATTGAGAAGCCCTGTTCAGGTAAATTACTCTGATTCCAACACTTTTCCTCTTTCCCAGGAAGGACAAAGCTTTAAGAAAAAAACCCTAAAGTGTCTTTTCTTCCCCAGAGACTTATTATTGTTAAGAGCTTGAATTAACAACAGCAACTCCTCCCTCAGCTCTGCCATGGAGGACTGAGGCTGCTCACAGTAAGAGATCCTATCGGCAGCATTTTAATTGCAGTTCTAAAACAAGAACTACAGGGCAAAAAGCATTCACAGACAAGGAGCTCACCTGGATATTTTTTGCTTTGTTTGCACCATATATGAGACAGACATCCCTATTTACTATATGCCCCAAAAAAACACAAAGAAAGAACAAGGTTTGACTCACTTGGTACGGGAAGCACGACAGGAGGTGGTGCCTGTGGATGGGCCTGTGGAACTGGCAGCCTCATATTGCGAGCTGGAACTGGCAGAGGGGGCAGAAGCATGCCAGGAGGAGGAGGAGGGAGTCCCGGAGGTGGTGGAGGAAAAGGGATCATACTTGGCAAGGAAACTTCATCTACTACTAAGGGATCGTTTCCATGATCAAACTGGCAAAGATCACCAAGCACACAAAAGCCTCGCTCTGCAAAACAGGACATTTAATCATCTTTTTAGAAGAAAAATAAAGATCAGTTGTCAGTGACTTGTAGCAATCTCAGTTTTGGCTGGAATTTCTTACTAAAAACATGCAATCACTGATCCAACAGTACATTATCAGATGAAGTTTCAAAATCATTCAAATTAAAATAATCTTCCACAAAAGCATACAAACATACAGGCATCCATCATTAAAGCTGTGGAAAACAAGTCAGAAGCACCATCTGCTTTATATCAAACACATACTGCAAACTTTACCAGAACTGCCAGTGGTGGAAATATTTGCCAAGCACATACAGAATTGTGAACAAACCCTGTATGTTCTTATCCAGCAACTGTCAGATTACAAGTAAACTGCTCCCAGTAAGACTGGTTATTTCTCCAGTAAGATACAGGTCATGTATGCAGCTTTCACATACAAGGTACACTCCACATGCTACTGCATTCCAACTTGCTGCCTACATTTAGCGAATACCTTAAAAAAGGGTTACAGAATAACTGAAACAAGGTAAGGAAGCAAACACTAAACCCATTTACCATCATAATCTCGACACCTTCTTTTCGGAGGAGGGTTTCTGCCAAACGAGCTGGGATTGCTGTGATTGTTGTAGTAATTTGACCAGCTCTCTGTGGTGTTTTCAAGGTGGTGCGCAGGTGCGACTACAGTAACAGCACTGGGAATAGACTGTGCAGAGGAATACTGTTCACTGGATTTACTGGGAGACATGGAGACCGGGTTATATGAGCCTTCAACATCATTCCTTTCACTCTTGAATTTTGATCTCTCTCGGTGGTCTGTTTAAAACAAACAAACAAGTAGAAAGTTAAAAATTCTTCATGCTTTGTTCTGTATACCAGAGCCTTGAGAAAAATACACAACAGCATAAATATTTCCTTAAATATTCAGTATTCTGCATGTTAAACTGTTCTTGACAGAGTTTAGTCTTACCAACTGAACTACATACAAAGCAAACAGGGTTTTAACTTCAGAAATCTAAATGTTTTCTTTGTAAAATGCACATTCATTCCTCTGCTCCTTATTCCATTCTGATTACAGCTTTAACTTTTAAAGTAGAAAGAGGAGGGAAAAAGCATGAAGCAGCAAACGTACCCTCACCCTTAACTACCATGAGTTGAAATCTGTTGTGACCTGTGCCTCTATTTTTCCAACAGACTTGAGTTAGTCCTAAAAGAACAACGGAATACATGGTAACCACCTTCGATTACAAAGGAACCTTCTCCAAAAGACATACAGTAGCAAAGTCAAAAAAAAAAAGGTAACAGTATTTTGCAAAAACATAGATCTTTGAGGAAAAAAACAAAACAGCTTTGCCAGCACACAGAGCACAAAAATATCAGCTACTGAGACACACTGTTATACACTTGTGGATAAATTAAGAGGTTAGCAAAGAAGAAACAATCCCCTTAATTATTCTGCCTGACAAACAGCTTAATTAATAATTTCAGGAACACAAAGCTCTCAAAACTCACTCCGACTGCTCAAGGACATCCACAGCCCCAGACCATAGAGCATGTAGCAGTCACCACACATGGCTGCCACCAGAGCTCCCCCAGGCAGCCCTTGGGTACCCACCAACACTCCTGTTGGCATCACGGTCCTTGCTCCTGCCCCTGCTGCGGCTGCGGCTCCGGCTCAGCCCTCGGCTCTTGCTGCGGCTCTTGCTCCTGCCCCGCCGCCAGCTCGACTTCTCCCTGTACAGCTCGCTCCTGTCGTAGTACCTGTCGTAGTCCCTCCACTTCCCATCCTCTCTCTTCTTCTCTCTGCTTCTGCAGAGGGCAGATGTAGACCATGTTTATGGAAAGAGAAACCAAACTAGGAAACAAGCTCACAACGAATTAAGACACCGTTCATCCTGCCCATCCAACCTGGGCAGCGAAACACTCGAGTCAGAATTTCCTAAATTACACAGAAAAGTAGCAAATTCAAAAAAAAAAAAAAAAAAAAAAAAAAAAAAAAAAAAAAAAAAAAAAAATCACTGCCTGTGAGGTAAAAATCCAGTTAAAGAGTACCAGCAAATACAGAAGAATATATGAATATTTTGGCTCAAAACAAACCTCTGTTCACTGGAGTCTGTACGGCTTCTCTGCGGACTGGAATACTTCTTTTTCCTGCTATCCCGCTCTTCTTCAACTGAGTCTTGAAAATTCTGTTTAACAGACTACAAACCAAGGATGAGTATCAGTTTTGGTTTTACATGAAGGAAATAAGACCAAGATTTAGTTCAAGTTACAGTCAGTATCCTGCATAAATACAGTATTTAGGTATTACTTGTACAGAACACTTCAGCACTACAAGGAATCAAGTGCTAGAGGTTTTGGGGCTTTGTTTCAAATCTTTCAGGTTTTTCTGCAGAGGAGATGCCTGAAAATAAGAATACATTGGTACTTTGTTGTTAAACAGGATTCAAATGACAAGTTCTCTGTCCACTCTCTACCCAAGTAAGCAATTCCACGAAGGAGGTGTTTTCTGAATGTTGTTAACTGGAACACAATTACAGAGTTACTTCTCCAGCAGACACATCTCTAGTTCACACTTTAAAATAAATGATTTAAAGCAAAAAACTCTCTCCTAAATCCTTCCGAATCATTATCGGCTCCTATTGCCAGGGATGTCTGGATAGGATTTCTCAATGCTCTTAATCCAGATCAAAGGCAAACTTTACAAAGGGATTTAAAAATGTTCTTGTCTGAAGGGTCATCTCCCATTTATCTTCAGATGCGCAAAGATCATAAAGATCATTAGTCACAATAAAGTGGATTTTTCTTTCACATTTTGCCTCACAAATATACGGGACAGCTAATTTGGAAATTAGAGTTGGGTAGACGTAAAAAAAATAATGTTACCTCCTCCTTGACTTCCTCTTTTTCCTGACCTGCAGGCTTTGCTTCTACTTTCGTGGGTTCAAGAGAAGGAAGATAACTCTTTGTGTACAGACTTTCAAAAAGTTTATCTACAAAACCTGAAGTTTCTGGGGATACAGAACACAAAAAAAATATTGTTACATATTGACTTAAGGGCACTCTTAGATTTACCAAAGTAGTCCCTGAAAAAACCCCTCACAGCAGCAGCAGCATTTCAGATTGATAAACATTAGTTCCATTCAAGGAGCTGAAATTACATTTGTGGAACTTGAGATTGGTTATTTAGCTAAAGAAATTCTGTCTGTGATATACCTGATGAAACAGAGACTTTTCCTTCAAACACATTTACAACTTAGAATGTTCTAAGGGGCAAGCGTGACTGAAACTTATGATCAAGGAATAAGTCCACAGTCATTCCATCAGCACCCTCTTGGCAATTTTTATGCAAGTAAATCAAACACAGGAGACTAATCATCACTTTAACATCAGATCACAAAAAATACACAATAGCTTCCCCAGTGAGCGTCAGAATTTCAAGTGTTTAAGGCCTGGAATTTGAACCCAATTGCTATGAGAAGCTTGCAAGGTTAACGCAGACCAGGCTTTCAAAAGTTACCAACCACCTGCCAGAGAAACTTGTGGCACGATGGATACTCTACATAGAATTGCTACTTGTTATTTCAGGGGATTTCCTCTCGCCCACCATGGACAAGACCAAGCTACACAACTTCACCTTTTTTATTTTTAAGATCTTTCTTCACAGATAACAAGAAGTATTTTGAAGGCCACAACAGTGCATCATCATCCTCCCTCCTCCCCGCAGTGAACAAACATCCCCAAACAGGTAACCCAGGGGAGGAGCACGGTACCTTTCTGCAGAAAGACATCCAGCTGATCAGCACAGAAAGCTTTCAGCTCTTTCTCTGGTTTGTCTTTCTTGACCAGTGCCACCACATAGTTGGCTAAGGCTGAGGGGTCGGCGTCACATCTACGGAGAGAAAGAACCATTCTTCACTCTGCTGAAGTTTGCCAAAAACCCTCAAGTTGGACAATCACGGTCACCAAAGAGCCACCAAAGAAAACCCAGCAGCACACCTCGGATGTTCTCCTGACATCCAGCACCGCCCCAGCTGCACTGGGATGGCCAAGCCAGTAAAGGGAGAGTTTGTTTTTTCACAATGTTTTAGCTGCCCTGGGAGCACCCCTCACCCCACCACACCTCATGATGCTCCTGCTCCTTTGCTCCTCCCTGAGCTTTGTTTAGGAAAAACTTCCTTTCTTCTTTCTTACAGAAAGACCCGATTCCAGGGCCCTGAGCAGATGCCATCGTTACTCAACCTCCTCCCAGCACAGCAATCACCACCTAGCGTGACTCTAAAGAGCAGCAGAGCAAGCACCAGGAGAGTCACTGCACAATTACTGTGAAGTGTCACGGTGGTTTTTAAAGCATTAACACATCATTACCATGAGGAGCAGATCAGAAAGAGAGATCACCAAGGCCTGCTTTAAACACACACAGACATGTCCTGCTCAGATGACATTACTGTGTCTAACACACCAGCCTCTTCTTTCCCCAGTGACTATTTCCACGCCTACGAATTTTACAACAATCTTTTAACTCTGGCAAAACATCCAAAGGGGTGCAGTTATTAATATCGATTCACTTTCCACACCACCTAAGCCCTTATCTAGCTTCATGAAGGCCAAAGATAACCAACTTTGCGCAGCAATCCTCTGCCACTAACCTTTAAATTGGACACTGCTTTAGATTCCGTTATTCAGGAAAACACTCAAAGTATCAACCAGATGAAGTGTTCAATGATTAAGCAATAACCCCTCACTGAGCCTCTCTATAGATGCAAGCTATCAGGTGGTAGATAGGAACCTACAACAGACTGATGATTTAAAGATCTTTTCTTCTAAGATTAACATTTAGAGAGGGGATTGTGTATTTTCTAAGAACGTTAAATACAGAAATGGAAGGAAATAGTATAAAGTACATAGACCTCAAAATAAAGTAAAAAAAGCCCAAATGGCAAACAAACTAACCACAAAAAGCCATGCAGGTGACAACTGGTTAGAGAAAATAGAAATCCACAATGAGCAGCCAATCAAGCAGTTCTACTCCAAATTAGTTTGCACCCTGTGTCCAGCATCCGATGAAAGCCACGTTAAACGTGGCAATTAACAACAAAGAAACCACAAATTTACACATTTTACAGTTCTTACACAGACACTCACAAAAAGAAAAAAACTCTATGCAGCATATCCAGTGCCTACATGGAACTGATGATAAACTTTCAATTTAAAATAAAGGAGATGATCTGTCATTTTGTAGCTGTTCCCTTCTCCACATAGTAGTTTTTCTCCGGTATTACATTACATTGTGCATTACAGGACCACATCTGAGGTCCACATGCTTCTCTAGGTTAAGCATTTTGTATTTTCCCTCCTGAATCCTCGGCCATCAGGACCCACCAGGTCATTCTATCATCCTCTACCATGAACCCTCATCTCCAACTCTTGTCCCTATAGAGCAGCTCAGACATCGAAGGAACACGGGGCAGAAAGAGAGAAGGTCAACTGGAATTGGCAGTGGTAGAAACAAGGGTTATGCTCTGGTCTAGACAGACTTTCAGAAGGATTTGACCATGTATTAGAGACTCATGATCTTAAGAAAAAAAGGAAAGTCATGAAGGATTTTCAAAGGCCTGCTACTTCGTGACTACAGCTGAGTAGTTCCAAAGCCTATTTAAAACATGAAAACAGAAAAGCATCCGTAGAAATAAGATAACTATACATTGTAAGTGTATGTCCTGCAACTTTAAGCAGGTCTTAGTTTTACTCTGTGGAACCTCTGAGGCTGGCTAGTCACCGACAAGTCAGCTTCCTTCAGAAGACACTTGCTACAGAGGGAATTCCACCAACACCTTGTCATATCACAAACATTTAGTTGGTGTGAGAGGTGCTTTTCAGACACACAGCACTTTTCAGCACCAACCCCTCGAAACAACCCTCTTCCACCACCCATAGAACCTGTCACGCTCCCAGACCCTCCTCCAAGAGCCAAGTAGAGCTCTGATGCCTCTCCCATGGATACGCTTGGCTGCGGGCTCGGTTGGTGCAACGGCTCCGTTTCTTGGCTCGGTTTTGTGCTACAAAACGCTGTTAGGTGGTCGGAGACGAAGCTGTGTCCCCGACGCAGCCTCGGGCGCTGCCCGCACCCCGGCCAGCCGGCCCTGAGGGGCTTTACAGGGACCCCCAGGCCGACACACAGATCTCGGGACACAAGGCCGGGCTCTGCGCACCACCCCGCGGCCCACTCTCTTTAAACCGGAGTCTCCCGGAGGCGTGTGCTCAGAAGAGCCGGATACCGGGCGAGCCAGCGGGCCGGGCCCTGTCACCTGCCGGGCCTGCGGGACGCGGGGCTGCCTCGGGGCTGGGGAACGCAGTGGCGGATGAGGTAAGGCCCACCTCCCGCGTCCCAACCCCGCACGTTCCGCAGAGGCCTGTGGAAAGCTCCGCCGGCGCGGAGCCACCTCCCCTCACGGCGGGTCCCGGCCCTGCCCCTACCCCAGCCCCGCCGGGCCCGGCCCTGGCCCTGCCCCCGCCCGCACTCACATCGGCTCCAGCAACTTGGCCAGCCAAGACTTGAAAGCATCCACGTTCTCTATGATCATGGTGGCCCCGCTGCTCCGCCCGGCTCTGCTCTACACGGCCGCCGCCATCGCCGCCCGGCCCCGCTCCTGCCGCAGCTGCTCGGCCCGGCCGCTTCCCCCCGACGAGGCCTAGGACAGGAACTAGCCGCCAAGCCTGCAACGTACCCTGCTGGCTACAGCCGGGGCGGGACCAGGCCACCCCCTTCACCAATCAGAAAGCGGCGCTCTAACGCTACCAGCCAATAGCAGCCGCCCAGAGCCCGTCCCGAAGGTCAGCGGAGAAACCAGCAGGGTAGGTCGCGCGAGCACATGAACCACCGGCTGCGACATCTTGGAGTGGGGGTGCTCTTAAAGGGGCCACGGGCCGCGCTGGCTCCCCCCAGCGGCCCGGCGGGAGCTCCGCGGAGCGGGGCAGCGCATCCCAACAGGGGCGGGCGAAATTTATTTTAATTTTACTTTTTTGTCCTTTTTTTTGAAGGTTCCGCAGCGGAAACGCCGCCTACGGGAGACAACAGCGGCCTGGGCGCTGCAAAAAGCACGCGCCCCACTTGGTACGGTCCGGCCCCGCCTCCCCCGCCGCTTTGGTACGGCCCGACCCCGTGACTCCGCATCACGTGGGCCGTACTAAGGCGGCGGGGCGGGGGAAGGCGGGTCGGATGTGTAGCTGTCTCGTCAGTCCTGGCAGCCCGGCAGCATGGCGGTGAGTGTGCCTGGGCCGCGGCCCCCGGGAGCCGTTCTCCACGGGACCACCGGGCCTGGGGCCGCGGTGGGCGGCGAGGCTTGTGCGGGATGTCTCCCGGAGCCCCTTGGCGCGGGGCCCGGCCGTGACCGAGCTCCCGTGGTTGCCAGCGTGGCGGGGGGCGGAGGGTGGTAGGGGTGCCGGGCAGCCCCCGGTTGTCCCGGGATGTTCCGGGGAAGCCCCCGCGGCTGAGAAGCGCTGGAGACCCGGGCTACCCTCGGCTGGCTCCGTAGGGGCTGTCATTAGTTAATGGTAGAGCCACGCTGAGGTGGGAATAAGTAACCAGTGATTAAACTTCTTGGCATGAATTAGAGCCTTTCATTAATTTATCTTACTGCCTTTGCTTTTCTTTGAAAGCTATTTTGAGGTTTGCTGTAGTAGTTCCATTGTTGGCCAGGTTTTTATTTGGTTATATGAGTAAAGGTTGTCTCAGCTTCTGCCCAGAGAGCTTAGTAGTGGCTTGAAATTGGGGAAAAAAACCCCCCAGGCCCTCAAACTGTGTGTGTCAGGCTTTGTGACTGCTGTACCTGTGAAGAATTTTTTCCTTACATCTAATCTAAATCTACCTTCTGTCAATTTTAAGCCCTTATCCCATGTTCTATCACTTTGTATCCTTATAAAAAGTCTCACATTGTGTTGTATGATACAAGAATAAGGAGAAGGAATATTTTACATTTCATGGTGATGTTTAAACACTGATGGAATTGAAAATCATTTTAATCATTTAAACAACTTAAATCATTTAGAATACTTTACCTGAAGAACTTGCTTTGTGAATTACCATTAGAGTAGACTACACTAGACTTCTTGTACACTAGACTTCTGTCCTGGCATAGGAAGCTCTATTCCCAATTAATATATAGCAAGATGAAGAAACGTTGCATAGGGTTTGTGAAGAGTCTGGAACAAAATCAGAATTCCATGGGTTGGTTTGTTGTTTTTTTTCCACTTACTATTTATATCCACTCCTGTCTCCTCAATTAGGACACCCCTGGGTTTGTTAGTTATTGGTGATGGGATCAGTTTGTGTGAGGTTGTGCTGCAGTGTCACAGAGCCCACAGAAAGGCTTGTCTGTAAAGAGAGGTGTAAGGTGGTGCAATTCTGTGTGTTAACTCATTCGGCCAGACTTTGCCTCCCTCTGTTTAACAGGAACGTAAAGGGACAGCAAAAGTTGATTTCCTGAAGAAAATTGAAAAAGAGATCCAGCAGAAGTGGGATGATGAGAGAGTCTTTGAGGTGAATGCTTCGGACGTGCAGAACCAAAAGAGGTAGCTTTCCTTTTGGGTTTTTTTTTTTTTTACAAGTTTTATCTTTAACTGCTTGAAACATCTTTTCAAGGGGACAAAACACATACTCAAAACACCTTGCAGCAGTCTGCCTGTGAAATGAGTCACTGTTTACAATGGGCCACTAAAAAATCTGAACTCAAACAGTGGGAGATTAAATAAATGGCTTTAATTCTTTGCAGTAATTAAATAACAGCTGCAGGATTAGAAGTTGTTGCCTTGGGAAGATGTTATATCTATTTAAAAGTTTCTTTGTGATATCAGTCTTATGTGGGTGTGTTGGTTTTTTTTTTAAGATGATAAAACCCATTAGTGTATCAGTTCTTGTGTTACTGACAGGGAAAATACTATTTTAATGTCACTGGGCTGATAATAACTGAATATATCAGTTAACGGATTTACTTGTGCATCTTCTGATGGTCATTAAAAAAGCTAATGACCTGGTTTAATTCTCTGGATTTTTTCTCAGCACAGGGAAGTACTTTGTTACCTTTCCCTACCCCTACATGAATGGCCGCCTCCACCTGGGACACACGTTTTCTTTATCCAAATGCGAGGTGAGAATTTTCCTTTAAGTACTACTCTAGAACAAATGCTAATTTTGTAGTTAAGTTCTGTGCTAACAGAATGCCTTAATTACTGTATAGATTCTGCTGTTGACTGCAGTCATCTCTCCATAGTTTCATGTTAAAGAAGGAATTGCACTTATTTTTTGAGAAGGTTGCTGCTTTAGCCTTATCCTGTTCTTGTTTCATCTGTTTCATTTTTCCCCTTTATACAGTTTGCAGTTGGGTACCAGAGGCTAAAGGGAAAGAGCTGCTTGTTTCCATTTGGGCTACACTGCACTGGGATGCCAATAAAGGTAAGATGTTGTGAGGTGCTGAGGACTTTTTCTAGTGTTTTTTGTACTTAAAATTACTTCAGAGCATTGCTTACTGTCCATCCCAATCATCATGTCAATTTATTCAAAAGTTCATCAACAGTGTGATTTGGAACCTGAATTCATGGTAAAGCTCTGTTGTGCTTGAGCTTTTCATTATCACTTCCTAGAAAATAAAATGCTTTAAAAATAAGTTTACCTATTGTATTTTTTCATTTGCAATCAAACCCTCACTGTAACCCTCTTCCTGCCAGGGCAGGATTCTTGAGGTCTCAAGATCTCCCAGCACTGTAGTGAGGTGCAGGGTGTTTTCAGTGAGAAGCACCCCTGAGCTGTGAGGGAAGCTGTGGCCACAAAAAAGTGCTGATAATCTGCCAATGACTCTGTTTAGGCTTGTGCAGATAAGCTAAAAAGAGAAATGGAATTGTATGGCTGCCCACCTGAATTTCCTGATGAGGAGGAAGAAGAGGAAGAAAATTCTGCTAAGAAAGAAGAAGAAATTATCATCAAAGACAAAGCAAAAGGCAAAAAGGTAAACTTCAAACAAAGATTTTCTGGACTGTAGCTGTGCTCTCAAAGCTTCAGGGTCTGCTTTAGGGGGTTTTCCTTCTTCACACTTAGGGAAGCCTGGGATACAAATATTCTCATTGTTTTTTTCCAGGGTAGCTGGGTACTTCTAAGGTAGAGCATCAGTCTCCTGTCAGTGGTGCCCAGGGGTAGGATGAGGGGTAACGGGCACCAACTTGAGCACAGGAAGTTCCACCTCAACATGAGTAGAAAGTTGTTTGGTGTGAGGGTGTTAGAGCCTGGCCCAGGCTGCCCAGAGAGGTTGTGGAGTCTCCTTCTTTGGAGAGATTAAAAACCTACCTGGTCATGATCCTGTGTGACCTGCCCTAGGTGAACCTGCTTTGGCAGGGGGGTTGGATGAGATGATCTTCAGAGGTCCCTTCTGACCCCTACTATCCTGTGATCCTGTTAGGACAAGAACATGCACTGTTCCCTAATCACTGTTGTCCTTTCAGAGTAAGGCTGCTGCCAAGACTGGCTCTTCCAAGTACCAGTGGGGGATCATGAAGTCTTTGGGTCTTTCTGATGAAGAAGTGGTCAGTTTTTCTGAAGCTGAGCACTGGCTGGATTATTTCCCTCCCCTTGCTGTCCAGGATCTGAAAAGCATGGGATTGAAGGTAACTGCTCCAATACAAGCAGCCACATAGTTTTGCTATCAAAGTTTCCTTGGATTTCTTTACTGTATTTACTTACTGGGGAATCTTGTGAATTTCCAGGTGGATTGGAGGCGTTCGTTCATTACCACGGATGTCAACCCTTATTACGATTCCTTTGTACGATGGCAATTCCTTACATTAAAGGAGAGAAATAAGATTAAGTTTGGGAAACGGTAAGGCTGCCACCCAGCCCCGAGTTTATTGTGAATATGAGTCTCTAGAACATTCCTGTAACTCACATTAAACTAGAATTCTTCCCTGCACATGCTCTACTAGACATGGTAGAGTTGTCTTCCTGGTTTAGTTTGTCCATGGACAGCAACTCAAAGCAGAATAGGGCCAATACTGAAAGCTCTTGCAAAAAGAGGAAACAGCTTTATGCAAAATTTGAAAATACTGTTAAGAGGTCTCATTTTTATAAAGATTTTTTTTTTTTCCCCCCTCTTGGTCTACACATTATTGTATTTTGCATATTGTATTTGTATAATGAAAACCATTTTTTTTTTTTTCTAGATACACAATTTATTCTCCAAAAGATGGGCAGCCTTGCATGGATCATGACAGGCAGACAGGAGAGGTAATATTGTTAATTGACATTTTATGTGTTGCTTGTGATCTTAAACTGAACGGAAAGATAAATTGTATCTCGGAGCAAAATGCATTTTGTACATATGGAGTTATCAGTTCTCTGTTGTCACTACGTGTGAAAATTGAATGAACTCCTCTATTGAGAGCATTTGTCTTGAACCATGGATAGGATTTTCCATTGTACCTGCTTTCTGTGATTATTTGGCAATTCCTGCCAGCAGCATCACTACATTATATCGTTATCTGCTGAAACAAATCAAATAAGCTGTTACTAACATATATTGCTGAGATAGGGGCTGTGACAAGTAAATTTTTGGATATAGAAGTGAAGTATAACCTCTCTAGTCTGCATTTTAGTAAAGAGCCATTTATATTAATGGAATTATGATTTACTTTGAAAAAAGCATCACTGCCTTAAGCAGCATTTGTGTTAAGTTACTGCAGAATAGGATTTATTTTCTTTACTGCTTGAGTTAATGTCACATATTGATTGCTGCATCATTTATGTGAATTGTAGGGTGTTGGGCCTCAAGAATACACACTAATAAAAATGAAGGTGCTAGATCCTTATCCCACTAAGTTAAGGTAGGTCTTGAATTCATAATAGCAAATAGGTTCTATCTTACAGCTATCTTATTTAAAAGTTCAGATTAGCTTAAAAGCATGTTCTGTATTACCTTGGATGTTTTGGTTTTGGTGACCTATAAAATACTTTTCCCCCCACAGTGGCCTGAGAGGAAAAAATATCTTCTTGGTGGCTGCTACACTGAGACCAGAGACCATGTTTGGGCAGACGAACTGCTGGGTTCGCCCGGACATGAAGTACATTGGCTTTGAGACTGTGAATGGGGATATTTTCATCTGCACCCAGAGAGCTGCCAGGAACATGTCCTACCAGGGCTTCACCAAAGACAATGGGGTCGTACCTGTGGTCAAGGAGCTGATGGGAGAAGTAAGCATTTGCAGCTAATCTTCCAATTTATTTGTTTGTGATATGTGAGGAATGCCAGTGAATTTAAAGAATACCAGCCAGAGAGCTTACCCAGCTAGGCTGAAAAGTGCTATTTATTGTAATGATGTTCCTTTGTCCTGCACAGGAGATTCTTGGTGCTGCACTTTCGGCCCCTCTCACTGTCTACAAAGTTATATATGCTCTTCCCATGCTCACCATCAAGGAGGATAAAGGTAACTTGACAGCAGCCTCCTGCCAGAGCCTGTTTGATGTGCGCTGTGCCTTCGATATGTGTTGGCTAATCTTATCTGTTGCATCCTATTCTTTGTCAAGGGACTGGAGTGGTGACAAGTGTTCCCTCAGATTCTCCAGATGACTTTGCAGCCCTGAGAGATTTGAGAAAAAAACAGGTCAGTCTGTTAATGAATTGCTTCTGTTTCCTCTCCATAATGTGGAGGGTCAAGTGTGGATATCCAGTGTGTAAAATGAAACTCCCTTTGACTGCAAATTTACCATCTCTAACTTGAAATCAAAGAGACCATGTGAATTGATAAAACCCTTTAAATCTAGAAAAGCTTTCTTCTGTCCACGTTGCATTTTTTTTTTCTTCTAACTTCTCTTTCAACTTTCCAAGGCTTTGAGGGCCAAGTACGGCATCAAAGATGAGATGGTCCTGCCCTTTGAGCCGGTAGGTGCACCCTTCTGTGTCCACCTGCAGCATGCATGACTTGTGTTCCCTGATGGGAAACGTAGCAAGACCTGTGCCTTTTCCAGAAGGTCTGTTTAAAGTTCTTCTCAGCTGAAAGAGCTGAAGAATTTAAAGTTCTCATGTCCTGCTACAGTTGTATGATTTGGTCTGTTGGGGGTTGTGACCGAGATTTGTTACTCAGTGCTGTACTTCAGAGGTAAAGGAACTATTAATTCTTGTGGGAATTGCTATTTTGGAGAAGACATTGCCTGATTATTTTGATAACCTGTTGGTTGATTAAACCTTACAGCCTTAATGTCCAGGTTGTTATTGTTAATGCTCTTCTGCTTTGTTAATTCTCAGGTGCCCATCATTGAAATCCCAGGCTATGGCAATCTTTGTGCTCCATTTATCTGTGATGAGCTCAAAATCCAGAGCCAGAATGACAGAGAGAAGCTCGCTGAGGCCAAGGAGAGAGTGTACCTGAAAGGATTTTATGATGGAGTAAGCAATAAAAGATTTTGATAAGTATTTTCTTGTTAAGTTTTAGGAGGAAAAAAAATGCATAAAGAATTTTTTTCTAAAATAAGACTACAAGAAAGAGGGAGTTTGTTTTTCCTTTTTCCCCATCCCACTTCTCATTTAGACCTCTCCTGAAGTCAGGTTCTGCAGTTGAGGGAGTTATGTAGAGTTAAAGAAAGAGAATGGAAGAATGTAGGACTGCAAACTGGGGTTTATAACCTGATTTCCTAGCAAGTCATTACCTCTGGGGGAGCTGATCAATTTTGATACAAATATTGATTTGGAAACTGATATGAAAAGAGCAAGTGGTGTGGTTATTTTGATTTGTTTGGGGGTTTTTTGTCTTTATTTGGGCAGTGACTTAGTGTATGTACCACAGCTGCTTTCTTGTCAGCTGGCAACAACTTTTGTTTCTGCCTGGCTGTGTTGGCCTGCTGACATGTAGATAAACTTGTGAGGAAAGATAAATGTTCAATGTGAAAAAAACAACTTTATTCCTGTCAAAGATTCCAGTGACTGCTATTTCTTTATGTTGATTTAAAGAGCTATTGCACCTATTTCTACTTAACAAATAAAAACCAAACAACTGCTGTGACCCATCTTTTACAGGTAATGTTGGTGGATGGATTCAAAGGACAGAAAGTTCAAGATGTCAAGAAAGTTATTCAGAAGATGATGGTGGATAAGGTATGTGGCAGTATGCACACAGCTTCTTCTAAATAACCCATGTTGTCCATTTCAGAGTAGCCAGGTTGCTGAAGAAACCTCTTTGGTTTAGTTCTGCACCTCTTGATGGTGCTTTGGATCACTACAGAGTACAAAATACTGCTAAAAGAAGGACATTGTGTTCTGGGACTAAGTGGGATGAATAGCTTAATTCCAGACCTCTTGTTCCCTGCTTCATCCCATCGCCTTCTCTCTATATGTAATTTTTGGTGGTGTCATTTAATCTTTGACATGGTTGGGGAGATACTGAAGGTGTAGGATCTGAATTGTCAGTGTTCAGATGCAAGGCTTTTCAAGACTTTGCTGAGTACTCAAATCTTTGCTTTTTTTTCCCTCTCAACTCTTAGGCTGAAGCCATGATTTATATGGAACCTGAGAAACAAGTTACATCGAGGTCTGCTGATGAATGTGTCGTGGCCCTTTGTGATCAGTGGTAAGTAAAGCTGCAGTTATAAACTTACCACCAAATCGTATTCTCCTTGTGGATTGCTTTATTGCAATAAACCTTTCCCGACTGTAGGTATTTAGATTATGGTGAAGTGAACTGGAAGAAACAGACATCAGAGTGCTTGAAACACCTAGAGACGTGAGTTACAAAAGTGAATGTAAAGGGGGGTGACCACTGGCTGGTGGTGGTGGTGATCTAAGAGGGCTGAGGAGTAACAGCTTCTTCCTTACAGGTTTTGTGAAGAGACTAGGAGAAACTTTGAAGCTACTTTAGGTTGGCTACAAGAGCATGCCTGCTCCAGGACATATGGCCTAGGTAGGCAAACCACTCCTTTTCTCACTCAGTGCTCCATGAGGATGGTACTGTCACTTCATTTGGAAGGTTCAGGTGCTGTCTAGGTTCCAAAATTGTATAGCTAGGATATTTTTTTCATGAAGTCAGAAGATTCTGAAGGCTTCATGCCCTGTCTTGATGTCACACTTGTGAGTGGGGATGGTGCTGACTGTATCTGCCTCGTGGCTTCATCTCCCCAGGTACCCGGCTGCCCTGGGACGAGCAGTGGCTGATAGAGTCTCTCTCTGACTCCACCATCTACATGGCCTTTTACACTGTGGCTCACCTGCTGCAGGGAGGCAACCTGCGGGGCCAAGGAGAATCTCCTCTGGGCATCAAGTAAGGAGAGGGAATCATTAAATTTTCATGTTTAATTGGATGTGCTTGTCTCCTGAACTGCTCTTGCCAAAGAGGCTAATTCTTTGCTTGTGTGTTTAAAAAACTTAACCTGCTGTTAGCTAAGTTAGAGCAAATCTACAGAAGGGAGAAAAGGAAAGGGGAAGGAATATGGTGGCCAGAGGGAGAGGAGGAATGGCCCTGAAAGCAGAATGGTGCAGAGTAAATCACCTCTTTTGACACTGGTTTGACTTGCCTTGGAACAGTCTTTGCCAGGTGTTGAGTGAACTTTCAGCGATAGAGATCAGAGAGATGAGATGGTACAACTTGTCTGGAATTGGAAAAAAAAAATCCCACTTATGATCTTGCCTTGAATCTTATGCTCTAATTCTGCATGTTTTATCAGCTATTTTCCAGAGTAGTTTACACATTGGAACTGGGACTTGCCTTATTCAATCCTATAACTAATCTGAAAAACATTTCCAAAGGAAAGATTCTTCCCAACAAAAGTTGTTCTGAAGCCTTGGCAAGGCTTTCATTTTGCTTCAAAACTGTGTAATTACAGAGAGGCTGCTCCATAGGAGTCATGTCTGGAAACAAACTTTGAAGTGAGCATCCTGAGCACTGAATTATAGATTTGATGTAATTAAGTACGTACAATTAGCGTGCACTCTTACACGAGTAGATAACTTCTTAACAGTGTTAGCAAACACTTTTTCCTAAGAATTACTCTGTGGGATAAAGTGAAAGGGGATTTGTGATGTGATCAACAATTTTAAGCTGTCTTTAACAAAATGCTGTGGAGTGTAAGAGAAGCTTTTACTGACATCTCACTATGGGACTGACTCTGTGCAGGCCACATCAGATGAGCAAAGAAGTTTGGGATTACATCTTCTTCAAGGCAGCTCCATTCCCTAAAACGGAGATTCCAAAAGAAAAGTTGGACAAGCTGAAGAAGGAGTTTGAATTTTGGTATCCTGTGGATCTCAGAGTTTCTGGCAAGGATCTGGTTCCAAACCATCTGTCCTACTACCTCTATAATCACGTGGCTATGTGGGCAGATCAAAGGTGAGTTTGGAGATAAAGCCAAGCAGGTGCACAGAAGATAAACCTGGGGAGTTTGTAGTGCAGGTGTGTTTGCTAATGGCTTTTTTTGGACTGTGGAACATTCAGAATTAGGCTGAAAATGTGTGCTTTCATAGTGCAGCTTTGTTAAAGTTGTCTCTCGTAGAAGTTACAGAAATTGAAGGCTCTTTACCACTATTTCCTCTGTTTTTTTTAGAGTCTTTAAAAGACTTTAAGATGCAGGATTCTTACATACAAATTCTAAATCATTATTTAAAGTGATGGTGGAATTGTGTTTGATGTTACTTTTTTCATGCCTGTAAAAGTCAAATGTCTTCTGTAAATATCTCCTCCTGTGAATTTTCCATTGTTGAATTGTTTTCCTGCACTAGGGTTTTAAGTGACTTTATTATCATTAAGTTTTCTTAATTACTTCTCAAGGACCATTAAAGCAGTGTATCTATGTATCCCCACGGACTGTGCAGCACGGGTGGAGAATCTTTGCCAATGTTTTTAGAAAGATGTAGTTCTGTACATGAAGATGCTACATTTGCATTCCCTTGAACCTCTAGTGAAGAGCTGCATAAAACTGTACATAGGAGAGGGAAGTTGCTTTCTAATGTATAGTAAAGGTGGTTGTGAGGACTTGGATATCTGCTTTCTCCATAGAATAGATAATCCCTAGCCCTTACATTGTAGTTCTTTTCATCTTCAAAGACAATTTTTTTAAGGCACCCCTAGGTATTTTTTGAGGATTCCATTTCAGGTGTTGGTCTTAAAGTGGGACATAAAATGCTTGTACTTTTTTTAGAAGAGAAAATGTATGTACTTTACCAAGTGCTTTGTGTCTTGTCTTCAAACAGGGAGAAGTGGCCAGTAGCTGTGAGAGCAAACGGACATCTCCTCCTCAATTCTGAAAAGGTACGAGATGCCTTCTGTGGGTGACAAAACAGGCACTTACCAGCCAGACTGGGAAAATTCTTCTCGCGAATTAAGAGGAGAAAACGGTGAAAATTCTAGTTCCTTCATTGGTGCCCTGTGGTTTTCATTCATCAGAGCTAAAGACCTGCCTTTCCTCCAGTTCTATCTCATGCTTTTCCTAAGTTAGCTCTTGTAGAGTGTCAGCAGTTTAGTAAAGGTTTCAGCACATTTCTGTTAAGTTTTACGATAATACAGAATCTAGAATGATTATTTTCATTTGGACTAGATTTAAGCATCAGAATAGGTGCATTGAGAGGAAGTTTATACCAGTAACTTGCTAATGTATGCAAGTTCTGGGATTTAATTGGAAATGCCTGAATGCGGGAATTAGGCCTTGGAGACAGCACAAAAACCCCACCAGAGTCCCTGAAGAATCAATGCAGGATGAGTTGAAAATGCCAGTTTTGAAGTAGTATTTAAGTTCAATTTAGGCAACTCCTGGAATTAAATTTTGGTACTGGTTGTCGTGTTGTTCAGAGTCTGGGGTGGAACCCCAATGGTGCAGGTGGCAGCTCCTGCTTCCTACATGGTGACAAGTTCAGCATTCAGGAGTTAGATGAGTCCTTGCAAACTTCTGTCTGGAGGCTTTTTTCAGATTTTCCAAATTGCTTTTGCTGTGATTCAGGAGAAAATACTTTCTCAGTGGTTTGCCCAAAGCCTTGTTGTGTTTGTCCTGCTTTTCCACTGGCAAAATGGATGTGTGAGAAAACAGGCTCTTCTTTCTTTCAGATGTCTAAATCTACAGGCAACTTTCTTACCCTGACTCAAGCTGTTGACAAGTTTTCTGCAGATGGTGAGTATGTTCTGACCTGCATGTGGTTTTCATTTATGCCAAAATGACTAAAATGAGTGTTTTGCTCTCAAAGGAGCAGTGGCTCCATTGGAGTATTGGTGAGTAGTAGATTTATCACAATTCATCTGTTCTTAGTTGAAAATTGGGATGCATGTTAGGACAACACCTGCTTCAACCAAGAACTGCTGGTGTTGAGACCTCCTAGAGGTCCTGTTTCATTCTTCCACATCCATGGGTTGAAACGTAAGACACCAAACTTGCCTCACAGGGTGTGTGGAACCTCTGTGCCCATTTCCTTCTTGCACACCCGTGTTGTTTGGACAGTGATTGTGCTGGTCTCCTGCTTCTTGGTGTCTGGTTTCCTTCCAAAGGAGAGGGCAGTGTACCTCTCCTTGGTGAGGTGCAGCCTTTGAAACTTCTCTCTAGTTCACCAGGCAGTTTGGAAATCCGCTTCATATTTCATTAACTCATAATGAAAAGTTAGTTGTAATTAATATGGAGTCCCATGCCTCCTGCACCTGTACCTACCAGCTCATTGCCTGACACCAACATCAGCTGCTCCGGGTTCTTTCAGGCATGCGTTTGGCCTTGGCTGATGCTGGAGACACTGTGGAAGATGCCAACTTTGTGGAAGCCATGGCAGATGCTGGTATTCTTCGTCTCTACACGTGGGTGGAGTGGGTAAAGGAAATGATTGCAAACAGAGACAGTCTGAGAAGTGGTCCTGCCAACACCTTCAATGACAGAGTCTTTGCCAGGTACTGTACAAAGGCTGATAATACAGTTTAATCTAGGTTGTTGGGTTTTGGTTGTTTTTTTTTTTCTTGCAAGGAGGAGGGTTTTTTTTTCTACAAATGGATGAATTCCATAAAACAAAACCCATTACAGAACAGGTTATGGGATTGTGCTGCACTGGTGACACTGATAGTGCTGTTTTACAGTGTCACCACTATGTGGGGTAGACTATGCAATGTTGATGTTTTCCCTTCCCTCCCTAGTGAAATGAGTGCTGGCATAATGAAGACTGACCAAAATTATGAGAAGATGATGTTTAAGGAAGCTCTGAAAACTGGCTTCTTTGAGTTTCAGGTAGGAGGTCTCCTTTTAGGTGTAAGAAGCTAACACTTGGTGTTTGCTTCTTTGTGGATTTCTTTTGATCCTGGTGTCTCTGATCCTTAATTATACAGCTGAATTGGAATCAGAATTGTGCCAAGAAACAGGAGTACTTTAATGGAATAAGTCTGAAATTATAGAAGTCTGCTTGTGTCATTTTACAAAGGTCCAGAAGAATACAACTGCGATGCTGCAAATAGTCCTGATACCTTATAGAAGCAAAAAGCTGCTTAAAAAAGACACTATTAATAAGAGTGTTTCCTTTCTTTAGCTCCTTTGTAATAAGGAACTCTTCATAAGAAACCCAGTTAATACATCTATAAAACTGTTTGGAAGTAGAGTACTTTTTGATATACTCCATAAACCATGTCTCCAGAGTGTCTGCTGAGCTGTGCTGCTTCACTTAATGAATTGCAGACACTCCTTCATGTGGCTCCTTATGGCATTCAGGAATAGGGTTAAGTAGACTGAGTTATATGTGTAATGATAGATCCTATTCATTGCCTTTTTCTTAGTACTTATTAGTATCTTCACACGAGCTATTCGGGATGATAGCACCTGATACACCCTTGTGGGTGATTTTGTCTTTTATGTGTGTGTCAATAAACACTTTTTCAAAAGTATCATATTAATGCACAATCAAACATCCAGCTGACAGGTTCACAGGTGCTTTGGGAAAATACAGTTCTTGTTACAACCCCTTACTGGGTTCTAAGCTGCCGACATTCCCCAGGCATGTCCCAGCAGGGAGCTGTGTGTGCTTTCTTCTCAGTGCTGCTCTGGCAGCTGGAGTGTGCCATGATGTGCACTGACTGTCTTTCAGGCAGCCAAAGATAAATACCGTGAGCTGGCCATAGAAGGGATGCACAGAGAGCTGGTGTTCCAGTTCATTGAAGTTCAGACCCTGCTGCTGGCTCCCATCTGTCCCCACCTGTGTGAGCACATCTGGACACTGCTGGGAAAGGTAGGGATGCTTCACTTCTGTCCTTTGATTGGGATCTAAGCTTTTACTGATTTTTAGTAAGGCTTGTATCAGGCTTACGGGTGTCTTTCGTATGCAAGTGGAAGAAATGTCTTAATACAAGTCACTCTCTTTATCTACTCGCAAAGAGGTGATCTAAAATTAACCCAAATAATGCAGTATCCCTACACTTATGCAGGAAACTTTGGGTATTTTAAGTGCTTTGTGCGTGTACATGAAGTTCTGTAGCTGTGTGGCAGGTGTCACTGCATGTACAGCCCTTAACACACTTGAAACCAAACACTTATTGGCCATATACTTACTGCTTTACAACCTGGTTAGAGCTGGGTGCTCACTGAGGTCCAAAGTGTCTAAACCTCACCTTCCAGTCAAGCTGTAATGGGTTGAAAAAACACCAGATACTAATGTGGTCTCATCTGAGTGCATGTACTTTTTCTTCAAAGCCTGGTTCCATCATGAGGGCCTCGTGGCCCACAGCAGGTCCTGTGGACGAGGTGTTGATTCGCTCCTCTCAGTACCTGATGGAAGCAGCTCATGACCTCCGCCTGCGGCTCAAGAGCTACATGGCACCCGTGAAAGGAAAGGTGAAGGCTACTAGGTCATCTTCTTAAGTGTGTGTGCTTGAGAGTTCTGTATTGCCTCAGAAGTCCTTCCTACTTTTTTTATTCTATTTTCTTAGAAAAGTACTAAAGAACCTTCCCAGAAGCCTTCTCACTGCACCATCTACGTGGCAAAGAACTACCCTCCCTGGCAGCACACCACCTTGTCAGCTCTGCGCCAGCACTACCAGGTGCACATCCTCTCCTCTTGCTGGGGGCTGCTTACCTGCTTTTTTATGGGCTCCTTTTTTAGGTCTGTAAATATAAAACAAGATAGTTTTAGTTTTCTTTATGCTGTTACAACCGTCGAATGAATTTTGGTGCTTAATGAAAATGTCTGGAGGAATGTCATTGATTTGACAGGATGATTTCATTGGGTTTTGTCAGTCTGAGTAAAAAGTGGCCCATGATTTGTTATTTCTTCCATTGGTAAGTTAGCTTTTAAAATCTTCTTCCCAAGTGTATTTCCAAGGAAACATTGACTGACACGTTAATGCTGCCTTACTATGCAGGTGGGCATTGTTCTGGTCCTTGAATAGGTGTGTAGCATTTGGAGATGTTACAAGAGATGGGTTGAAGTACAATACATCAGTCATGAGCAGAAGAAATAATAATATGATAATATGATATTAAAGGGCAAGTCTTTGAATATAACCTATGCTTTTTAATGGCTATTCATCAATGTTTAGGCCAGTGGAGGTCAACTGCCAGATAATAAAGTCATCGCCAGTGAGCTGAGTGCCTTGCCAGAGCTGAAGAAGTATATGAAGAAGGTGATGCCTTTTGTTGCCATGGTCAAGGTAAGTGTCAGAGGGACAGTTTTTGTGTAGAAAAAGCTGCTGTGAACGAAACACGTTGGACAAAGGCAGCAATAATCTGTAATGTGGTACATGGGCATGATTTCCTCTATTTCATTCCTGGGTCTCCTGCTGACATTGATTTCAGCCTCTGTCCTGCCCCTTGCTTATTTGACATCTTCAGGTGTTTGTTTATAAACTTCTTGGACATCTGTGGGAGAAAGATACAATGAAAGTGTCTGTCCATGGATTAGCCCAGGCCCAGCTGGGGCTGGGTGGTTGGTATCTTCTGCAGGTTCTATCATCTGTGCTTCCAATGCACCTGGATTCCTCTGCTTTTGAAATGCATCGTATTTGACTTTTCCAGTTTTTTGTGCTGAGATGAGAATAAGGTGTTGCTCTGGAGTCATAAAGTGTTTAACATCTGAAAGTTAAGAACAAGGCTGGAGATAATTGGTCACGCTACGTTTAAGGATGGAAAAAAGGGACTGTTCTGAGCCCTGAATGGAATTATGAATGTTTGGTATCATTCTTACGTATGTACTACTAATATTCTGAGACCCCATTATTATTTTCCCAGAACCATGCAAGCCTATGAAAATCTTGGCTTGCATTTTTTTGAAGAAACATTTTTGTGCTTGCTGTTGCAGATAAAACTTCAATACAGCGGCTAGGAGGGGCCAAGAAGTAAAGAATAATAAGCAGATTTTTAAATTGAAAAAAGAAAGGGGGAGCAGATTAGGATTTAGAATCCTTTTGACTTCTATTCACGATCTGTAAAAGTTGAGAAGGATTAGTAATGGCAAACATCTTTGAGTGTAAAAATACTACTTTTCTTCCTGAGCTTTAGCTTGGTTTTTAGCATGCATGTGGTAACACCTCCTATTTGTAAGCCTTGTCACACTTCATAAATGGAGGTGCTCTTTTGCCCTCTCTCTCTCGATTTATTCCAGTTACTCCTTTCCACGGTAGCTCAGGAGCCTTCAGAGGAGCAGAGAGCACAAAAGCTGCTGTGAAGCTGCCTCTGGAAGTTTGTAGAGAGTTGGGGTGATGTGTTATATCAACTGATGTGTTGGCAGAGGTCAGGCAGGCTCAGTCCTACCAGTGCTGGGTCTGAAACACCCCTGGGTGCTGGTGTCCATTCTCCAGCAGTAGCTCGTGATCCTGGTGCTCGCAGGGTGGACTGATAATTGATCCTTCCTCTTTGAAAGAGCAGCTTCACATAAAGACATAGAAACGTCTGAGCTCAGACTCCCCACACCATTGTTTTTCTCTGAAACAATTATTCCCCAGTTCCAGCATGCGAGGAGCGTTTCTGCCTGAGCTTCCTGTTTGTCAAAGCAGGGCTTAAATGCAGCAGAAACTCTGTGATTTACAAAGGGAAGCAATTCAGTGCTAATGTGGGGAATCTTTCACATTAAACTGACAAGGAAACCAGGAAACCACAACCATGCTGAGCCTGACAAAGCTGAGCTTCAAAGGAGGCAGCTGGCTCAGCGTGAGAGGGACATATGAGCCCGGAGAGGAAGCTCTGTTTTAGTAAAAGAAAAAAAATTCACGTGGTTTTTATATTGCCTTTAATACTTTGTCTCTTGTGAGTGTTGCTGTTGGCTTTCTGGACTAATTAAGTTACTTTTATGTTAACATACAAAGTAGTTGTTATTTCCCTGCAGAGAACTTGTTTTACTGCTGCTGTGAACATGTCCAGTTGTTGTCTGCTCGTCCTTTTATTCCAAACTAGGTCATAAGACTGAATTTCCTGCTGTGAAGCACCACTGAAGTGCTGACTTATTTTGTGAATTCTCAACCTGCACATTAAGTAGGGATTATAAATAACTGTGAATGTCAAACACCTTTTCAGTTCTGTATTAAAAATGTGTTCTAATTGCTCTTACTCCTCCCATCAGTGTCACTAACTCCCTGCAGAAGAAACCCTGTTACAAGAAAATTATTGCTCCTCCGTTAGCGTGTTGTGCCAGCAGAGAGCTCTCGTATTTGAAAGCCTGTTCTCTTCATGACTAATGTAGATAGTTTGCCATTTTGAAGCATCATTTTACTTGCAGTGTTTAGAGGGTTTTAATCCTTTTTTTTTTCCCCTCTGACAGGAAAATCTGGAGAAGAATGGTTCACGTGTTCTTGATCTGGAACTGGAGTTTGATGAACGTGCCGTGCTCATGGAGAATATTGTTTATTTGACAAATTCCTTGGAGGTTGGTGCATGCTTGGCATATTCATTACTCTGGTTTTATTGGGATAGCTGGAGGACCAGCCTTTCCTAGGGCTCTGAGCCTGTTTGCATGAGCTTCTGGGTGTACATTGCTCAAGTAACAGTTATTTATCAACTTTCTGTATTTTGATCTCGCTGTTTGAATTAGTCAAATACAGGTGTATAAATCTGTTAAACACAGGCACAAGACAGGGAGTTTCAGCTGGAGCTGCTGTGGCTGAGGTGGGCCATGAGGAGGGGGCAGTGGTGTGGCCTGGAACAGGCTCCCTGGAGGGGCTGGGGGATCTCCAGGGGACCTCTGTCCTTGGAGACTGACTGGTGGCACCAGGGTGACCCTCAAAGGTCCCTTCCAAACAATACTTTGTGATTTTTTTACACCTGCTGTTGTTGCCTTATGTCAATACACATTTACTTTTCACTTCACTGTGCAAACAGTTGATAGACCTGGTAACTCCTGTTGTTCCCTCCAAAGCTATTGAACTCCTATTTATTTCCTTCTCCCGCTTTTTTCTTTTTTACAGCTGGATCACATTGAAGTGAAGTTTGCTTCTGAAGCAGAAGATAAAATAAAAGAAGACTGCTGTCCTGGAAAACCATTTTGCATATTCAGAACTGAGGTAAAATCAAAAATTCAGATACTGGAAGTCTGAAAACTTAATTTAAAAAAACCCAACAAAACAGACAAAAGCACATATACTATTTAAAAACTTTAACCAGACATGAATGTCTGATTTATTTTGCCTTTGACCCTAAACCCCTTGAAAACAAACATTTCCTGAAGCAATTATGATTTATTTTCTCCTTCCTCTGTATAGAGCCCTAAATGTGCCTATGGTGGTACCTCAGCTCTTCCAGTCAGCTCAATTTAATGATTTGACCTGGAGACTGTTAAAAACAAATGAGCATTTGCATGTTCTTACATGTTGTGTTCTCAGCCATATGCCTCAACTTCTGCTGTTTAGATAAGGTAGATTGTATTCTGGTTAAAACACAGGCCAAAAATAGAGATTTGAGACAGTCTTGTGCAACTGGCTGATCTCACATCACCACTGTTACTTAAAAATTGTGGTTTGCTTGGTGTACTTGTTTTAAAGTATTAGAGTTTCCTTGCAAAACCTGTATTACTTGTTTGCTGAATCCTAAAGGGTTTCTTAATCCTTTCTATGTTTATCTGTTAGATTATAATGGGCTAAAATTCCATTCAGTTGAATATAAATAAAACCTTCCAAAAGCATTCCTACAGCTGTGATGGGATTTGGGAAGAATTAGTGAGAAATGTGTAAGATTAGTGAAATGCTACAACAGTGCTATCATGTATAAATATTTCTAGCTCTGACACTTTTCGTCAATTTCCCTAAATATGTCCTAAAAACTCATGCAGACTCTGGCTGATGTCAGGGAAGCACTTGCATTCTGCCCCTGGCTCTCAGTGCTTCTAAATTCATCCACACAGAATATTTGTTGCTAGAAGGTGTTTATTTGGTTTAGTTTCACATTTCCTCCAGGGTTTGGATCCCAAATCCAGACTCTCCTTTAATATTTGAATTACCTTTCTTACAGCCCAGCGTGTCTGTGTTCTTGGTGAACCCTCAGCCATCAAATGGCCACTTCTCCACCAAGATTGACATCAGGCAAGGTGACAGCAGAGAGATGGTGATCAGGCGCCTGATGAAGATGGACAGGGGGATCAAAGGTAAGACACTAGCCCAGGTGTGCTGGTTACAGGAGCAGTTCCAGGGGAGAAGTGGGAACAGAGCTGCTGGAGCTCGTGCTGCTGCAGTTGGTGCTTAGAGGTGCACAAGGACTAGGAGATTGGACTTGGAGGAAGGGTTGGCTGGAAGACCCCAGGCTTCCAAGAGTTGATGCTGTAGCTCATAGTTGGTCCCATAGCCTGACTGGCTGGTCTCTTTCCTGCAGATCTCTCCAAGGTGAAGCTGATGAGGTTTGATGATCCTGTGCTGGGGCCCCGCCGTGTCCCAGTCCTTGGCAGAGAAGAAGCAGAGAAGACCCCCATCCTGGAGCAGGCCACCTTCCACATCGACCTGCGGGAGCAGCACGTGTGTGTGACCGAGAACGGGCTGACCCGGGACATCGGTGACACCATCGTCTACCTGGTTCATTAACTGCTGCTCCTCTGCCCTGGAGCGCTCAGAGTGACTTTGGAAACATCCGTAACCAACGCAGAGAATTGGTTCTTAAACAGAAAAGCCCACCCAAACCAGGCAGATTTGGCATCCAAGTTCACTCCAACTCTTTTAAATGTTGATATAATAAAATTATTTTCCTCTGGCCTTTTGGCTTTTCTTGGAAAGAACCATTTTTCCTGAATGTTAATGTGGTCGATCTACTTTTTCAGCTGTGGCCAGTGGTTTTGGAAGCAGACTAGAGCAGCACACTCAGAATTCCTCCCCTGCCTAAAGATCTGGGTGGAGAAGTTGGTTGTAAATCTCTTGTAATAGAGGGGGAAAAGTTATTGGCACACTTGAGAGTTTTCCTTGTCAGTGACCCAGGTGACTCAGCACCACTAGGGCACATCCACGTGAAGGAGCAGCTCAGGAGTGGCTGGATGCTGAAGAGCTCTTGAGCAGGAGTTAAATCTGAAAGTATCTGTGCTTCTCAGCTCTTAAAACAGGAGTGCCGGTAGCAGACACTGGTACAGACTGAGTTTTCATTTCTTATCCTTTCACAAAACTATTTATTTATAACTCAATTTTAGGTAGAAAGGTTAAGTGTTCTTTCCACAGATTCTCAAATGTGATGTTTTTTGGCAATTTCAGGCTATTTTCCCTTTTTGAGTTATGAATCATCACACACAGCTTCAGGACTCATGTCTGCAGATTCCTGGGGATGGCTGGTGACAAACAGCACAGTTCTGCTCTTGCTGCTCCATCTGGGGAAGGGTCAAAGCTCAATACTGCTGCTGCTGTAAGGTCTGGGAAGAAAAACTTGCCAGCCCTGACCCTGATGGAACTTCTGCTGGAACACCAATGGGCAGGAGGAAGGTCTGTGGTGGGCAGAAGTGTCTGCTTGCTTGTTCAGGTGAGCTGGACTGGGGAGCAGCTGGTGGTGCCTTGCCAGTGCAGCTTCTGGGAGGAGAGCCCTGGCTGCAGCATGGCCATGGGGACCTGGAGCCATTGGGGACGTGGCCACAGCAATGTGCTGGTCACGTCCCTTTGATGCTGCATCTGGGGCTTGGTTCTTTGCTGGATGTTTACTCCTGTGTAGTCCGAGTCTGGGCTGTTCGTAGGTTTGTTCTGGTTTAATTTGTTCGTTTTTTTTCTGCCATGGGGGGGAGTTAAATGATGGTGATTCTCATAGTCTCGGTGTTCAAGTGAATCAGCCAAACTGTTAATGAGCAAGACAGAGCTAAAAAGCCAGGTGTGCTGTGCTGGTTTGTTGGCTTCCAGGAGGTGTCACTGCTCTGCTGGTTCTTGTGCATTTTTTCCCCAATAAAAGCCAGTAACAAGATAAAGAGGCTTTCTTGGTATTAGATTCTTCACATTAACAAAATTCTGGCCTGCCTTAGTAGTCTTCGTGTTAAGATTTTGGTCAGAGAAATAAGGAAAGGGAACCTTTTTTCTTTTTTTTAACTGAGATGGTTTCTGAAGGACAGATTCACAGCCTTGAGAACAGGGTTAGTGCTTTTATCTCCCAGCTCTTCCAGTCCCCTGCTGTGGCACCACAGGACATTGCCTCGGCTTTCTGTGCCCTTCAGTTTTCCTCTCTTCAGGAGAACACATGGATACTTCTCTCCAAAATATTGTGGGGCATAAATAATGTTTCTTACAGAAGGAAATTAAAATAATTTGGGGAAGTTCTGGTTCCATGCCTGGCTGGCTGGAAGTCATTGCTCAACTGACATCTCTGAGGTCCCATCACTGTTCATTCCTTCCTGAGGACGGGACTTCTGCTCTTTTTGGTCTCAAGTTAGGAGTCAAGCCAGGAGCCCCATTCATTGTTAACATTATAAATAATCTGGTGTGTATATATATATAAAATACATCTATCTAGGAACCCAATAGCTGGTGAGAGATGGATGCTGGCTGCTGGATGTTACGCTGTGAAATATCTCTGCAGAGAGACTTGTGCGGGGCTCCTCTTGCTCAGGAATTCAGTTCAAAGCAGTTTATTAATCCCTCCGGGCTTTGCAGGCAGAAGAGAGAATTATTGACTTGGTGGCACCAGCAAAGTATCCAGAATCTATTATTTTTGTTTAAAGCAGAAACAGTTATTCCTCAGCAGTGCTTTATTGTGTCAGGAGGATTGTGTGACCCTCGGTGAATTATTTTCTGCTGGAGTGGGGAGCAGCAAAAATCACCTCAGCACAATGTGGAGGGTGGTGGAGGGAGCTGAAAGCTGCCACGAAGTAAGTCTGTGTTCACCTGTGGCACAAAGGGGGTTCAGTTGTTGCTGCTCTGATCCTCACACAGTGGCTGTTGGAGAAATTTCTGATCCATTAAGCGGAGGTATGTGTCTAATAGGAAGAATTTTTGTTTCTTTTGATGTTTAATTTCTTTAGTAGCAGGTTGGATTTTTGCATCCTTCTTGCTCTTTATTTGTGTGGGGGTCACGTTGCTCTCCTCCAGGTTTCTTTTATGCCTTTCATAGTGTGTGAGGAGGAGAAAATCATCACCACTAATTTGCATCAAGGACGTGAGTTAGATTCAAAGGCACGGACACTTCAGCAGAGCTTCCTGGAAACTGCTCTTGGGGTTTTGTTCTGACTCCATGCTCAAAGCAGGGCTGGTTATTTGATGGAGGGAGGTTCATAAAGCTCCTTGGCTGGACATGGTGGTTGGGTCATGGGAACATGCTGCGAGTGCTAATTACTAAACACTGGGGGCACAGCTCCCCTGCTCCCCACGGCCTGAAGTGTCCTCCTCGTGCAGCCCAAAGTTCCCTCCTTTGGGGGGTTGGTTCTCCTGCTGTGCCAGCTGCTCTCACGGGCACAGATCCTGCAGCCCCCTCATCTCAGAGGGGTGGGAGGATGCAAAGAGCATAAAAAATGGGAAGCAGGAGCTTGAGCTTGGACTGGCTGCAGCTGAGCTCAAGCTGGGGAGCCAGAGAGCAGAGCCCTTGTTCCCAACCTCAGCCCCAGGTCACCCGCCTCCTCCCTGTCCCATCTAGTGAAATAATGACCCCAAAGAGAGCAAAAATAAACAATGCTGGGTTTTTTCATGCAAAAAGTTTTAATGGTACCACTGCAGCTTCCACGGGCTGGAACCAGGCACTGGCCAGGCACTGAAAGCTGCTCCCCAGCAGCTCCCTCTTGCCCCCAATCCATTCGGCTCCAATTAATTAATCTACAGCCTACAGATCTAAGCTATAAATCTAGAGGAATAAACTTCTGAAAACCTAAAGTGTTTTTTAAACCATTATTTTCCAGTTACAGAAATACAAAATAAATATCTTGGAGATTAATACAAAACAGAAAACTAGGATCTCGTTGTTTATCGACTTCTCTCTTCTCCCTGATAGTGCCTTAAATTGAAAAAACCTTTTAAAAAAAATGCACTTCACATCATGGAAAAAATTGAGCGTCACTGGATTTGTACAAGTGTCTCTGAACAATAAACTAAATGCATGTGTTCTATGTGTCCCTCCTACATGCCCATCACCAAATAAGAGAAGATTATATATCCTACTATTTCTAAGCATACACATGTAAAAATAATAATTTCTTTTTTTCTCATTTATAGTAACCTGGCTGTAACATTTCATTAAAATGCTCCCTGGGCTCAGTGCAGAAAGAAGACAAGACAGTTCCCTGCTCTGCTCCCCGGGGATCAGGGTAAGTGACCTTTTGTTGATCCCTACTGCCTGTAGAATTATTTTTCCATTGAAACTTTGGTATAAATATGCCTTTTTTTCCACTTTCCTTACACATAAAGTCTTGCCCAGCCTGCCCGCCTTGGGTACCTCATGTGCCAGCCCCGGGTCCCTTCACTGCTTCCCACTGGGATGGGTACAATGTGATCAGCTTCTGCATCACCTCACCCCAACGGGGTTGGGTTCTAAACACTGGTCTTATGAACATTTTGAAATATTACTTTTTAAATGGGGAAGATACTGAGACTTAAGGCAAAAAAACCAGAAAAAACTTAAAGTCTATAGCTATTATTACACTTAAAACATGTGGTTGCACAAACAAACTGTGGTAACTATTGTGCAATGAATAAACCTCCTAAAACAACCATCAATGTCCATGGGAACTGGCCACCTTGGGAATGACAGAACAGGGTCCTGCTGCTGCTGTCCAACCTCCCTTCCCTGGGGAAATGGGCTGAAGGGAGTCTGGAGGGTGGGAAGACAGGAGGGAAGTTAAATATATATATAAAAAAAACTTGAAAAGCTCGCCCACCTCCATGTAAAACTTCCACCCTCCTGCTAACATGTGATGCCTCTCTTTTCATTGCTCCTCAATTAAAAATATCTAAAAATTGGATGACGGCAGCCAAAAAGGGACAGAGGTGTGGAGCAGACCCTCATGGAAGATGCCTCAAGTCAGCAGCTCTGAGCTGAAGCAAAAAAATGCATTTGCTCTAAGAATGCAGGGCAGTGATTCTGCTTGTGGGCAAAGGTGGATGGAGGAATTGCTCCAGAACAGGTATTTTTGGTCTGGTGCACTTAGAGACTTGCTGGTTAGTGCCAGGAGGTTCCTGGGCTTTTGGAAGGACAAGGTCATGGTTCTAGTCCCTCTTCCTTGGGAGGCTCTGTGGTAAAACAACTCTGTGTAGATGCCTCCTCCTAGGGCTGCCAGGGGAGGGGTGGAGAAGGTGAGGAGTGTGGTTCCAGTGTGAAACCAGTGGGCAGGCATCTATGGGAGCACGATGCTCATTAGAGCCATTGCTTTAAAACATGTCTTGTTTTCAGTTCTCTCTCCCTACATATTTTGAATATATTTAGGGCAGTTATCACCATAGCACCACAGCACTGAAATATCCCGTGCAGGAACCTGAGACATCTGTCCCAAAATAGCTGCCTGCTCTTTTACTGAGCACTAGGTTCACTGTCAGTGCTTCCCTCCCATCACCCATGACCGTGTGTGTGTGCACCAGTGGCAGAGCTTCCCCTGGCCCCACTAGCCCAACGCTGTCACTTGTTGTCACAATGCAGCGGGTCAAGGGTCAATTCTGGGAGAGATTTGTGGTGATTTTTGGTGTATTTGTTCTAAGACTTCAGTACCATGCAGGGGGCTGAGTGGTTCTGCAGGCTTCCCTGTGCTGTGAGAGCTCATTGCTTCTTATCTTGGTATGAGAGAATCAGAGGGTAGGTTTGCTCCATGGAAGGCAACATTCTGAGCTGGCCATATGAGCAATGTCCAACTGTTGTGAGCCCAGAAGTGCAGAAAGACTCTATAGCCTGTTAAGTCAAGGCCTGTCCAGCACCTTTGGCACAGCTCGGGATGCTTCCCTGTGGATTCATGAGAGGATGGGTGGGTGGGGGAAGGAGCTGGAGTGAGCCCATGGGCTCACAGGTAATTAGAGGAAACCGAGCACTCAGGAGGAGCAGGACCCGCCACCCCTGTCTGCAGAGTCTAAGTGGCTGTGGTAATGGCAGGCCTCTTTCTAGTGGCTCTTGCCTCTCCAAATCACCTCTTAAACTGCACTTGGCGTTAAGACTCCTGGGCTAAAACCAAACATAGGAGTGAGCAAGTAACCAACTCAAAAAAACCCAGTGAACCCCCCTCAAAAGGCAACAGGAACCGTCAGCCAGGAACTGACTGATTTTGATTTATGGTTTCTTTATCCTGCAGAAGCAGGAAGGTAATGAACCAGTGTTTTGATCTCTGTGGGCTTTCCTGCAGCAGTGAGGAGATCAAAACAAGCTTAACTATTTCTGATACCCGCGCACCTTCTGCCCCCTCCCTTCTCCTCCCCCGGTGCTTTGCAGGCAGCCTGACACGACACCAGAGAACAGCACTTCACATCTCCCTGGGCAGTGGGGCTCCTCCAGCGAGGCCAGGACAGGACCTTCCTGTGCAGGGATGGACTCTGTCCTGTCCCATCCTGCTCCCTCGGGAGCTCCCCAAGCTCTCTGCAAGCCCTGGGATTGCAGGTCCTGAGGGTGCTGGAGGTGTGGGGAGATGGAGGTGTCCCCTGCCCTTCACCATGGGATGGGGAGGGTGGAGGTGGCAGGTGGGTGAGGGTCTGGGGTGCTTGCACCTTGCAGCAGGGAGGACAGGAGCAGGAGGGCAAGGGGAAGCAAGCAGAGGAGGTACCCTCTCAGTTTGCAGAGATGCTGCTGTAGCTCTTCTTGATGGGGAAGGTCAACTGCCCGGAGAGGTCCAGTGACAGCGCCTTGGGGTGCAGCGCCCGCCGCTGGTACAGGGGGCTGGAGCTGGCCCTGGGTGTGTAGAGCAGGGTCAGCTCATGGACGGGCAGGATGGCTTCTGGCAGGAAAGCCTCCACCACGGGCACCGGCTCCGTCCTGGCCCGCTGCAGGCTGGGTGAGGGCTGCAGGCTGTGCCGCTTGGGCGGCGGAGGGCTGTGGTTCTGGAACCTCACCGTCTTCACTTGCTGCAATGAGAAGAGGAACAGAGTCATGGTGGGAAAAGCAGCCCCCATCCTCCTTGCTGTTATCTGCCCTGGAGAGCCAGGGGGTGAGCTGAGGGGTGGCTGGCTCCTTCCCGGGGTAGAGGGTGCCTGTGGAGAAGCCCAGAGTGATGTGCAGCTGCTGGTAGGTGGAGGAGAGCACCAGGGACCAGCATGGACTGGTGCAGCAGAGACCTGTGAGAGTGGTCCGAGAGCCATCACCAGAGGCAGCGGGAGAGAGTGGATGGGAAGGGCAGTGGCAGTGGACACGAGGAGGGGGCTGACCTGTTTTCTCTCCAGCTGGTGATGCTCCTTCTGGGAGCTCTGAGCTTGGTTGGGCTTTCAGGGGCTTGTGGAGCGATTGGCTCTCTGGGAGCCATGCGAAGGGAAAGCTGTCACTGGGGCTATTTACAGAATGATTTTTATCTTTATGAAATTTCCCTCTGGCTGCCAGAGGGGAAAGAAATTTCTGTTCCAAATGGCTCAGCCAAAGTGATGTAGGGGGAGCTCTGTAGAGACCATCCTGATGTAAGGTCTAACACCTGGGTCTGTGACATTTGCCCATTCGTTCCCAAACTCTCAAGGACCTTGGTGGGATTCTTGGCCAAGTTAAGACCTCAGAAAAGTCTCAAGATTCGATTGTGACTGAACATGGAAGGAAGTCCTGCAGCATCTAAAGGGCTTGCTCTGAACCACAGTGTCAGCAGCATAAACATCTGATTTCTTAACATACCAACCCCCGTGATCGCTATCAGAAGAAAACTGGTGAGTTTGGAGTGAAGCCCTAAAGGGATTTGGTCCTGGTCACTGTTGGGCTGGTCCTGAATGGTCAGACCTTGGGCCCAAGAGGTACCTGCTGCTCCTACCTTCTCGGCACTGTTGCGGGAGGTGTCTGGCTTCACCAGGATGGATGGTGGTGCTGATGCAGGCGGCTTTGGAGCCGCCTCGCTCTTTGCTGGGGGGTCTTTGGCATCCAGGATCACTGAGCTGCACACCGAGGGGGTTCTGCTTTCCACTCCCCTCACCACCAGTGCTGGTGAAGCGTCATGGGGGAGGTTTGGCCTCACTCCTGCCTCGGCTGTGCTGGCTCCAGGAGCGATGGGGTGAGGGTAGAGCTGGAGCTGCTGCGGTCGCAGTGTCGACATGAGAGGACGTCGGAGGGACCCAGCAACATGCACGGGGGTTCCCGCCTGCCCTGGCCGCTGCAGGGATCCATCTGGGGAGCAAGAACCAGAGAGAATTGATTCAGCAGGAAGCCCCAGAGGTACAGGCAGAGCAAAGATGCAGCCACAGCCCCACTGGGAAGGGGTGAGGGGTGTGACACAGGACATCTACCACCAGTATGTGTTGCTGGGCAGCAGAAATCACCCCCTAGCAGAAGTTCTCCTGGAGAACACCTTCTGTGATGGGGTCCTTATGGGGCTGGGACACAACCTGTCCTCTCCCCTCTGCCCCGTGTTCTCTGTGGCTCCTGTTTAGCTGCTCCATCCCACAGCTGCTTTTTTTTTCTGGTGCAGGAAGCCACACATTTTATTTCTTCTGCAGCAGTTTCTTGCTGTTCACAAGATTGATTTTTTTCTTTGTTTTTTTTTTTTTTTTTTAAACAGAGACACTACGGGGGAACGAGTCCTTTGCAGTAAAACAATTGCTAAGATCAATCCTGCTAATTGCAGGCAGCCAGCACGGTCTAGGGGGGACACATCTACCTCCTCCCCCCCCAAAACCCCTCAGGTCACTCACTCTTCCTGGTGCTGCCGCGTCCCCGCCGCAGCGATGTCGGTGTCGCGGCCCCGCTCCTGCCGGGCGAGGGGATGGGCACCGGCAGCAGCCCCGGCTTCAGGGCTCTGCTCTGCCTCGGCAGGTTTTCCGAGAGGCTCCCCTGGGAGGACAGCGAGGAGGTCGATAGAGTCCAGGAGGCGTACAGGGAAGGCATCTTCGAGTCGGAGAGACTGGATTTCCTGTTGGAAATGGAAAAGAAAAGGAGGTGAGGCGAGATTTGTGGGTTTTAAAAGGAAAGGAGGAGTCTGCCCAAAAGGGAATCAATGTTTTCAATGTGCCTGTGCTGCTACCAGGTCAGGGCTTTGGTGGGAAGCTCTGAGCAACTTGCCCTAGTTGGAGATGTCCCTGCTTCTTATAGGGGGATTGGACTAGAACACTTTGGAGGTCCCTTCCAACCCAAACCATTCTATGATTCTGTAAATCCTACATGGCACCCACACCCTTCTCCACGTGTTTTTGTTTCATGTGAGAAAAAACAGACCTGAAGAGGGGAGCGACGTAGTTGCTGGGGAAGATGCCCACTCTGCCCGTGACCAGGGACATGCCCCGCAGCCAGCCCTCCTGGTCCTTCCCGAACACACGGACGCCTTCTCCCTTCTGCAGCTCCAGCTCGTCCGGTCCGTGAGCTGTGTAGGAGTGGAGAGCCACGCACCTGGGGAGAGCAAGGTGAGGAGAGGTGGGACCTGTCCTGTGCTGGGTGGCCTCAGCACACCCTGCAGCTCCTGGTTTTGGCTGTGCTGGAGAACTGATGCTGCTGCCTGTGGGGACTGATGGCTCTTTGCCTGGAGCCTCTCCAAGCAGCGCCTGCATCAATATTTGGGTGCTGCTGTTATTGTGGAGAGAACTCAGAGGGAAGGGACTGCCCATGACTTCAGGCCAAAGGGGACAGGAATGAAAGAAAAGTGAATGTGGAGAACAAAGGAGCTCCTGTCAATGGCTTCTGTTCTAGAAGTGCCAGCCAAGGGCAACAAGCACTAGGGAGGAGAAAGCTGCTGTTCTCCACCTCACGTGGTGAGGGCTCCATTGAAATACCTGGCTGAGGGCTCATGTGGAGCTGTCCTAAGGTGAAGCAGCATGAAAGAGGCAGGTAGGATGCTCTGTCCAGAGATAGCATCATGAACCATTCTGCCTTTGAAGCAGTGGTGAGCCAGAGGCCTGGAGCATCCTGGGGAGGTGTTGGAGGCTGGGGAGGAGCACTGCTCAGAGAGTAACGTGTGTGTTAACCCCATCCTCCTCCTCCTCCTCCTCCTGCAGAGAAAACACCAGTGGCTTTTGCTGCTTAAAATAAATAACTAGAGGGGCTGAAGGAGCAATCAGTTTCTTTAAAGAATCTAAGATGCACTGTCGAGAAATAGGCAGAGCTATGTGTCTATAACCACTGAAGTGAGGTGCAAGGATGGTTCACCTGCTGGGAGTATAATAATCCAGGTGTGATGCTAAGTCTCTGCAACCCCTGCTTGGACCTGCCAAGGACATTCCTACGTGGACCAGAGCCCACAGGAGCTGAACTCTGCTCTGCCTTTACCTCCCAGCTCACAACAACCACTGGCTGGAGAAACCTCAGGTGAGGGTACAAAAAATTACATGCCGCCCCCCAAGTATTTTGGTTTTCTTACGTACATATAAGCTGGGATGTGGTGCTGCAGATGGGGAAGAGTGACAATGGCTGCCGAGTGCCCCAGGGATCCTTGCACAGGGTAGTAGGATGCACTGACCTGCAGGGAGAGGAACAGCAAAGAAAACAACAAATTAATCTGAATATAGGCTTATTTCAGCCACTGGAAGAGCAGCAAAAACACTTGGCAGGCTTCACCCACCCTTCAAAACAAAACCAAACCCAGAGACGTTTTAGGAGAAAGAAGAGTTTGGGGCATTTGGCAAAAAAAAGACCAGGCAGTGAGAGGAAGACTCAATGTCCTTCAACACCAAGATGTTTTCCAGGGCATGGCTCAGCTAGACTGATGGTGCTTATCCCTTAACTAAGGAACTCTTGGGATGAGTGACCTGGTGTGAGAGGAGGCTCTCGGCACAATGATGCCTCCAGGAGAGGTTGAGGTTGGACACTCATGCTTTCCAGCAAAGACCACAGGATCTTTAATGGTGTACATTGTCAGAGCTTTAATCTCTCATTCATGTCCAATCTAATTTCTAGTGGTCATGGCTGTAACAGGGTGCTGGGGCACTGCCTTAGCAAGGACCTAGGGAAAAAAAAAGTGACTCACCAGCTCTGCTGCTCTCCAGTAAATTAACTTAATTAAAAAACCCAGCAACTCAAGCTTCTGTCTCTGGGCCTGGAGTGGCAGGTCAGCTTCAAACCATCTTTGCATTCCTCGTTCTCTAGTTCAGGTAGGGTCAGACCAGGCTCTTGTATAAGTGAAGTTGATTGGAAATTATAATTGTTTTCATAAGTTCCAGAAGGAAAACCTTTGAAATTTGGGGATTTTAAGTTGTTTTTCCTGAAGTGCAGCAAAATGAGAACCTCTTGCTGTGTTTCCTGATGGAACTGTGTTGAAATGTCCTCTCCTGGGTGGAGAGCTCAATGTTGTTCACCTCTCTGTGCTCCCCCAGCTGTGATCAGCAGCGATCCCTTCACAGCCAGCCCAAAGCTAGGCTTGTGTTCTCAACAGAGAGGGAAAAAGACTGAATGGAATATTTTCCAACCACATGCATTGATTTCAGCATTCACTTTTGCTAATCCCCTGTCAGTGCCTTTCAAGCCTTTTTAAGTACAAAGAGTTTCAGTTCCTGCTTCTCCTTAAATCCCTCTCTTGCCCCATCTCCTGATCTCCCCTGTCACTGACGTCATTTCTCACCCGCCCTCTCTCTCTGGAGCCTGTGGGGAGGGGAATTCTCCCCCTTCCATCGCAGGGTGGTTGATGCTCTTGGTCCTACTGGAAGTTGGGTCCTGCAAGTTTTGGATCCTCTATTATGTAGAAAAGCCAAATGCACTGGGTGACAGTTGGACTTGACCTTAGAGGTCTTCTCCAGCCTAAATGATCCTATGATTCTATGTCAGGTTTATCAGCTCACTCCAACAAGAGGTGAAGGGGAGAAGAGCAGCAGCTCTTGGCCAGACGTGTCCTGCCCCAAGTCCCACCAGGCCCAGGGGAACCAGCTCGTCTGGGACTGGGAAGAGCTCCCTGCAGTGGCTGGAGGCCAGGAGAGAGGGTGCTTTTCTCTTGCACAACCAGCACATGCACAGACACCGAGCGTCGCCAGCCCTGCCAAGTGGCTCCTGGCACCAGGCAGGGGAGGGCAGAGCAGAAGAGGGCTGGATATTCCCTTTTATGGGCCGAAAGGAGCCCGACTGCTCCTCGTTGGTGGAGATGCTGGGCAGGCGTGACGTGGTTTGGAGACACCTGTGCTGCTGCTGCACCCGTGGTGAACAGGGGGCCAGGGGGGCACCTGCCCCTTGCCCAGCCTACCCCATACACCTCATCCTTGCATGCCAGCTAAGGTTATCCAACCCTGGGCTTGGTCTCCCGGGACAATTCCCACTCAACCGGTTGAACCCCCACCTACTTCATTCTCAGAAGCTCTTTGCTCTTGCCCACCAGGTTTCAGGGACTGCTTGGGAGAGGCTGTGCTGTTTGGGGGGTTCAGGAGCAACCACCTCTGCTCCTTACACCCCAGAGCCATGTGTGAGTGGGGGTTCAGCACCTGGGTGAGCCCTGGTGAGGGCTTCAGCCCAGAGCTGGAAAGACTGAGCCGAGCTGCAGACCCAACTCCATCTGCTGCACCATATTTGTGGCCACCCACAACAATCCAGGCTACTCAACCTCTGAGCCTGGCTCGGGAGCATGAAAACGCACGGAGGTGATTAAGGATGTGACTCAACCCACTCTTTACTCTATTGCTAATAACAGGAGACCCCAGCTTGACACTTTACTCCTGGGCTGCGTTTTCAGGGCTGGCAGTAGGCACAAAACTGCTCATTACTTCCAGGTTCTGTTTTATCTGGAGGAGTTTAAACCCAAGACACACAGATCCTTTCCTTCCAGGTTATGTTGTGCGTATAAAATTAATTGCTAGGGAGCAGGGTTGGCCTTGGGATCAGCATCAGCTCTTGTCTCTCCCATTCCTCCTCAATCCTGTAACTTTGCTCTGGTCCAGAGCGCTGCCTTATCAACAAATTCACTCCTGCAGCTTTTCCGTCTGATTAATACCAGGAAAAAGGATGAGTGGCCTCAGTGGATCTGGACAACATGGTCCCACCTGGCAGTGAGCACCTGGGCTCTCAAAAGGATCTCAGCTCCTCAGATCAGTCATCACAACCCAAGAAGCCCAGAGACAGAAGGAAAAGCCGCAGCTTGTGTGGCTCCATGAACAGCACAGACCCTCCTGCAAGCCCTCAGGAGCCAAAATGTTGTTTAGAAGAAGGGAAATTCCAGCCCTTCTAAGGTAAAACCTGAACATATTCCCTCTCCTGCATCTGCTGTTGACAATAGTTCACACTGAGGCATTTTTGGTAAAATTATATTGGGTTTGCAAGACATGATACCATTGCAATTGAATTATAGTCCTATTGCAAGGCTTCATTTCCTCTCACATAAAGCAGCATCCAACCTCCAAGGCTCTTGGCAGCCAATTGCTGAGCACAAAACACCTGCTGGGTTTTATTGCATGATATTGGACTACCAGGGGCTGTCTTATTGCTTTAGAAAGCCTTAGAGCAACCTTGAATATGAAAGATGTCATATAAATCTAAACAAGCCCTTTTTCCTCCCATTTCAGATGATCTGTGAAGGTTCTGTATTGAGATCTTCAGTCAGAGCGTGAAGAAGGAATGAGGCTCTTTTGCCTCCTCAAGTGAAGAGTCGATACAGCCCAAAAGGTCGGTCTGTGTTTATGATCTCAGTCCCAAATTCAGCTTCTCTCAGCACACCCTAGGTTTAGATTGGACTCCTGGGAATTGCCCTCTCCTGGCAGGAGCTGTTTTAGGGCAGAGGCTGATTTAGGGCAGGGCAGGGACCCCGACTGCTCTCAGAAGGGCTGACAGCCCTGGCTGGTAGCAGCAGGAGGCTGCCTCGGTGTTTCTGCAGATGTTGGAACGCTGCTGAATTGGGGTTTGTGAGGAAGCCTGTCCTGGAGGCACTTTGGAGAACACTTGGTGGGTTAGGGTCTGGTAACGGAGCTCTGAGCTCCCACATGCCTGTGTGTTTAGAGGTACCTGAACCTGTCATCTCCTGAGTGTCCCAAGCTGGGTTGGAACGAGATGATCTTCAAGGTCCCTTCCAACCCAAATCATTCTAAGTTACATGGCAAACAGATGTTTGCCGGCAGTGTGAATCCAGGCACACACACGTGCATGTCTGTGGATGGGCTGAGCCTCAGGCTGCTCCCTTGGGAATTCACTCTCCTCACTACTTTCTGAAATGAAAAATACTTTATTTTGCAACTTAGGGTCTCTGTTTCCTCCCCCTCTCCAGCTGAGGCTGACTGCAGGAGGGCAGAAATCAGAATGGGGATGTGCTCCATCCATGTTTAGCTACTTTGATAATTTCTCATAAAGAATTCCTGAACTCTGGAGACTTTCCAATTAAAAAGGAGTAGAAAAAATTCCCATATTCCCCATCTCTCTGATGCTGCCACCACCCCCTTACCTGGAGAGGGGCTGTGTGGGGCAGCTCGGCTTTCTCGCTGCTCTGGGTGGCCACGGTGGGGTTGCTGGAGCTGATGAGGACGGGGGAGCTGATCTCCAGTGCCTGGCGCTCGGTGGGAGCGTGGACCATGCGGTTGAGGGTGTTGAGGGCGGTGGTGATGGAGAAGGGGCGCAGGCTCTTCCGACGGGAGTCGGGCACCTTGGGGAAGGCCGGGGAGTCCGCGCCCTTTGCCTTGGGAGACGCCGTTCGTAGGGACATGGACTTGAACTGGGGGGACCAGTGGGTTTTGCTGGTCTGCAGGAGCTGCCTCGCGGTGGTGTTTGGCTGGAGGAGACAAAGGGAGACGTGGAGACACGTGTCAGGAGTGACAGCACCTGGTGACTGCTCAGATTTCCCTTTTTCCTCTCGTTTCCCATCTGGCAGCAGAGCCGTGGGCAGGTTTTGGATGACGTTACAAGTGATCTTTAAAAGCTCGTGGCTCAGGCATTTCCCTGACAAGTTTTCAGTGACAAATTCCTGATGCAAAGCTGACAGCAGAATTAAAATTGGTCCCAAAAACGTGTTGCTGAGACACCAGGGAACCGAGGCCGAGGGCTCCTCCCCAGCACTCCACAGACCCACCCAACTGCACCTCTGCAGGTCTAAATATTCATGGCTGGGTCCTGCTTCCACTGAGGAAAGCTCGTTAGCCATTGGGTTTAATGAAGGCAGAGCCAGTCCACGGGTTTGCATATGGGCAACGTCCAAACAGCATTTCTTGGAAACTGCTGATCACACTGTGCTAATAGCAGAGGGCATGTGGTGACAGTGCTTGTTACCACCACGACTGCCAGAGGAATTAATCATGATTTACTGCTGACATGAGGGAATTGCAAAACCCTGAGATTCTCACCCACTCCTGGGAGTCAACCTGCTCCGGGGTGGACACGGGTGGCTCTGACGCAGGAGAGGGGCAGGTGTCCCTCAAGCGGTCTCATTTTAAAGCAGGGATTGTTTGCACAGCTCCCTCCTCCTCCTCACTCCTCGTGTGTGCACATGTAAGATGCAAAATCATCACTTCTGTGTGTAGTTAAACTCTAGCCTAAACCAGAAACATTTTTCGGCCTTTAAACACCAGGAGATGCAATAAAATGGGGCACAAACCAAAGTGTTTCATCCAGGAGCTGCCTCGCATCCCCCAAACAGACCTACCTTTGCCTTCTCCATAATTCATTTTAATTCCTTGGTGGCTTTATGTGGCCCTAACTGACTTATTTCTGTTAACGCCAGACTCGAATAAGTAATTACTGAAGCTAAAATGATTTCATTAAGGGAAAAGACATTTTACAGAACATACTAGAGCTTCAAATAGGATGTTTTACTGGTGTCCTTTTATAAAACGGCCACAAAGCCGTGCTGGCTGTAATTATGATGATTACAAGCGTTCATTTTATTTCTAGGAACTCTTGCTGGTGCCATTTACACCCTGCATCTCCAGCTAAACTGCAGGAATACAATTAACGTCTAGACCAGCACTAACTCCAGTAGTGGGCAGCTCATGGGGCTTGGGAACACCGGGAACACCCTGGGAATACTGGGAACACACCTGGGTTGTGCTGAGCTGGCCCCAGCTGGGACCACCATGACCAGCCACCCCCTGGCAGCCCCAGCAAAGCAACCGGGCGGCTCACGGGGCAGATCCTCCAGAGAAGGAGACTCCACGACCTCTCTGGGCAGCCTGGGCCAGGCTCCAACACCCTCGCACCAACCAACTTTCTCCTCCTGCTCAGCTGGAACCTCCTGGGTTCCAGTTGGTGCCCGTCGCCCCTTGTCCTGACCCTGGGCACCACTGACAAGAGTCTGGCCCCATCCTCTTGCCCCTGCCCTTTAGTTATTGATCTGCATTGATCAGATCCCCTCTGGAGCTTCTCTTCTCCACAGCCCCAGGTCCCTCAGCCTGTCCTGGGCACAGAGAAGCTCACCAGCAGGAGAAGTGGCCACAGGGGTGAGGATGGGCTGGTCCTGGCACTTTGGAGACAGGCTCATCAAACAGCTGCTCTGGGACAGCTCCTGTCTGTGTGCTCTGAAACACCAGCTTGTCTGGCCTTGCTCAGCACAACACTCAAACTTATTTTTAATTTAAAGGTACAAGCGTGGCTGAATCGGGACCGTGGGCACAGACATGAAAAGCTTTGGACTCGCTGGACAGTTTCCACCCCATGGAAATGCCTCTGTAATTGCCACACACAATTAATAATGAAAATGGCTTTTTAGCTACAAACCAAGAGAAAAACCCCTCTGTAAGTGCTGAGGTGAGGAGCTTGGGTTGCTGGGACCTGAAGTGACCTGGAGCCCAAGTATTTGAAGTGTTCTGGAGGTAAAAAGCTGGTTGGTATTGACTGAAAGCCACAGGTCTGTGGAAAGCCCCACATTTCTGAGCAGCCCAGCAGGGTTAAGTCTTGTGAACTTTTAAGATTCTTTGCTTTAATTTTGTTAAGGACATCTGCCTTGTGGGGGAAAGTAAAGAGAACTTTACAGAAACGAGTTTATGTTTTTCTCCCTTCTGAACTAATGCACAATTTTGGGGCTAAAATTGTATTGACTTGAAGGTTGAAGGTAGAATATGTGCACAACGTTTCCACCTGAACTGGTGGAAGTTTTGTGTTAATCTCGCAGCGGTGTCAGCTGGTGAGGGAGAGAAGCTGCTTGAGGAACCAGCTGCCACGTGCAGCACTCCTGCAAGGGTGGCAGCTCTGCGATTTGGGTTGGTTTCACTGTTTTCTTAGTTTTTTTACAGTCAGCTCTTATTTTTGAAAAAAACTAGCTCGAGCTGCCTGCAGCAGAGCTTTGGTCTACAGCCAGGCTGTGCTGGAGAAATGCAACTCCTGTGCCAGCCACTCAAGCTCCAGCACCCCTGTGTGGAGATTCTCCTGCCGGAATAAACCTTCTCTTTGTGGTGGCTTGCAGAGAGGTGGCCCTCTCGTTACCCACCATGGCCGGGCAGTCACCCTGTGCTGTGCCTGGTGGGAGGGGACATGTCCCTGGCACCACCTCTGCCTGGGGGACACTGCAGAAGGAGTCACTGAAGTGACTGCTCTAACCTTCTGGCCACTCCACATGGTACCAGTGGTGGCTGGCATGAGGCTGGGGGCAGGAGGAGGCTCCTGCCTCTTTGCTGAAGCATCTGCTTGGTTCAGTGTGTGTGAACTCCCGACGTGTGAACCTTGTGGTGGGAGTGGAGGTGAGTGCAGCCTCCCAGAGCAAACAGGATGAGTGAGCTGGGAAACAAAGGCAAGGAGAGGGAAAAACAAAGGAGGGCAGTCGGCAGAACCTCGGGAGGTGCCTGCTGCTGACCAGGGAATGCTGGTGGAAAGGGAGGGCTCCTGCTCCTGGCTGCCCACACCAGCAAAGCCCAGTCTGGAGCTCTGGAGATGTGTGATGCTGATTTCAAATGACTTTTCTCTTTCTGTTCCTCCCCTTAGAGACCACAGCTGGCTCTTGGCCATTTGGTTTCTCCTGCCCCCTGCCAGCCACTCCACATCCAGCCCTGACTCCTGGGGACCCCTGGTCCTGACCACGGCCACCTTCTCCTGCCTCCTCTTCCCATGGGTGAGAGTGAGGAGAGCAGGGCAGCTCTGTGCCAGCTGGACAGAGGGAGGTGACTTCTCTGCCAGGACAGTGATGCCCCCAGGCAGGACTTTCTGCTCTGCCATGGCTCACCTGCTCCTGGCACTACAGGGACAGTTGACTTTGCTGGGAGGAGCAGTTACTCAGAGGAGTGTGTCCTCCAGCTGAGTGAGCATGAGCTCTGCAGCCTTCGGGGAATAAAGGGCCATGCAGTGAACATTCAGGTGTTGCTCTGCATGTGTCTGTCCCCATTGCCCCTTGTCCTGTTTCTGGGCACCACTGGAAAGAGTTTGGCCCCATCCTCCAGACACTCACCCTCTAGATATTGCTAAACATTAGATATTTATAAGCACTGAGTAAGTATCCCCAGAACTGTCAGCAATTTTCTTTACTATGGTCAGTAGGTGACTTTTAGAGATCTCCTTGGGGCATTTTGGCCCTGCAAGTGGACTATGACCACCAGCTGCTCCTCATCAGTGACAGCAGCATGGGCAAGAGACTGAGCCAAGGGGCTGCAATCACTGCTCATGATGGGCACTGACATCTCTCTCTGAATGCCCCTTGTCCTGCATATGCCCACGGGGCAGCCATGGGGGGGTAACTGCTAGCAGCAGTGTCTGAGGAGGCTGGGGAACCTCACTGGGTTCCAACAGGGAGCTCCTATGGACACCATAAGTCTACAGAAGAAGAGCCCAGGCTGTGCCACCCATCCCCTGGCTGCTGCAGGTGGTAGTACCTTATGGAAGGTCAGGCAGTCCTTGTTCTCGGTCTTGTCCCTGCTCCTCAGGTCCAAGCCATAGAGTGCTCTGCCCAGGGGTGGTGCCAGGGGCAGGTGCTTGATGACCTGCACGGAGCTGGCTGGGAAGACGCCGCTGGTCCCGTTGACCTCCCCCAGGTACCAGTTCTCATCCAGCTGTCGCAGCAGCACGATGATGTCCCCCTTGTTGAACCTCAGCTCCCCGGGGTTGTGCCCTCGGTAGGTGTAGAGAGCCTTGGCTCGTGGGACCTGTGGGACGAGAAACAGCCCTTAGTTGATCTGTGTCAGCCGTGCTGAACGTAGACAGAATTCCCCAAAAGCATCTGTAATTACTGGGAAAAATGTAGAGGTCTAAGGCTTAGGCATGCATTTATTGGGATTAGCTTCCCACATCCTTTCTTGATGTCTTTTCCTGATGAAGACAAGCTCCAAAATACTTATGCTAAATTTGTATCAAGATGAAGAGCAGGCTGAGCTTAAGAAACAATTAATGCCTTAAACCAGTCTTCCCATGGGATCTTATTGCCTGCTAGAAGGTCTCCTGTGATACACTGTCTGTTTTAATGAAGGTATTTCTATTTCAGAGTGATTGGAGGTCCAGCTGACCTGCAGTGGACAACTGTGCATGTGGAGGAGAAGACAACAAGAGCAAGGTGAGTGCAGGTTCCTGCCCTTCTGTGGTTATCTCCTCACTTTATTTCAGTCTTTAATCTGAGTTACAGGAAAGGGGCTTCTTAGCGTTGCTGTTGTTGCAGTACAATATGAGAAAGAAGAGAGACACCAGCAGCAGAAGAGATTAGGGAACTTTGCCATCTTGACTCTCATCAAAATGAAACTACAAATTTCACTTAAAATTACCACTTTTCTGACCCTCATCTGTACCAGAAACCTAAATTTACTGCCCAGTGCAGCAGATCATTTAGATGGCTCAGGGCTCAGGCAGGATTTCTGCAGAGTTTAACCCCCATCAGCCACTTGTGGAAGGGCAGGAAGGTGCAAGAGAGGAACTCAACCAAGAAAATAAAAATTTTATGTACTGCTTGATGGGGCTCTGAGCAACCTGCTCTAGTTCGAGATGTCCCTGCTTCTTGTAGGGGGGTTGGACTAGGAGAGCTTTGGAGGTCCCTTCCAACCCAACATATTCTATGATTCTCTGATTCTGCTTCAAAGCATTTGAAGCGGGAAGCAATTAGTTAATATTTAGTTCTAATTAACTCATTTTGTCCTTTAATTTGTGCTAATAGTAAACACGTGCACTTAGTGACACTGAAAGTATTTTGCTGGGAAAAAGAAGATGATGGAAGTGAGACTCAGACCAGCTCCACTCTCCATCAGAACCCGGAGCTTGGATGGGAAACTGGGGACTTGAGCAACCTGGTCTAGTGGGAGGTGTCCCTGCCATGGCAGAGGGGTTGGAACAAGATGATCTTTGAGATCCCTTCCGACCCAAACCATTCTATGATTCTATGAAACAGGGACCACAGTGGTGTCGTGACGCTGAAAACTCTCCCTGCAAACCCAGGAGGATGTTTGCATTTTCTCATGCAGAAGAACAGACTGTGGGAACAGAGGATTCCCATTCTCCTTCAGGAGGACCCAGTGACAGACTCACTGGTGTTAAATGGGGACAGGGAGCACAGACTGAGACCTTTATTGCCCCAGGAGTGACAGAAAACAAACAGGGCTCAAGTGAAGTGTGAAAAGGGCTAAGGGAAGGAGGAGCACAAATGTATGGGGATGGGGAGAGAACGGCTGCAGAGCAAAAGAGAGCAAAACATGAAAGGTATCAAGAACCAGTTATGGAAATGTATTAAAAATAAGAGAAACTCTGACATCAAGTGTGTGCCTGCTGCTGATGGAGAACAGTGAACAAGCCTTGGGGGGGGGGGGGAGTCTGGAAAGTTCTTTCTTCAGCAAGAAAATGATGAACATCAGGGTTACCATTTTTTAATGTGCTCATAAGACGTAGGAGAGCAGCAGAAGCTCCTTGGGCACATCCCACACCTGATTCCTGTCTCAGGCCTTGGCTGTCTCCTGTCCACTCTCAGAGGTAGAAGATCCTCTGCAAGGCACCTGGTTCCCTTTATTTAAAGTAGGTTAATTGCAACGGCAGCAACAGGGGTGCTAATTAAGCCCGGTGATAAAGACAAGGTGTGCCTGGAGGTAGGAGAGGCTTTCCCAGGTGAGGAGGACCTGGTTGGTCTGGATGGTTTTTCTCCCGTTAGCCTCCCCAGTTGATTTTTGTTAATCCAAGGCAGAGTTTTATTTTAGTGGGGTGGTAACAGCAGCAAAATGTTCAGCCAAATATTGGCACGGTCCCAGCCCAGGGTTCAGTGTCTGTCTGTGGATTCAGCTGGGAAAACACTGTGAGAAGCTCTGAAAAGCTCAACTAAAGGGTGTTGAAGATTTGTGTGGAATATTTGCTGCCCAGAAGCAGAGAGGCAGCAACTACAGGGAGGAAACGTTGCTGGTGAATGGAAAAGGGTTTTTCCCCATGATGCCACACAGCACTGCAGGTACAGCAGTAGTGCTCAATTAAATCAATAGTCACGCTCTCCTACAGGATGACTACCCTGGAGAAGCCTTTCCCCCCTCTGTTTTCTGTGTGGTTGTGACTTTTTTCAACACTGCCTCATTTTTTCTGTTTTTTTTTCCCCCTCCTTCAGGCCCGAGTGAGCCATGACCCTGGTTTCAGGCTCTCTGAGCAGCTGGAGACCCGAGGTGCTCCCCTGGCTGCAGAGCTGCTGCGACAGCCCAGGTGAGAAACCACCGTGGGAAACTGGGGTGTGGAACCAGAAATTTCCTCCTGCACCAGGGCAATGTGGTCTGTGAGCTCCAGCCGAGATACTCTTCCCTCCTTGGTCACTCCATCAGCAAGAATGTCTGTGGCAGATACACCTCAACACCTTGTCCCCACTCTTAGTGGATTTGAGGCAGATAAGGGAGAAAAGATATTCTTTTTTTTTTTACTATTTTTGGCATTTGGCATGAGCTCTGCTAGGGCAGCCATCCAATGCATCTGAGCCTCCCTCCCTACAAAACAAAGCAGCAAATTAAAAATATGTATGTGTGTGAGGAAGCAACTCAAAGCATCTCTTCATGGCTGGGAGAAACGCACACTATAATTATCTCAAATGAGCTAGTTATAACTTCCTCATTATTGGCAGTGGATTAATGTAAGACCACACACTCATAGCACTGGTATTTTGAAAAAAACCAAAGAAGATAAGAAAAAAGAAGTGTGTGAGGCTGGCTGGGGTAGAGGTCACTGGGGAGAGACATTAAAAATTGCCAGGAAAGGAGGACAACCAAGCTGGGAGCACAGCAAAGAGGAGAGATTTCTCATGGAGGCTCTGAGTGACCATGAACCTTGTCCCAGACAGCTCCATTTACAACCTGAGGAGCAGCACAGCCCCACGGTGACATGATACCACGGGCTGAGCATGAGGATGAGGCCATAAATATCCTCTCATGGAGGATTCATTTCTTCCTTCACCCATTTCCAAGTGAGGTCCCCCACAAATGACTTCAGTGAGATACAGCAACGACGTCAGATGGGATCCTGCTGCTTCCCAGATGCTTCACCAACGTCCATGGCTGCGTAGGAGAACACGTGAGATGGGTGACGAATGGATCCTTGGAACAGCTTGTGGCTGTGATATGAAGGTGCTTCCTTCCTTCCTCCAAAGGGAGAGAGGGCTGCAGGAGATGTTCCAGCAGGAGGGAGCCTCAGTAGCACTACCTGCTGTGGACATCCCTGTTTCTGCACTACTGCCCATCAGCAGTGTTGGACCTGACCCCCAAACCTTGGTGAGCACCCCACTGACTCCAACGGTGGGGGCAGAGCCATGGGGCTGAGGAGGCTGCTGCAGATGGATCAGGAATGGCCTCCGACGGGTTTGGACCTGCAGCAGGGTGGTTTCCCAGCTCTGATTTCCATTTCTCCACGCAGGGAATGCCCTGGAGTGGCTCCTGGCTGCGCCTCGTCCCTCGAAGGCAGAGCCACCCCAAGCATGCGGTCTCCTCCCCCCACCACCCAGTGGCCCTGCAGTAAATACCTGGGGCCTGATGCTGATCTGGGTTTCATGGGTGTTGCCCCACGTGCAGCCGTTCCCCAGAACCTCACGCAGGAGAACCAGCTCCGGTGCAGGATGCCTGAGGAGCCCCGAGCTGAGTGGTGGTGGCCCTAGGGGCTGTTCCACCCTGGGAGCAGCTGGATGACCAGAAATGGACCTGGGACACTGTGAGTGAGCCATGACAGGCCAGCCCCAGTGGTGTTGCTGAGTGGTTGGAGATGGTGAGGAGAGGAGATGTGGCCATCCTTGTGCGTGGTGTGCAGGGCTCAGGTGGGAGGTGGTGCAGCCCCGTGCTCAGCACGAGCTCTGCCTTCCCCCGGCAGAAGAGCCAAATATCGGTGCTGTGCAGAGGCAGAGATGTTCCTACAGACACACGAGCTCGGTAACACCTCACAGCCTCCTCCAGAGGAACAGTTTATTTCTAGGATAGCGCCAGGAAGGAGAGAAATCCAGTCCTGGCTGTCTTCCAGCTTGGTTTTTCTCCCACGAGGTCCTGAGGGTTCACTGTGCAAGTGTTTCTGGATGAGTTTTTATTTTGGAGGGTTTGGAGCAGGACTGGCACTGGTTGGAAGAAGTTGGCATGAGAGGCATCAGGGGTGCTGGAGTTGGGATTTGCCAGGACTTGATCTTCAGGGAAACATCTTGAATTGCATCCTGAGAGCCTCTAAACTCCACCATGCTGGCTCCACGCCTGGGCAGCAGGAGTCCAAGTACAGCCTAAATATTAAAATACATGGAGGTGCTGGAAACAACCTCCCACCCAGAAAACTGCCACTGAAGCAAGAAGGATCAGTACCAAGGGATGGAGAAACCTCTTCCTAGCAGCCCTACCTCCTCTTGTCCAAAGAACTGCCTGGTATGAAGAGGTGATGTGCAACAGGGAGGACACGTTTCATTGCCCAAGGTCCACACGTGAGCACTAGAGGTGTACCAGGGTGGCTGAAGAAACGTCAGAGCATCTGAACTCTCTCCTGTGGCTCCTGTTGGGGAGTGGGCAATGGAAGGAGATGAAGAGTGGGGTGATGGTGGCAACACTCTCCCTGCTTTACTTGTGGGGACAGTGCCAGGGGTGTGGGAATGACTCGCCCGAGGCAGCCAGTGACTGCAGGACAGACCTGAGAGCATCACCCAGGCCACCCTCCTGGTGACTTACACCCCTGAAAGGAGAGCTGGTTATTATCTACATACTGATGCCAAAGGACGTGCTGGCTTTTCATAGAGAGACATAATCAATAACAACCCTGGTCTGCTTTGATCACTATCTTTCTGCAAGCCCCTGCATCTCGGTGGGATGAATGAGCCCCACATCATCTCCTTTGAGCCTCAGTTCCAGGGCTCTTTAGGATCCAGGCGGATGAAAAGAGCTATTTGAATGTAAATTAATTGCCATTTCAATTCTGTTTTTCTGCTTTTCGGCAGAGCAGATAACTTCAGCCTTGTCACAGAGAACAAAACCATCAAAAGTGAACTTGTCAATTCCATCTCTTCATATAATTACATTCTGAGGACTCAGACAGACAGCTGGGTGGTTCCTGCAGCATTTCTCCCCTGAGAGGATTGCTCCAAGCACAGGCAGCCTGTGTGTGCCAGGGAGAACCAGGCTGGTCTCTTGCTCATGCTGGTGCTGAGCTCACCAGATCTGCCCAGTTCACTCCTGGGGTTGCTGGGACGTGGGTGAAGCTGGTGGTCACCCTGCTTTGTGAGCCAGCAGGACCTCTTGGGGGAGCAGATTGTACGGATTTAGCTGGGTATGGAGAAACATCTTCAGCTGCAGGTGTAAGTGGATGTGATTTACAGGCTGGCGAGATGAGAAGCAACCAGAGAAGTCTGCAGGAGCAGGTCCCAGAGCTGCTGCCGAGGCTGCCAGTGGGGTGATGGCACCTACAGCTTCTGCCAACTGCCACCCCTCTGCCACCACATCCAGCCTCACATCACTCCTGGACCTTGCTTGTTGTGACCCTGGCTTTGTGCTGCAGGGTTGAAAGGGAACACAGGGAAAATGCTCAGAGAAAAGGCAGAGCAGCTTCTGCCAGGCAGAGGCTGAGAGGATGGACCTGCTGGAGTGTGTCCAGAGGAGAGCCACAAAAATGATCCGAGATTTGGAGCTCCTCTGCTTTGGAGACAGGGTGAGAGAGTTGGGGTTGTTCAGTCTGGAAAAGAGAAGGCTCTGGGGGGACCTTATAGTGACCTTCTAGTACCTGGAAGGGGCCTATAGGAAGGTGTGAGGGGATCTGTTCTCAAGGGTTTGTAGCGACAGGATGAGGGGTGACGGTTTTAAGCTAGAAAAGGGTAGATTTAAGTTGGACATTAGGAAAAAGTTGCACTCCCATGCAAGGCAGGAGCTGGACCTGAGCATGGCTTTGCTTGGTAGACACCCAGTCCTTGGTGCAGACAGGGCATGGGTGAAGAGCTGTTCTGAGAGAGGAACGAGGGGAGGCTGGTGTGGGGTGATGCCAGGGACCAGAGACCGGTGTGTTTGAGCTGTGGTGTCTGCACGAAACCTTTTCACGCCTCTTCCCAGCAGGGCTGGTGCTATCAGATGCTGCTGTCTCTGCTGCAGTCAGCAGTCCTGGCTGTGGTTGAGTTGTGTGTCATGGCTTTAAGCTGCTCGGAAAACAAACTGTGTCAGCCCCTGGCGTGCCCGGTCACGACGCTCTGCCTCAGCACCACTGCTCAGGGCTGGCTGGTGGAGACCTGCCTCCTGCTCCTGCTCCACAGCCCTCCCCCTGCTCCTCCAATGCTCTCCCTGGGCTGCGAAGGGGAGCAGCTGCCCATCACCCAGTGCTGCCAGGCCTGGGAGTGGGCATGGGGCTGGAGAAAGTTCAAATATCCGCTTGAAAGCTCAGAGTGAAAAGGTTTTCTTAAAAAAAAAATTCATAGTTCTTTGTTTGCACAGTGGGGTCCTGATGAGAAAGTGTTTGAATACCTGAAAATTGGTAAGAGCAGAACAAAGGTCCAGGGTTCAAGTGCAAGCACCACAGCTTTCCGTAGTAAAGGAGAGCACAACAAGGTTTAGGTGGCAGCAGTGAATGGATCTTCTCCCTGCCAAGGTCTAGCCCCACCTCTCTCAGGATGCTTTCCAGCTCCAACAGAGCTGCACATAAAGTACCTTCTCCTCTCTCTTCCCTCTGCAGGGGAAAGCTACAAACTCAGCCAACGACCAACTCCATGGAGCTGGGGAGGGTGTCCAGCCACCAGCGGGGAAGCTCTGGAGAAGAGGAGGACTCTCAGACTTTCAGCCTCCTGGCTGACCACGGCTCTGAGCAGGTGAGCAGACAGGCTGAGAAACCCTCTGTGCTATTCCTGCCTCGCCATCTGAGCCTGACTCATTGCCTTGGTAACCAATTAAAACACTTTCATGTGCTCCCAGCTCGGTACCTCATTCTGTAAAACCAGGGAAACTGGCTCCTGCTGTTGGCCATGGAGGTCCTTTGGCTCTGCCCAGCCCCAGGAGCAGCCCTGTGCCCTGACTGGAGCTGTGCAGAGCTGCTGGTGCAAATAGCACTGTGTGTTTTCATAGAATCATTGAGGTTGGAAAAGACCTCCAGGATCATCAAGTCCAATCTTCATCCCAACATTTCTCTGACCTCTAGACCATGTCCCAAAGCACCACAGCTACTCGTTTGTTGAACCCCTCCAGGGATGGTGACTCCACCACCTCCCTGGGCAGCCTGGGCCAGTGCTCCCCATCTCTGGTGGCAAAGGAGCTGGTGACACCTCCCCAGGCAGAGCCAACGTGCCTGAGCAGAGTCCTAAGTTTTAATGCCTGCTCAGTGCTGGTCCAGCCCAAGGTGATGTGACATGTGTTGAGGTTGAATGTTGGAGACATTCAAGGTCAGGCTTGATGGGGTTCTGAGCAACCTGACCTAGTTAGAGATGTCCTTGCTTATTGTAGGGGGGCTGGACTAGATGACCATGGAAGGTCCCTTCCAACCCAAGCCGTTCTGTGATCCCTGTGGCTGCACAGGAGCTGTTGGGGGTTTTTAGGGTGCAGGGAGGGTGGCTTACACAATGAGTGGGTCAGGAAGCACGTCTGCCCCCGCAGGCACGGAGGTTGCTTTCAATAAGGCTTCAAATAGATCCAGCAATCCACGTCCTGTCTGTCAAATCCAGCACGGAGCTGGAGATGTTTCTGGGGGAGAAGAAAATACCAAGACACGGGCACTATATATAGACATCCATGTGAAGGTGGCGACGTTGGAGTGCGGGGTATTTTTATCCCATTAGAGGTGTGATCTGTCTATCTCCTGTGAAATGCTGGGGGGGGTGGCACAGCACTTGGTTCATGCAAAGAGAAAATGGCCCAAGCCACCGTTAATCGAGGTGGTTGGTGTTTTCCAAAGGTCCTACCTGGAGTTTCTCTCCTCTGGCTCCCTGCCCTCTGTTTGTTGCATGACAAAGTTCACCATCCCAGTAGCTGTTTGGTGGCCTGGATGGATTTTCGCTGTATGGTTTTGGTCTGCTACTCATCAGAGAACCACGGGAGTGTTGTGTGTACCTCAGCACTCAGGATCCTTCTGCTCTCCCACCAGCAGCAGGGCCCTGCTTGGCTCAGGCTGGGGCTGCAGCCAGATAAGAAGGAGCTTCAGCACAAGAGGTAACCACATCTGGCACATGCCAGGGGCGGCTCTGGAGAGTTCAAAGGCTCCAGCATGGATTATTTACACATTCCCCTCCTAGCAAATCCCTTTATCCCTAAATTCCAGACAGTTTGTTATGTGGAGATCCTGAAAATCCAAAAATCTTGTCCTCTCTGTTAAAGATCTTAAACCCTTAAAGACGTGCCAGGAGCAGGGACTGGGCAGTGCCAGTGGCCTCTGTGCCCAAGACCCACGTAGGTGCCCATGTGCACAGACCCAGCACGTGCCCTCCCCACATTCAAAGGGTTCAAAGGCGATTTAAATGCTGGCAAAGAAGAAATAGTTTGGGCTGGGCTGCAACTAGATCGTTCCTTGTTTTTCAAGGACTGGGTCTGTCAAATCCCTGTCTGGAAATGGGATGTTGTGTTACTGCTGATTCAGCAGCTCACGCTTCCCTCTCGGAATGGTACCAGCTCCTGGCTGCTTGGTGGTGAGGGGATTGATTTTCATAGAATCATAGAATGGTTTGGGTTGGAAGGGACCTCCAAAGCTCATCTAGTCCAGCCCCCCTGCAAGAAGCAGGGACATCTCTACCTAGGGTAGGCTGCTCAGAGCCCCATCAAGCCGGACCTTGAATGTCTCCAGGGATGGGGCCTCCACCACCTCTCTGGGCAACCATTCCAGTGATCAACCACCCTCATAATAAAGAACTTTTTCCTAATGTCCAACCTAAATCTACCCTTTTCTGGCTTAAAACTATTATCCCTCATCCTATTGCTACAAACCCTTGAGAACAGATCCTCCCCTGCCTTCTTTGTGTTCACAGATGCTCATGACGATGAAGAGCATAAAGCTGGCAAGGAAACGTCTCTGCTGAGAAGAGAAACTTTGATCAAACTTGTGATTTTTCTCAGCCTCCTGGAGTAAAGTAAGTTTATTTATAGAACAGCCTCTTTGCTGGAAACAAGACCCGTCCCGTGTCGGGCTTTGATGGCCTCTCTGGCTGCTGTGCAGCATCGTGCACCTTAATTTTGCTTGCTTTGTAGCACAAAGTGGTGTATGGCATTAGTGGTAATTAGCAGACTGTGCAGGTTGGAGAGCACACGAGCTTCCACTGCTGTTGCAAATGAACACTTCATTTAAGAGCACCCAGGAAAGCAGCTGTGGTGGGGTCAGCTGTGGTGGAGCAGGGCTGGACAAGGGCTGCTCTCACCCTGAGTCCTGGCAAAAAACATCTGCTCTGCAGGGAGCAGAGGAAACGGCCTCAAGTTGTGCCAGGGGAGGTTTAGATTGGATATTAGGAAAAATTTCTTTACTGCAAGAGTGATCAGGCACTGGAACAGGCTGCCCAGGGAGGTGGTGGAGTCACCATCCCTGGAGGTGTAGACGTGGCACTTCAGGACATGGTCATGGTAGTGTTGGGTTGATGGTTGGACTTGATGATCTTGGAGATCTTTTCTAACCCTAATGATTCTATGAAAAAGCATCTGCTCTGTGGTTCAAATTGCTCACCCAGATTACTTCAGGCGAATACCCTGAAACTCCATCGAGCAGGGAGATGAGAGGTCACCCTGATAACCTCCCTGTCTGTACTGTGCAGGCCCTTCTGAATTCATTCTCCTGCTGCTGGTGACCTGCTGCTCTCACCTGGTGCTGGCTTGGGGCAGGGTCCACATCCATTAACACCCCACTGGAGCACCTCAAGTGATGTCTAGTCCCATCTGCATGTACTCAAAACCACCAAACCCAAAACGTGACTAAGACATATCCTTCACCTGGCAGCCGAGGATTCCAAAATGTTTTATAATTAATTAACTCATTAAGTCTAAGAGCATTTCAGTGTAAGGTGTTTTTTTATCCCCTCATCCAGAGGCAGAGGAGGTCGGAGGCTATCCTTGGACCATGTCCCTCACCCAACGTTCATTAGCTCTGCCAAATCCCAGGGGTTTGGCCTTAAAATGCTTTTGGGAGCTGCAAACGGGTGGATGTTGTCACTATGTAATATCAGCAACGAGTTTCTGCCTGTCCTGAGAACTAGTCAAAGAATGGGTGAGAGAGAAGAAAAACAGAGGAGTGTATTTGATCTTTATCTGAGGCTGGAGGAGTCCAGGTGGAGAACCTACAAACCTCATTTTCAGCATCTTTCCCGCATTGCCCACTGCCCATTCCTGCTGCCGGATGCCCTGTGGGCACCAGGACAGGGACCACTTCCTATGGACACACTTCCCAGTGGGAAAACCTGGGAGAGGAGCTCCTGAGAGATGTCTGGGCTTGATGTGTGACTACCCAAGATGACTTATCAATGCCACAGAGATTCCCTGGGCTACACACCCCTGCTTGTGCCCATAGGACATGGGGGTCCTCTCCAGCTGCACATCAACACCTGCACAGATGTAATTCTACAGCACACAGGTGAGGAAACCTGTCCTGGGTCTGCCCGGAGCCTTAGAGCTCTGCAGCTCTGGAAAGTGCTCCGGGATTTCACAGCCACTTGAGCCAAGCTTTGGAATGTGATGGGAAGGTTTGGACATTGTACGGAAGGATAGTTTGGGGAGCAGAAATGGAAATCTGGAAATATAAAGCAGGAAAAGTGAAGCCACAAGACAGTCTCTACCCCAACTTCAGTCTGACCAAGCTCCTTTAACAGGTCTAATATCACGTCCTCATTATTTAAAGAAAACTTTTGTACTGTTAAACAAAACGACAGAAACAACTCAGAATTTTAAAATTAGCCTAGTAAATCATCCCTAGATAAGGTGAAGAAGTAAGTAGAGTTGAACATTTTTCCTTGGTGACCTCACAGTATTTTTCCAGGGACACGAGAGCCATTAGGCTCCCTCCTTCCCTGCCAATGGCTGGGGAAACTGAGGCACAGCAACGGGAAACAACCTTCACAACATTATAACCTCTAACAGTTACAGCTTTGCAATTACTGGTCTGATTGCTATCAGCCAGAAATCAGTATATTGCCTGAAAGTCAAAGCACCTGAAATGTCCCCCAAAAGTCAGGAAGGACACAAAAACTCCCGGGGAAAGCAGCTGTTGTGAAGTTTTTGTGAGGAGAAGGGCGGCTGAGTCCCTGCAGTTACTGTTGTGATGGACTCTAGACAGTCAAATATCACAAGGAAACAGCAGCTTGATTTGCAAACAAAACGATCACTCCTACTTCAAACATTTCTGCAAGCTGCTAACAGGAAAGTTTCCCAGCTCTTGGCATGCAAGAAGAAAGCTTTCCATGCTCAGAGAGTAAAGAACGTGGACCTTCCTTACCCCTTCCATGTGGATCCTGGGGTTTGTCGCCAGCCGGTGCTGATGAAGTTGCAGCCCCCTGGGGACTCTCCTGATGGAGGCAGGGGAGGACAGGACCCCTGACCTCTGGATCGAGCCAAACCTGCTGACACCCTGTCCACACCTGACTCCATCCAGGAGGCGGATGAGGAGCAGGTTGGAAGGCAGCTGCTCGATGCCGCAGAGGACGAGGGTCCTGCACTCGGGGCACCTGAGCTCCTTCTGGGACTTGAGGATCCTCTGCAGACAGGGCTTGCAGAATGTGTGCTGGCAAGGCAGCACCTTCGCAGTGGCGTCGAGCTTCTCAAAGCACACAGGACACTCCAACAGGTCAAGAAGAGCTAAATCATCCATCTTCAGCACTGAGCTCAGTCAGGAGTGGGGCTGGAGCCATCCACACGCCACATCCACCGGAGCAGGCTCAGACACCGTCCTGGGAGCACCACAGCAAGCCCTGGGCTCCGGCAGGGATCCTGCACCGAGGGAGAGGGAGGAGGGAAGAGGAGCAGAGCTCGGCTGCTGGAGCATGTAATACATCCCACCTACATTGCAAAGCAGCGCCTCACCAGCCAATTTGCAAGCATACGCTCTGTGCTCCCATCCGAGCTCACCGTGAGTCACTGGTGACTCAGTAGGCGCGAGGGGACGGTGCTGGGGACGACGCCAGGACCAGGAGCCCCAGGTCCTGCTCGCTGGCCAGACCCACCCCACCACTGGAACGGGCGAGCTGGCTCCTTGTCTTGCCCAGAGTGCTGGGATCGTGCTCAGCCCTACCCTGGACTGTGCTCAGCCCTACCCAGGGCTGGCTTTAATGCTCCCCACTCTGTGGAGCATCACCAGCACGGCAGCAAAAAATGTACCAGCTCAGGAGATCAGAGCCCCCGATAAACATCAGCCTGGACCTGTTTACGCCCGGCTCAGCCGCTCGCTGCGCATCCCTCACCCACCCACACACCTCCTCCCTTCCCAGCTCGGCCCCAATTTAGCTCTTTCTCTACCCGTTTTGACAGTAGCTCTATAAAAAACGCTTCAACCACAGGCAGACTCCAGCGGTCCCTGGCAGGGCCGTGGCTGTGCTGTGCCATCCTCGCCTGCCTTGGCTCCCCAGCTTTCTGAAGCAACCCAAGGTGATTATTCCTCCCACAGCCCGAAGTCACTCGACCTGTTGGGCTCCCCGGCTGGCGGGACCCGGGCGCACACACCACTGGGGATTCAAGCCCAGGCCTGTGCCCGCTGCCAGCCCAGGGGGCTGGAGGGAGCCTGGCACTGCCAGGCTGAGGAACCTGTGCCAGACCCAGCCTGGCCTTGGCTTCTGCATCTGCTGCTCCTACGGATGCTCCACTCGATGGCAAGTGCTCCGGTCTGGTGAAAAACCCCAAACCCTGGAGGTAACACTGGGAGCCAGGCGACAGTTCATGGTATGTGTGACTTGCATCCACTTTATCAGGGGAATTGCTACCTTGAGGTCTGCCCTGCTCGCACGTACTGATGTGCTCTAAGGAGAGCAGTAGAATCATAGAATCATTCAGGTTGGAAAGGACCTCTAGGATCATCAAGTCCAACATCTCCCTGACCCCCAGACCGTGTCCCAAAGTGCCACATCTACTCATTTGTGGAACCCCTCCAGGGATGGTGACTCCACCACCTCCCTGGGCAGCCTGTCCCAGTCCCTGACCACTCTTTCAGGAAAGAACTTCTTCCTAGTGTCGAATCTAAATCTCCCTTGGGGCAGCTTGTGGTCATTTCCTCTTATCCTGTTGATGTAGGTGCAGCGAAGACTCAAGATAGTTTTCCATACAGCCCCTGCCATATCTCACATGTGCATTTACAACCTACAGGTGCTACCAATACTAGAGGAGATTGTAAATCTGTAAATTTGGCTAAATCAAAATGTTGACAAACATTTTCAAGAAACCAATGACCTCACCCTGTTTCATCTCAAGTTTCCCTTGGCTTTGGTATTTCTTTGTAGTCTGTCACATGTTGATTGGTGCTCGGCTGGCTGAGTGAACACTTCTCAATGAGTGGTGCTGCAAGTATCACCTCCCCTACCGGTGTTTTTAACTGCAATGTGTGACACCAACTGTACTGAAAACAAAGGTTTTGAAGGTTGTTTTTCTTTTTCACATATTCTTCCCTCTTTGTGCTTTGTGATTAACATCTTGTATTTGCATCTGATTAGAAAGGAAACAGAATTATGAAATAATCTGGCAGCAGGCAAGTGGTGGAGATGAAGTTGACCGGCTGGTTTTGCACACACCAGTTGGTGCCAGTCTCCCATCAAATCTGTTTTGTGAGAACTTTTCCAGCTTTTCCTAAACTTTCAGGTCAGCCTGCTGTAGTTGTACCATCAAAACAACGGGTGGGACTGAAACTCTGCTGGGGAGAAGTGCCTGAATTTTGCAGTGCACAGTTCCTGTCAAATTCCTGGGGAAATCAATCAGTGGGTACTGCTGGATTGCCTGGACACCTCTTGGGGACCTCAAGCTCTGGGCAGCCTTTCCCCAAAGCTGACAGTGATTCCAGCCTGGGACACGCTCCTGATCTCAGGAGCTCCCAAATTGCCTGGTGCAGCCAGGCTCTGATCTTGATTGCAGTCTCTGGGTTCTGCTGCAATATAAAAGCTGATGATTACAACACTTGGCATTTATATAACACTTTAAATCTTCAAAGCACTTTCCAAGTGCTAATTCACATGCGGAACGCTCCAGGGGCTGAGCATCACCCCCAGTTTACATGGAGGAAACCAGGACATGAGGCCACACTGCCCAATTTAGGATGGGGACGTGAGGCTTTCCTGGTTCTCCACTCAGACCATCCATTGAACTTTTACTATCTGCCCCTGCCCCTCCCTCACAATGCGCCTCATAATTGGGGTTAAAAAATAAAGGCAGAGCCAGAAAGGTGCTGGCCCGTCCCTTTCATCCTAGGAGGAGTCTCTGTTTGATGCCACTGGTGTAATTAAGGCCAGGCTGGACGCAGCGGGAGCCTCCTCAGGCAGCAAGTCCCTGCAGAAGCTCCTGCCCAGGCATGGACACAGATCATCTGCTGCCACCCTTGTCCTGCTGGTCCACAGAGCCCTTCTGGGCTTACCAGCGGAGGGGATGAAAGAGGCTGCCAGGGACATTTAATCCAAGAGGTTTATCATCACTGGTCTTTTCCAATCTAAATGACTCTTGGCTGTGGTTGGGGAGCATGTGTGGTAGGAGAGGGCACAGACATGGCATCACTTCCCAGGGGTTATAAAAAGCCTCTGCCACTCTGCATCTCCCGAGTGGATGCCACACGCCTCCTCCTCCTCCTCGGAAGAGGGACCTCTCAGGCTGTTTTTAGCTCGGGGAGGGCAGAGAGAGGGGGTGCCACTTACCAGCTGCTCCTAATTCCAGATCTGAAGCTAACAGCTTGTCCTCCTACCCACCCACGAGCGCAGCGCCCGCTGCTGCTGCTGTAGGGGGGTGAAGGGCAGGACGGGCAGCACCCCAAGGCTGGCACTGGGGCCACTGCTCAGCATGCCCACGGGCAGCACAGCATCCCCCACGGTGGGCTCTGCACCCATGGCCCAACGCTCATCCAGAGGAGGATTCAGGAACAGCACATTTAGTAAACACGCTGCCTTTGCTTCCAGGCATAATTAGGGCAGCGTGGATCTGCAGGATGTGCACAGCACGGGCACCTGCAGCCAGCACAGATAAAGCCTCCCTAAAATCTTCCATCTCTCCAACCAATGCCTGGTCCTGGTTGGGCCACCACCTTCCTGGTCCCACCAGCCTCTGGAGGGGCTCACAGCAGGGACAAACCCAGCAGCAGCTGGATGTTGAGTCTTTCTTTCACCTTTTTCCATCCTGTGATGTAGGCATGAGCTAGCAGATAAAAGCCAAGCACTGAGAAGCCATCTACACTTAGGTAAGAAGAGTGTTTTCGAGCTGTTTATTGATCTCATGGGGAGTTGAACGCTGTATTTTGCCCAAAACAGCCTTGTGCAGTCTTGCTGTTGGGTAATGTGGAGGCTTCAGCCAACTCTGAAGTAGCTGGAGCAGAGCAGTGCCTACCCAGAAATAGAGAAGTATTTTTAAATTAAATTTATTCACTGATTTTCCTTAAAACAGATTGTTATGTGTTTGTTGAAGTGTCATTAGAAGTGGTGGAGCTGGGCTGAGCAGCAGTGAGGGGATGTTTTAAGACAAGAAATAAGGGTTTCCAAGTGGCACTGGACCTGAGCACCACCTGTTAGGGCTTTGAAAGCTGCTTTGAGCACCTCTCAGCTGTTCTTCACACAGGGCTGACCATGGAAAACGTCAGGCTCCAGTTACCTAATTAAACACAGATGCAAACGACAACTCAGCTTGCAAGGAGACATCATCTTTAGTGTTCCCAGGTGCTTCTGGCCAACAGTGAGTGCCCCAGCCCAGAGCAGGGACCAGGACAACCAGGCTATAAATGGTGCTGCTCAGAAAGCTCCAGCTCCAGGGATGGAGGTGACAGTTGTGGTACAGAATGGGGAGTGTAGAGGGGTAAGTATTAAATACACTGCTGTAAATGTACTTTGCTCAGGAAGCATTGGTTCAGCTGTTTGCTGCTGTTTTGTTCAGTCACGTGGTGATTTGGGGGCTGGTGGTTTGAGTTTGTGTCTCCAACAGCTCCTGCTTGTGGAGGAGTGCTCCCCATGGAGGGAGGTGTGGAGAGCAGGACCCAGCTGCTTGTAAGCCTGGCAAGGAAGAGCACAGTGGAAAGGCACAGCAGGGCCAGAGTCATGGTGGGGTTACTCCACACTGGCAGAACAGTTTCCATGTCTGCAGGCACCTGGGAGCTGTATCTCAGCCATGGTAGAGACCAGTGCTCCTTAAGTGCTCACCTCTCGTGTGAGGTGGTGTTTATCCATCCGTTGTGCTTTCCTAGCTCCTGGTGGAGCTGGAACCTCCGTGTGTCTCTGGAGATGTTCTCTGGGCAGAGCTGCCTTCATGCCAGGGCTGTTGTTGCTGCTCTCTGCCTCCGAACTGCAGTTCCAGGCTGTGCTGCTCCCCTCGGGAGGAGCTGGGGGAGGTTCACCTCCACTCAGCCCTTGGGAATTTCCCTCTTTGAAGCGCTTTTTCCTGGTTTTTGTTTCTTTGTGACTTCAAGATTTTTGTGCTTACTTAGGACTCTTGCCTGCCCGTGTCAGAGTCTCCAGGGCTGAGGTGGGTGCTGGGTGAGGTGGTTTTCACCAGGGAGCCTTCACACAGCTCCTGGGGTGCTGGGCGTGCTCCCCTCCTGCTGACACCAGCCACCAGGAATGCTCAGTGAGCCCTGCCTTGTGCAGGAGCAAAGAGAGACCTTCTCAGCTTGGCTTCCTCAAAAACCAGAGCCTTGTGAGCTCCCAGGGTATGTGAAGGGGGGTGTAACTCTGTCTGTGCACCCTCAACTTGTGCATCCAGCTTGGCAGAGAGTAAAAGCACCCAGAATGTTAAATATCCTGTGGCTTTTGTGAGAACAGGAGGCTGAGCACAAAAGATGTGAGGAGCAGCAGACCCAGTCCTGTTGCCATGGCTCCAATGGGGCAGCAGGAGAGGATTGGGTCCCTCCAGGCAGGATGGACCCCTCTCAGCCACCAGCAGAGGAGGGGTGATCTGTTCCCGGGGCACAGAAATGCATCTGGAAATGCATTTGCTAACAGCCAGTTATGGTCACTGGCATGTCTGGTAGCTCCTCACACACCACACTGACCATGGTAATGCTGCTATCTGCTCCACCATCAAGTCTTGCAACTCGGAAGTGCCTCCTTCCCTTCCTTGTCTTCATGCAGGTATCTAGAAAGTATAGAGGTATTTAAGAGGTATCTAAAGGCTGGTGAGACTTTCCTAGTGCATATCCCAAATATGACCTTTTCCTCAGGCTTCCAGGAGCAGCTCAGCCTGTGACTCCACGCAGAATCTTTTTGCTCCTGCTTTTTCTTGCTGGCCTCTTCAGCACACGCAGAGCCTGTGCCATCTCCTTTAAATGATCAGCTAAAATTATCTCCTTGACCTGCTGATCTGAACCTTTCTGCTGGCTACTCCCACATCAAAGCAAGCTTAATGCTTGTGTCCTTGCTTTCAAGCTTCTACCTTGCTCCTTTGCTTCCTTCACATCTGACCTGCCCTGTTACCCCTTTGGCCTCTTTTCCAGCAGTCACCCATGGACCTTGCTCTAAGCTGCTGCACGTTCAGAATAATGTGTAAGGTGAGGCAGGACTGAGGTGTTGCTGAAGCCATAACCCTCTTCCCCTTCCCAGTTCCCTGCCTGCCCTGTTCCCCCATGAGGAGGGTTGTGGTGCTTGCTCTAAGGAAGAAAACACAACAAAACATTTTTCAGCAAAACTTGCAGGTGGAAACACGCCTTCAAAGCAGCTCGGTCCAGCTCACCACGGCTGCTCTTCTGCCCTTCTTTGGACATACTCTGCTTGGCCGCAGTAGATCTAACCCAACGTGTTGTGCTCCTGAGGGCAAGGACTGTCTCTCTTTGTTCTGCAAAGCCTCCAGCACGCTTCAGCAACCGCTTCATGTTTCCTGACATGGGAGGAGGGTGGAGAGAGGCCCCGTGCTTGGAAAATGTCAGTAGTAGAGTGGAGCAGAGTCTGAAGTATAGTGCAGTGATGGTTTAGACCATGAAACTTAAGGATTCCACTGTTGTATGCAAAATGATTGGTGTTGTATTTTTAGGAAGACTTGTGCTTGCTGTGGGAAACAAACCCACGCTGACACGTGGAGTCACATGAATGCTGCTGTCCCAGCAGGGCTGGGGCTCCTGGCAGCCCATCCATCCTCCACTGGCTGGTCCCCACGTCCCACCCACAGCGGTGCTGTCTGTCCTCAGAATGCTGTGATGCTCCTCGGCTGGAGCGAGACACATGTGGCTTTGGAGGTGGCTTCATCAAACACCTTCTGGAAAGTCCCTGTTGGGATGTTTAATGTGGAAAGGTCTGAGGTTTGCTCAGAGCAGCTGAGAAATGCAGAGTGGCTGTTCAGAAATATTTTCTTTGCAAGATAAGGTGAGGGCTGGAGCACCTCTCCATGAGGACAGGCTGAGAGAGCTGAGCTTGTTCAGCCTGGAGAAGAGAAGGCTCTCACTCCTCCAGCCCATGGTGCTGCAGAGGGTGGGATGTTCTGCTGTGAAAGTCCCAGGGGTGGGGTGGGTTTCTTGTGCTGGGTCAGCACCTGTGAGTAACTGTGAGGATGAGGAGACAGTTTGCTTCTCTCTCAAGTGCAGATCGTGTCAGTGGAGCTCGCACTGTCTTCTGCTGCTTTGAACTTTGTTTCCTGTTGGATTATTCCCTTAACCAACAGAAAATGAACTCCAATTAAGGTATCTCAGAGAGCATGATTTGTGTCAAACAGAGACCGCTGCTCTACCTTTGAAGCAGCAGCAGAACCGAGCCCCGGTGTGCTCAAAGGGGTGGGTCCAGCTTCTTCAGCTAATGCAGCAAGAGCTGAGCTTGATGCATGCAAATCAAATTTTTTCATACAAAGTGAGATGCTCCTGCCTGAGATAGGGTGGGAGGCTGACGTGAACGTTGTAATGGTGTTTTGGAAATGCCAAGGGCGTCTCCGTGGCTCTGTGTTTACCCAGGCGTGTTCATGCATGTTCTCCTGGTGGAACACACACCTTTTATGTGTGCTCATGGTGAGGCTTCCAGCACCCTAGGAACCTGCAAGAGCAACGTCTGTCATGACAGAAGCAGCTCTTGGCACGTGAAGACTGGCTGGTTGGTTGGAAGGTTTGTATCTTGTACTATTATACTAGGACAGCAGTTTAGAGGGATGTGTATTTCATGAATAAGCTTTTAATAAGCACAATAAATTAATCTATTGAGAATATTAAGGTTTAAAAGTGCTGGTTTTGAATTAAGAGATCACCTTGGCAGGATGTAGGCAGAACACTCAGTTTGGTTCCCACTCAATGAAACTGATTTTGATAGTGGAAATTTACTGAAATCTCAGAACCTGAAAGAAGAGGGATTTTAACTCCTGTTGCGTGTATTTGAGTTGGAATCAGGAGATGTGTAACACCCAGACAGCAGTGACCCTGTTGAGGCATAATCTTTGTTTTTGCCCTCAAAGGGCAATCTAAACCTCCCCTGGTACAACTTGAGGCCATTAATGGATAGATGGAGGTTTGTGTGAGCATCAAGGAATTGAAGTCCCTCAGTCAGATGCTGAGTGGGGCTGCCTGTGACCTGCTGAGCACTGATGTCTCTTCTGTTCCATAGTAACCCTGGGGCCCCATCCCCTTCTGCTCTGCAGCTCTGCTTTGCTTACCAGGAGAGAAAACGACTGAATATCTGTGTTTTCTGTGCCCCTGGAGCACCCCGAGGGGCTGCAGATGAGCAGAGGATCGGGCTCCTGGTGGCTCTCGGTAGGTGACTGCCTTTGAAAACTGAAAAGCAAATCCAAAATGGTCAAAAGGCTCTGAAAGGCAGCAAGAATTACAAACAGGGATTGAAAGCTAAAGTGAAAATCTTAATTAGATCTCCACTAACCTGTAGAGGAGCACATTTGGATTAAAATGAAATGGAGCTTTGTGCTCTCAGGGTTTCAGCACGAGAATGGAAGAGGAATTATTCACATTTGCTATTTGTGAAGCTGGATTGCTTTTTCTGTGAACTTGTCTTTTTAACTTCTCACCTTGTCAGAGAATTGTGAAAAGCTGCTGGGATGGTGTATTTGGGGTAGTTCTTATCGCAGCACAGAGCAGAAACATTTCCATGGTTTCAGAACATGGGCAGAGTTTCCTATTTAATCCTACCCTGCCCAAGTTAACTCCTCTCCTCTTGTGTCAAGCCAGCCTGTCTAGCCCTTCACTCAACCTGCCTCCTATTTCGCTACCATCGATATTTTCTCTTTGTGAATATCTATCAATATTTAATACCCTGGTGTCAGTTTTGCTGTAAGATGAGAGGAACTACTAGAAACTTTGAATTATACATTGGGTGGCTGGGGGAAGCTGGGGAGAGTTTTCTTTTGGACCCAAAGCTCTTGGAGTTCATCTGCAGGACCTGCAGCTTGGGATCCTGATAATGGACGAGCACCAGAAGAAACTCAATCAGCGGCACGAGGGAAGGCCCCGCAAGGTGAGGTTCAAAATATCCTCCTCTTACAGCGGCCGAGTGCTGAAGCAGGTCTATGAAGATGGACAGGAGCTGGAGCCCCCGGCCAAGGAGCGCACCCGGCGCTTTCTCCGCCACAGCTTCGAGCCAGGGGACCTGGTCTGTGGGGCCGGGGAAGTGCCAGAGAGCAGGTTTTACCCACCAGCCAAGCTGACCGCCCAGAGGATCAGCATCTTCAAGGAGGATAAGTACAACCTCACCAGCGCCTCGGCTCTGCCCAGCGACTGCCCGCCCGGCGATGGGCACTGCAGGGTAAGTGACGTCCAGCCCAGCCAACCTCAGACCAAACCATTTCTGTAGTGATATGAGCCTCAAACTGGAACCTCGCTCAGGTAAAACCCACGTTTTGTCGATCCAGGATTTAAAAAGGCTGTAGAGTTACAAAAGGCTGTGCATCTTCAGCCTTTTCCCCCAAATTCTGTTGTGCTGATGCTGCTCATGGCAGCATCTGCTGCTCTGCTCCATCTTCTCACTGGCTTCATTTGCATCTGCCCATTTCATAGAGTAAGAGGCAACATTTCCATATATATCAATATCTATGGATGGTAATCCTAATGCAGCTAAAGCAGTCAAATGTAAGGTGGATAATATCTTAATTACTTCTATTTAAAACACTGGAGCTGAATGACTTCAGCTGGCAGAGAGGTCAATGCCCCGGCAGCACCAGCAAGCTCGGAGCGAGACAGGGCACAATTCCCCTTTGGCTGCTTCACAAATCCCAGCTGAGCTTCACTGGGTATTTTGTTAACATATAATTAATGCCATTGATATAAAAGTGCCTATTTAATCCTAATAAAAAGCTAGTGCATGTGTAATACATGTTCAATTGATTAATACTCAGGGATTATGTTCAATTAGATGTATTTTTTACTCATAGAATCATTTAGGTTGGAAAAGACCTCCAGGATCATCAAGTCCAACCTTTGATAGCTGGACTTGATTGCAAAGGTCTTTTCCAACCTAAATGATTCTGATTAGTTGAGCTATATTTAGTTGAGACACTGGACATCTGAAAACACCAAACCACAACGATCTCTGCTGCCTGCAGACAGCACTAATGGGATCTTATCCACACCGTTAATTTGTTCTGCATTCCTGGGTCACTCTCCTCCCCACTCCCCAGTTTCCCTGACCATAAACACCTTGAGTCACCACACTGTCCAGTGCTGCTGGTATTTTTTTTAGAACATCTCCTTTTGCATCACTTCTTGACACAGATACTTAGAGTATGTAAGACAATAGGTTGTGGCAACTGCCACATGACACCTGGAGAAGAGGGACCAGGTGAGTGAAATGCTGCATTCAGGGAAATGTTTGACCACACCAGCTTTAACTTTGAAATCTTTGGAGAATACAAATGCAAGTGTGCCCAGAGATGGTTATTTAGATTGGCTCCTTGCTGCTAAGAACACAATTTAGCATTAGATAATGAGGGGATTTTATCATCTGACCCTTTTGCCAGCATTAATAAATTACAAAGAGCTTTCTTTTAAATCTGGAAAACCCCATCAAAGGCTGTAATAGGTCAGCATGGTGGGGAATTTCTACTCCTGGACAAAAATGTGGAAACCCCTCTCCACCCACCCCACCCTCCAACCACTCAACCTTCAAAGAAATGTAGGTCAGTCCCCAGTGCAGATGTTGCTTTTCCATGTGTGCCAGCACCACTGCCCTTAGAATTGTGCCTTCATTTTGTCCTGTGTATAGATTGGTTCCTTGTCCAGAACACGAGGCTCCCAAGACTTGACCCAAAGTCTTAGTCTGACCCCACGGCCCATTGGGGCCATCTCTCCAGCACTGTCCTGCTCAGTGCTCTGGGTGAGGGGATGTTCTTCTGGAAGCCCTGGGATGATCAGTGTTTGTAGAGTGTATTTATACAGGTGAGACACTAATAAGATCCTTCTACAGACTTCCCCAATTCTGGATTTTGGCAAGATCATCATCTACACTAATAACCTGAAAATCATCCGTGCACCAACGGACCAGAAAGAGCTCATGAGAAGAGTCATCCAGACTGAGGGAATAAACGACTGGGCCTTCATATACCGGGAAAAGAAAGAAAGATTTGGCGGTGGACACAAAAAAGATGTGGACAAAAAGGCTGTCTGCAACCAGTACCTGCAGGTAAGAGAAAATGGAAAGTGCTTTTTTCCCCTGAGGCTTTTGGGTCAGACCAGAGTATTCCCTCCCAAGCCCTGTCTTTGTCTGCGTCTGGCACTGAACTAATTTTGGATGAAAAGCCTCAGTCTGTTCCTCTTCGCACTCGGAGATAACCGAGCAGAGCTGTGTGTGCTCTGGGGACAGCTCTTTGCTTCCAGATGCTCGTGTCTCCCGCTGGAGTCTTCTCCTGGAGATCACTGACGTTGATGTAGCTTGGCTTAGATCCACTCTGTGTCTCTGTCTCCCAGTAGAGTAAGGGCAGGACAGAGTTTCTGGGAGGGCTGACCAGAGCTGCTCTGTGGGTGAGACTGCTGGAGGCTGACACTTCCATGGTGCCTTCCACTCACTTTCTCACGGGTTAATCTCTGTTGGTCAGAACCCCAATTAGTCTGACCATAATTTGATCCCACAGAGCATGATGTTGTTGTGCAGGGCAAACATGAAGCAGGACAGCTTTGCAGATCTGAGATGGACCTGTGCTGAGGGCAGGTTACCCTGGTCCCTCTGCACCTCGAGCTTTGCTGGTGGCTCACATGCAAGACCCCACAAAAACAGCCCTGAGAAATGAAGGAGGAATTTTGGCCTTTGGCAGTTCTGAACTAAACTTGATGTTCAGAAAGAGGGCTTTAACAATGCTAATATTCATCCCATCTTTTAGAATAATTCTGGACTTCCTCTAACTCTGGCATTATGAACATTCACTCAAAGATGACCAAACCATGGGAAGGTTATTCTTCTGAGAAGCCAATTAATTTGGACTATCAAATTCATAAGTAGGCACCAACATGATGCATTTCTGGCACCAACTCCCTATATCTGAGTTAAAACCTCCTTCTGTAGTGCCAGATAAAGCAGAACTGCTGCACAGGAGTGGTGTAGGACTCAAGCTGACATCCAGAAGTGACCCCATGCTGTGCTACATCCTTCCCTATGCAGATATTTAATCATTCCTGGGCTCTGTGGAAGCATTGCATTTTAAGATGGGATTTGAGAGGGGCTGTCTGGCACCCTGAGAGAGCTGCAGGCACAAGGGACAGCTTGAAAGACGCTGTTTGTGCTGGTGATGAGGGATTCGAGGAGGAGGGGGTGAGAAGAAATGAAGTGTGGCTCAAACCCCAGGATCCGGAGCTGAGAAGATGGATGTGTTAAGAAATGACAAGGTGATGGGTGGAGCTGTGCAGACCCTTGCTGCAGGAGAACAGCTCCAAGTATTGTGCTGTAAGCCCAGTTACACCAGCTTCTCATTTTCTAGAAGTATCCACACCCTGTCCCCAAAGATCCATGAGCCTTTTTCTTGAAGATTATGCTGTAGAGAACTGAATATTATTGGAGAGTGGCAGGTAAGGAGCAACAATGACTTAAAAGACCAGAAGGTAGAAGTTACTGACTTTGGTGTCTGATACCCAGTAACTAATGACAAGAGGTGATGACTTCAAGTTGTGCCAGGGGAGGTTTAGATTGGATATTAGGAAAAATTTCTTTACTGAAAGAGTGATTAAGCATTGGAATAGGCTGCCCAGGGAGGTGGTGGAGTCACCATCCCTGGAGGGGTCCAAAAAGTGAGTAGGTGTGGCGTGTTGGGATGTGGTCTGGGGGTCAGGGAGATGTTGAAGAAAGGTTGGACTTGATGATCCCAGAGTTCTTTTCCAACCTAAACGATTCTATGATTTTTGTCTCTTTCAGGAAGGAGCTGCTGAGCACGGCTGCTCCCAGTGCAAAGGCTCAGGCTCTGCTCCCTGCTCACTGTGCCATGGCAGCAAGTTCTCAATGCTGGCAAACAGGTTCAGAGAGTCCTACCGGGCTCTGCGGTGCCCGGCGTGCAACGAAAGCGGCTTCCAGCCCTGCCAGGTCTGTGCTGCCTGACCAGGACACATCCCCGCAGCTGGACATGGGCACAGCACCAGTGTTCTGTTGAAAACTCTGAATTATTCAACCTTCAGGCAGCCTCGGTACCCTGGCAAGTCTTTAAAAGATGAGAAAGGCATGTAAATGTGAGCAGCAGAGCTCTGCTACTGGGTCTGCTGCAAACACCTCTCTGGTTTTGAGTCAGCCCAGACCCTGGTGTCCACAGGGTGAACACGTCCCCCAATGCTAAAGGAAATTATCAGCTTTGGGAAGTTAAACACCCATGTAAATGTCTCTGGCACCTGCAGCTCAGCTGGGTGTTGGTGCCCAGCACAGTGAGGTCTGACCCAGCAGCAGCATGAAAAGCAGCAGAATCAGGGGCGGTTTGGGCACAACCATAACGTGTCGGGGTGTAAAGTCACCAGCAGAGAGGTGCCTCCCCCAGGCTTTGACTTGCTGAGCATCTTAAAATGACACTGCCTTTTGTAGTGAGCTCTGTGCCTGCCCTGCAGTGTCACCAGCAGATTTTGCTGATTCTGACACCTCCTTTAGTGGACACAGTGATTCCTTTGGGGGCTGATTTATGGGGAGAACTTAAAACCCCTTCCCAAACCTGGAGCTGTAAAAAATGTACGATAATTTATTATTATAAGTAGAAGTTATTAAACTTTAGCCTACTTGTGAGGAAGAGCTAAATTAAAACTGCCCTGTAGGATGCTCAGCACTTTTCAGGACCAGGCTGGTGCTGAGCGGGACTTGTGCTGTTTATTATTAATCCCACGTTGTAATCTGCAGAAGGTAAACTCTAATTAGTTGGGGTGAAGCAATGATGGGGGATGCTCTGCAGGCTGCCGCTGGTGGCACAGAACACGGGGGCTTTGAGAGCTTGAGGTAAGCAGGGGAAATGGTGTTTTTTTCCCCCAAAGCATTGACTTACTTCATTTTATATTAGCAAGTAATGTTAACGCAGCATTAACTCTCATATTACATCTGAGGCTGAGTTGAGAGGCTGCTCACATCCACTTCACGCTGAGGTTGCAAGCCTGGACAGAGCAATTTATGGCCAAGTTTCTGTTTTCCTGTGGTAGGTTGTAAGAGTTCTCTGCGATACTTAAATGATTGGAAATAATGCCAGCCTGGCTCTTAGACTCCCCTACGCCTCCCACCGGGTCGTTCAGTGGGCACTGAGGGTTTATTTTTCCAAGTGCATAAATCTATAGCAGATACTTGATTGGCTTCATTTATCCTATCAGGATCTGCAGCAGGAAAAACTGTAGTCCTTGGGGTATTCACTGAGGGCAGATGGGGCCTCACAAATCAGAAAGTGCTGTCAGGCAGATCTCTTCCCTCAAACTTGACCCATTTGATCTCATCCCTGGGCTTGTTTAGAAGTTTGACAGCTTTAGATAAGAAAAATGCAACCAGGCGAAAATTGTTGCTTGATAGTTTAATGTTTACAATAAAACTAGATGCAAATATACATTTATAAAATCAGTATTTGTTGTTAATTATGGTGTCTCTCAACCTCTGTTACTCCTCCTGGCTGCCTGTTGATCCCAGCAGATGACTGGGGTGATGCTCATGGAGAGGAGCCATGCTTCTCACTCCTTTAGTCTGGAGTCCCACAGGACCTGGACCCCGATGGGTGCCCAGACCAAGGACCAGGGACTGCAGGACTTGTCTGTGGGCAGTGTTAGGGCCAGGCTGTGAGTGACAAGGTCAGAGAAGTGCTGGGTGGATTTGCTCCCCTTGCTTCAAATTCTCTCATTTTATTTTTGGTGATGCACTGACTTGATTTACCCAATAAACGCTCTCTTATTTCACATGAAAAAGGTTTGAGCTTTCCTGAAACGTCGTGGTGAGGACGCTGCTGAGGAAATGGGTCACTTTTTAACGTGGTGTTGGTTTTATTTTGAGGTCGGTCAGATGCTCCATCCATCCATCCCCGCTGGGCTCAGCCTGCAAAGGTGTGAGGAGTGACCCAGCTGGTGCCATCAGTGCTGACCTTATGCTATTGTGGAATCGTTTGGGTTGGATGGGACATCTCAAGGTCATTGAATTCAACCCGCCTGCAGGGCCCAGGGACATCTGCAACTAGAGCAGGTTGCTCAGGCCCTGTCCAACCTCACCTGCAATGGTTCCAGGGATGGGGCAGCGACCACCTCTCTGGGCAACCTGGGCCAGGCTCTCACCACCCTCACCCCTTCCAGGGGCTTTGCCTTGATGCTGGGAGCTGTGGGAAGGGGAGATCAGGTCAGTAGGAACGGATTCTATTTCTCTGTCCTTGCAGGACACAGACCCCTGCATGGCTGCTCTGTGCAGCACAGCCTTTGGTAGCACTGCAGCAATCATTAGACTTTTAGGCAGGCTGTAAAATGGAAATGTTTTGCAGCAGCAAAGGCTGTTAGTGGCAGGTAAACGACGCTTTGTGTGGCATCTGCTCCTGGCAAAACAACCTCCTGCCAAATTTTCCTTCTGAGCACTGGTGTCTCTCAGACCCCAGCTCCAAGCTGTGCTTGAAAACTCCTTTTTGTTGGTGTTTTCCTTTGAAATAGGGCTGAATTCTAATCTATCAGAGGCTGATGCCGGGCTTTTGCCCTCTAGCTGTGGCTGGTTTTTTGCACACCAAGGTGAAGAACAGAGCAGCTCCATTATGTTTGTTTTGGCTGCGTGTTTGAACATTAAGGATGGCAGCGAGCAGCTGTCTAGCACTGGGCATTTCCTTGCACAGAGCCCCATGGGTCTGTGAATGTTCTCTGCAGGACGAGATGTATGAACAAATGTTCACTGTGAGCTAATTCATCCTTAATGCAACCAACTTAAAATGTGAGGAGGGATTTTTCTGCCCGTTCTCCATCTCCTGGTGTTCTCCTGCCTGGCTCTGGCTGCTGCCGTCCCAGGCGCTGGGAGGCAGAGAGGGCCCTGTGTGAAGTAACCTTTTATTAGAAATTGGCAGATACTTAAAAACCAGATTGCTTTTATGGGTTAGGGTAGGAGTGGATGATGATACCTTGTGCTTCCACCGAGATATAACAAGTTTTTCCTGTTTGCTGAAAGGCTGTAGTGACGACATTGCCTTGCTGAAGTCACCAGGCTTCTGCACATGGTCTTGGTGGGGTCAGCTTCTCATCTCCAGTGTCCATCTCCTGAGGAAACAGCTGAGGAGATAAATGAATCTCTAAGAGATGTGGTGGTGTGGGGTTTTTTATTTGACCCCCTATCCTTTTCTGGTGTGCGATGTCTCTGTACAGAATGGAGTTGGATCCCTGTAGTGGTGTCATGCCCTGTGCTGGAAACCAAACCGCTGTGTATGTGAAATTCTTTTACAAAGGAAAAACTCAAAATATTCTCCCAAACCAAATGCCAGAACTTTGAGCAGTAAATCCAGGCAAAGACACCCAGTCTGGAGTCTTTCTGTTCCTGTTAACCACCTAGAGCTATTCTCCTTCTGCCCTAGAATAGGACTATGTGAAGATGCACTTAAGGTTTTTTTTAAAAACAGCAACAAAAGGCAAAAAAGCAAAGACTTTTCTCTGTCTCCCTGCTGCAGGGATCCTGATCTCTGCCTTTGGCAGAGGGATTTGCTAACGCTGTAGTTTAGACTGCCACACCATGGCTGAGCAGGGATGTGCTGGGAGCAGGCTCAGGAGAAGGCAGAGCCACCTCTGCTGGTGTTCTGGAGAGCCTGGCAGTGAGAGCTGAGAGGAGAGGCAGAGTTAGTGCTTTTCATCCTGCGAGATTGGAACCAGGGTGGAGATGTGGATGGTGGATGAGTTCTGTGGTGTGCCTCCATCAGGGCAGGGAAGGGCAGCTGGAGGTGAATCGAGAGGCTAATGATGACAGCCAGAAGCACAGAGCAGGGAGGTTAAAATAATCCTCGTTTGTATGTGGCAGCAGAGCACAGTGCGTGCTCTTAACCGGGAATTTTATATGATTGAAAAAATAATTGCCACAGTTACTCATAAATGCCGTAGTTAAAGTTGACTCCGGGGCTCCTGCTCCTGTTCCTTCTGCTGCAAATCTGCAAGATGAGCCTTGGAATGTTGTTATGTTGCAAAATAGGATGGGAAGGTGCAGCCAGACGTGCTCTCAGAGGAGACCAAAGCCAGAGCAGATGGGGTTCTTCAAGGGCATGTTTGTGCCAAGACATCTCCTGGCCCACAGGAATCCCACATATTGCCTTGGCTGGGGCATTTTGCTTATCAGCTGCAATTTGTGACCTCTGAGGATGGAGCACAGAAGTTTCTCAGGCTGTGGAAAGCATTAGTGAGGGATTTTTTTTTTTTTCTGTTTGACCCCATTCCTGCCCATGCATAGGAGCTCAGCCTGCAGGGACCGACCAGTGCCTTCTGCTGGGTGATCCTGGGGTTAGTGCAGGTGGTGTCTGAAATGAGCCCCGAGCACTGAATCAAATGCTCAGTTGAAGTGTGACAAATTGATTTGTATTTGGAATGAGTGTGTCCATACGTGAAAGGCTTTTGTGTTCATCGATCTTTATCCCAGCCCGTGATCTGTGCCGTGTCTTCACCAGGCTTTTAGTGCTCTGTTAAATTCCCATCTACTCTCAAACCCCACCTTTCCAAGCCAAGGGCAGGGCGGAGGAACCTGGCAGGGTTTGGCTGGCTTTGCAGTGTCACTGCTCTGTTCCCTCGCCGTTAAAAAAAGAAAGAATCAGAATATTTATGAATTTAAATATTATTATTTTTTTGCAAGCTTTTGAAGCTGTCGTTTTGATTTATGTAGGCTCCATTTGATCCTGTGTGTAAAACCAGCCCCTCATTGCTTTGAAATATTTCGGTTTTATACAAATCATTATGTGTAACCTGCAGTGATTTTGCTCTGCTGCTAAACACAGTGCTGCTTTTAGAGGCCTGCAATTTCCCTCCAAGAAAAGTTTCTCTGTGGTTAGAAACTGCTGCTTTTGATTGACAATGTTACACATTCCAGCTGGGAAAGGTCTGTGGGGGTCTTAATTCCCTGGATTCAGAATAATGACTCATGCAATCAATTCTGCTTGTTGTGAGTTGTAGAAAGCAATCAATATATTTGCAGGAGGACCGAAAGAGAGCACAGGAATTCTTTCATTCTAATTGTCAGGTGTTTGTGAGTGAAGGATGGAGATGAGTGGTGAGCCCATGACTGCTCGGGTCCCCCCACACTGAGGGGCTCTGGGTGTGAAGGTCTCAGTGCTTCTGAACTGCTGTTGGCCAGTACCACACTTGCAGCTCTGGAGCTGTGAAACATCTTCAGGGAAAACTCACGTCCAGCAGCCAGTGTGGAAAAAGAGTCATTTCAAAGCTCTCGATTGCTTAAAGGCAGAGTCCTCTTCATGGCTTCCACTTCACCAGTTGTTTGGGGTCCTCTTAGTGTGATGGAGGAGAAATGTCTCCAAAATCAACCTGGAAAGAAATTTATTACAGAAAATCATTGGAACTGTTTAAGTTTTTAAGAGGAGTATTGCACACTTCTGATGGGGACCTGCTTCTGTTTTATAAGTGTCTCATTTTGAGTTGCAGTTTGGAGCTGTGCTTCCTCCAGGGCAATCCGGGGGGATGAAGGAAACATCCCTACAGAGGTGAGGGACACAACCCTACAGAGATGGAGGAGGCATCAGATACAGTCTGGGAAGGGTGTGACGAAGGCAGGGCATGAAAACTGTCCTGAAGCCATGCCCACCCCGGTGCCCACCGCGGTGCCCGCCCGGCTGTGCCCTGCGCTTGCCGGCAGCTCCAGCAGGGGGCGTTCCCTCCTTGCCAGCTGCCGGCTGTGCCCGGGGAGATCGGGGATGGCTCCTCTGCCCCGGCCCTGCAGCTCCCTGGCTGGTGCTGCTGCCTTGACAGAGGCAGGATGGCTGCCCCCCAACACCCCCCAACACCCGGCTGGGTCCTGCCCAGCAGCTGCTGCCCATCATAGGATCACAGACTGGTTTGGGTGGGAAGGCACCTTTCAAGCTGATCTGGTCCAACCCCCTGCAGGGAGCAGGGACATCTGCAATCAGAGCAGGTTGCTCAGAGCCCAGCCTCACCTGGGATGGTTCCAGGGATGGGGCAGCCACCACCTCTCTGGGCAGCCTATTCCTCTTCTCCTGTGCCCTGAGCTCCTGGCATGCTCTCTGGAGCTGGTTTGTGGGCACAGGCTGAGAGGACAGTAGCTGAGCTCCCAGGGCAGCAACTCATCCCAGTCTGAGCACCTGAGTCCTCTCTCCTGGCACAGGAGGAGATGCTGGGCAGCTGTGTTTGCTCTCCCAGGCAAGGAGACCACAGGGCTGCAGCCCTGGGGCTGGTGGGAGCCTTTGGACAGGGGTGGGACCCCTGTGCCTCTGGTGCTGGGCAGGAGGGTTTGGTGCTGAGCTCCAGCTGGCTGGGGTGGGTTTGTCTCGGCTGTCTTTAGCTCTGGCCTCCCCAGGGAATGGAGCAAATACTCTTGTTCTGCCTGTTAGACCCAGCTCCCAGCCATTACATCTGCTTGTAAACTTGTAATGTTATTTCTTTTACTGTGCTGTGTAGGAAATTGAGTCTATTTCTGTTTAAATACTGGGGTAATAGAGCCTGCTATTTAGTGAAGGATTTATGTAAATGGCTCTTTGTTTCACACAATTGGGCCTTACAGAGCGTGCTTACATCCATAATGTAATTGTGCCACCACTGCCATTGAGAGCAGCACGTCCCGGAGAAGCCGCCAATCTGTGTGGAACAGGACTTGGAAACCTTGCACCTTGAAAAACAACTTTTATTCTACAGGAATCAAAAATAGTAGAGCTGTTCTGGAGTCGTTGACCTTGTAGCTTAGAACCCAAGATTTCTTTGATACCAGAGTTGTGGAGCACCTATTCCTGCCCAGCATAATTGCATTACCTAAACCAGGTTAGCCTTAAAATGCAATTTCCTTGCCTTTCCTAAAGTTTCATGTTATGTTCAATGTCAGTTGGGTGGTCAGTATTCCTTCAGTCTGGCATTTGCATTAACAGTAATGTTTGAGAATTATTTGAGTTCAATAAATTGTCTTGTGCTTTAAAGCTGGTTATTCAGGTGGATGTTGATTCCCTTCTGCAACAGAGAGTAAGGTCCTTGGAGCCTTTTGTGTCTCACTTCTATAGCCAGAGGAGTTCCAAAATAGACTATTCATCCTTAGCAGTCCTGTTCTAGTACATGCATTTCTTATATAGGATGTTGCCCTAGAGGTAACCTGTACAATTTTGGCATCATTCCTTTTCAGTGGGGCTTGGAGCAAGAATCTCTTTCTTCCAGCCTCGTTCTGCACAGCCTGAGGACAGGGAGGCTGCCCTGGTATGAGAAGTAACCACCTTTCTCCCTGATACAAGAACTACCAGCAGATACTCACTTGGGATAAAGTAAGAACTTCCAGGCTTTAAATTTTTAGTCCCAAATACTTTAATCCCTCAAGTTTTAGTCCCTGAATTCTTTATCATACATTTAGAGATGTCTTCTGTCTTGCAGCTGAGGTTTGATGGTGGCTCCTAGTTCCAGGCTTGTGCTCTCTCTCTGGAGATGCTTTATCTTAACGTGATGTGTGTGTTGGAGCTCTGCAGAGCAAACCTGATGGAGTTTGCATTTCCCAGATCCCACCAGATGCATCGAAGGTACTCCGGTACTCCTCTATCCCAGAGAAGTCTCTAACCTGGGCTGCCTGCCAGTTGGCTGCTCGTTGGGTAGCGTTCTGTTCTTCATCTGGGTCATTAAATATTAAAAGGCAAAGTGATTCTAAAAGGCAGCAGTTTTTTGGAGCTGCTAAATAACTGTAATTTGTTTCCTAATAGATAGTTTTGTCCTTGTCACTGGGTCCACTCAATACAAAAATAAATGTGTGATGAGACTGGGCTGTTCTGTAAATCTCATACGTGGTGTGTGTGCCCAGAGAGGGAGCCCGAGAATATCAGTTGGGGTGGACACAGGCATAAAGGAAAGCTTTGATTTTATATATATATAGAAAAAGGCAATATTTGCTGCTCTAACTCTTCCCTGCTGATTTTCTTTTATCACCAGATTTGTCTACAGGGATTATTTACTGGAGGAGAATTGCAACGTGCCAGAATGTCATTCCTGAAACCCTAAGAAAGGTAACTAACTACTTGGGGAGATTTAGTCCAGTTGTAAAACCTTAATGCTTCACTCTGGTTTATCTTGTTTAAAAGGATCACATTTCCTAATGGGTTGTTTTTTTTTTTAATTAGAAAAGTTACATTGAAAGAGGAGTTAAGAGAAAAAAATTCTCTAGAAACTGATTTTATATTTCTCTTGGATGGACAAAATTGTAGCCTGAGCACACTGAGATGTAACTGGTGGTGGTGGTAGATTTACACATGGTGATGGGCCTTTAATTTTTGTACCTGGGAAAAGTAAAGCTCTTTTTAAAGTGCTACCTGGGCCACAGTGGAAATGCAGCCTTTCCCCCACCCCAATAGAATCCTGGAGGGTTTAGTAGCTGCTGGGGATGTTGGATGTTCTCCTTTGGGCTGAGCACAGCTGCTGTGTCCTCCTGGATCCTCAGTCCCCTCCTCTGAGCCCAGCAATGCTTTCAGAATAGTGAGAAGTGATTCCACCTTTGCTTCTTTTAAAATAAAACCTGTAATTCTTCTGTTTCCCAGGTCAGGGTCTCAAAAGTGCCCGACATCTACTTGGAAGAGGAGTCTTGGCTTAATATGCAGGAAAGAAATATGTCAATGAAAGCTCAGTGCCTCAGGTGGACACAGAATGTGTCTTCAGAGAGAGCCTGGGGAACCCAGACTGGTGAGTGCTGGCTCCTGGGTGCAGCCACAGCCCTGAAAACAGCTTTTCTGCTGCCTTTTCAACGCTTGGGACGAGAGGGTCTGAATAATGATTTCTGTGGTGTGTCTTGCATGCATGGGAAGCAGCAGCTGTAGCTGTCTTGTAGCTTTCCTCTGGTTCAGAATGGGGCTGGGCTCTCTGGCCACAGCACAAATAAAGAATAGCTGGAAATCAATTTCTGTGCACTGCTCTGCAGCCATCGAGGGCTGCCCCACTGCTCCTGCACAGCAGGCACAGCCTCCTGAAACTCCTCGGGGCACTAAGTGTGAAGAGAATGAGGGAATTCTCACCTCAGGGCAGCCTGTTTGTTTAATCAGCTTCAACACCCTGATGGGTGAAAGCAAAACGCTGTTTTGCTGCCTCTCCATCAGGCACCTGAGCTGGGCACCTCCCTCCACCTCTCCTGCACCCCTGGGTGTGTGATGGGCTCCATGCCCACGCTGGCACTGCCAGCCCCCAGCCCTGCAGGGAGCCTCAGAAGGTGCCAGGCAGTGGCTGCAGCCCTGCTCTGTGGATCTGCAGGGGGATCTCTTGCCGTGGGGTTGGTGCCAGAGCTGCAGCCTGGTCCCAGGCACACGTGGTGGGAATCCAGAATGTTTCTGCCCCTGTCAGATGAAGTTATACCCGTGGTGGCTTCAGTCCAGCTGCTTTGTGGACCAATCTGCTGTAGGAAATCAAACCACTGGGATAGGTGGCTTTGACATTTAGCAGAACCCCATCCACAGGGCGTGGGTTCATCTACCCAGATTGAGATTGGAAGTTACCTCCTTTAGTATGTTCAGCTAGAGAACCACAGGCCAGGGAAGGGACGTTGTGACCTTGCTGCTGTCCCTAATGGAACTGGGGCAACCGAGGAGACGTTTGCTTGGTCCCACACAGCCAATTCAGCCACGACGTGGCTCTTCCTCCTGTCAGGTGGTTATTTTGCCCTAAACGAACGTGAACGCAGCAGTGCCAACTGCTGCATACTCTTGCAAAGTGAATTACTGTGGGTGCTTCCAAGCAGAGCATCTAAATGTCTGAAAAGATCTAGTAGCAAGCAAACATTACCATAAATAAATTATAAACCATTGAAAAAGGCACGATGAGGCGTATCTGCATATCCAGAGGCCAGAAAGCACCCGTGATACAGGATCATGGGATGGTTTGGGTGGGAAGGGACCTTTCAAGGTCATCTCATCCAACCCCCCTGCAGGGAACAGGGACATGTTCAACTAGAGCACATTGCTCCAACCTCACCTGCAATGGTTCCAGGGATGGGGCAGCAACCACCTCTGTGGGAGACCTGGGACAGGCTCTCACCACCCTCAGCACCAACAATTTCTCCTTCTCTCTAGTCTAAATCTCCCTCTTTTAGTTTAAAACCACCCCCGCTTGGATGTAACTTTTAATTTAGATTTGAAAGCAGTGCAGGCTTTGGAAACTCTCCTTGATGCTATCTCAACAGGAATATTGTGAGACTTTTCATACTAAAGACACTTTAATTAAGCTCCCATCATGAAAACAATTAGACTAAATTTGCAGTACTTAACTAGTCAATAATTTAGTAGTTGGATCTCATTAATAGACTGCTCCCTGTGCCTGTGGAGTAACGATGTGGCATTGCCAGCTGCCTGCCACGGAAATCAATCGGGGATCAATATCTTCCTGGAGCCTCCCCCTTCTATCCCCTACCACAGGGAAACTGCAGAATGAATACATGAAATCCCAACCCAAGCAGTGAGTTCATATGTGGATGTGGGAGAGGAATCCCTTCCTTGGGTATCAAGCACTGACTTCCTAACATAGAGTTTACACTTGATGTTTACTAAATAGACAGAAATTAAAGGAGTGTTTTGTTCCTGTTTCTTAGGACAGACTTCCCCCAAAAGGCAGAATATCAGTTACTGCGGCGGGTTTGCTCAGCTGGGTGTTGGAAGCTTTTGCTCAATCATTTTTAAAACAAGGTGTGAAGAAGGTAAGTCACTTATTGCTTGAATTTCTTCCCCAAATTATAGTCTAATTTTTTTTCAAATCACCAGATCATCTGGGCTCAAAATTAAATTGATGTCTTGAGTCTGGATTCTTTACATCTTTTAATTGTTGAAAAATTGTTTGACCTTTTCTTTTGTCTACCGAGAATAAGCAGAGCAAAAATGGATTTAGTTTTATTATGGTAATAGTTTTATTTCAAACGCGTTCTGAACCACGGCAGGGATGGCTGTATCCATTTCTGTAATTCATCCTTGTTCCTGATTTCCCCCAGGCATTGAAACAGTTCTTCTTCCTAATGCCTCATTGTGCCAGCTAATGCTGTAATAATAATTTGCAGTTCTGTAGCACCTTTACACTGGAGTAGTCAAGAGTAGTCAACATGAATTGACATCAAGTCACGCATTTTTCCCCAGCAACATTGGACTTTTTTTGTTAGGCAGCTTGATGTATTTACAATAGCCACAGTCCCGCTCCCTGCAGCAGTTCTGTGCACTTCAAAAGTCGTGTCTTTCAGTACAAATTATGAAAGAGGATAAAAGTGATCCAGAAATCCAGCAGAGCATCCCAGGGGAGCGTGTTCAAAGGCCTCTCGGATCGGGGAGTCGTGTCAGATTGATGAACAGGGTTCAGCAGCTGGAAAAGGAGCTGCCTGGAGTTCTTCTCTGGAGTTTGTGCCTCCAAGACATTTGGGGGTTCAGTTTCTGCTGTGCAGACTGTGTAAAATTTACACCTGCTCAAAAGGGAGAGAGAAGGAGGGAATATTTAATTATATCTTTTAAATAAGAAAGTAAGAGGGAGTTTTTGCCTTTTTTTTTTTTATTTGTTTTTACTTTTTCACTCCCTCCAGTCTGTATCTTGTTTCAGACGGATGGAAGCATATATGGGCTTTCCATAGATGGGAATTTCTTTCAGACAGCACGGCCATTTATTCATTTGATTATTCCTGATAACTGTAGGATCTTTTTGTTGTGGCTTTAAAAGGAAAACCAGAGCTGAAGTCGACAGCTGTGCTGGTGTGAGCAGTGACCGTGGGCAGTGAGACATCTTGCTGGCTTGTGGCAGAGCTGGGGGATCACCCAGACCAGCTCCAGGATCTCTGCAACGCTGCCCTGAAACCCTGCAGCAGTTGTGGCCATGTCTGCAGATCTGTGAAAAAGAAAACCCCAAGCACCCCAGGTCTGGTGTGGATGGACAGGCTTGCCTGGCCTTTGCCTCCAAAGCATCCAACTCCTGAAGGCAGCAGCCCTGTCTGTGCATCTCATGCCACGCTCTAGATACGGTCCTTCTCTGGCTGTAGCACTTTTCAGGCACATTTTACCCAAATGTGATACACGGCAATACAAAGATGGTATTTAAAGTTTTAAAATATATATTGTCTGGACAATAACGCCTGATAAATGTTCTCCAGGCTTCCATTTACTTCTTATCTCCCCGAACCTGATCCACGTCCATCCCCACGGCCTGACTAGAAGGTGTCACTTCTCTTGCACCTGCTGTAATTGGTGAGGACCTGTCAGGATCCAAGCCACGATTCCTGCTCTATCCCCTCCATCCTGACAGGGCGCACTCCTCCATCTCTGCTGGAGGGGAGATAAGGGAGCAAGGAGACTGTGTGAGGGGCAGAGGAGGGGAGGAGCTGCATAAGCGTAGGAGGAGATACTGTAGGAATGTTAAATTTTGTGAAGGACTATGATAAAGCTCAGGTATTCACACAGTCAATATTAAATGTCTTTATTTTCTAGAAAGAGGAAAAAGTTCTTATTCACAAACTATTGATGGCACCAAAGGCACTGATCTTTCTGATTGTTAGTTTTGTAGCTGAGGTATGAGCCTGTTCTGTGGTAGGAGTTTTTTTAATGCCCAACAGAACAACAGTGACATTTTATGGCTCCTCATATTTGTCACATTTCTCTTACTTTACCTCCTGTGTTTTTGTTGAGTTGGAACAAAGTTCTTCTGCCCTGCTTTTGTTTGTAGAAGTCGTAGTGTATTTGAGTGGAAATTGCAGCTTTTGTGATTATTCTTTTTCTTACCTGTTCAGAAAAGGTATTAATAACTGATGTGCACCTGTGTTATTGCCAACAAAACTTTCCTCCTGAATAATTCAAATTTTTGATCAGAAACACCAGTAAATCCCAACTAGCAGCACAGCCCATTCTGGGTCTCTGGAGAGAGGAAAGTGTGCAGGGAAAGCCTGGGAGAAGTCTCCAGCCCAGGACGGGTAGTGGTGGCCCCTTTGTGTGGAGGAGGTTTTGAAATTTGTTTAAAAAGTGGCCCAGTTAGTTTGTTGGTGTCTGAGTTGGGAGGACCCCTGCTGGGGTGTAGCCCTAAGGATGACAAATAAAGGAGTGTTTGTAGCAAGAAACTTCTGTTATGTTGGTAGGTGTTCTGCCTTGGTAAACGCTTTATCTGTTGCCTCTTAAACACTGCAACATTTCTGCCAGTTTCACTTCTTGGTTTCTTTTTTAGATTCCTTTTGCTTGACTTGAATATGCAAGGAGATGGAGATGAGAGTCTGGGAGGTGGTGTTTGTTAAATGAGGTGCTGAGCTCAAATAACAAATATTTAACTGAAAAATGTTTTCTTGTGCTTGCAAAATGAATAAAAGGTCTTAGATGCTCTTTTCAGAGACTGTACAATTTTCTGCTAGCCTGTTGAAATGCTGCCCTGCTTTGGGGATGAGTGTGCCCTGCAAGGTGCCTTCCTCACACGCAGTCGGGCTGCTCGGACCCCTCCTGTACATCACTTAACCTCTTGTTTAAAACCTGCAGCGTTCAGTAAGATGGGGAGTGTGCTATAGATGTGATATATTCTCTCTGTCCCCAGGTATTCCAGGTACACATGTAGGCTGCTCCGTGAGTCTGTGGTGCTGGAAGCTCCTTATGCTGCCCTTCCCCAACTCCTCCAGCTGCTGTGACAGTGGCTCCCGCTCCTGAGCCAGGAATCTGCTGTATCCCCATCCCTTGGGGTGATGCCTTTGGGATGTTACCCTGACAAGGGCTGTAGGTAGCCATGTCCAGCAGGAGGGCTTCTTACAGGAGAGAGGACCTCTGAAAACCAAACCCTTGGATGGCCTGTCCATCTGAGAGGCTTTTAAGCTGTGGCTGCAGAGGTGGAGAGTTTAATGGGTAGTCAATGTTTGTTCTGTGTTTCAAGTGCATCATGGTGCTCTAAGCAGGGTAAATTTAGCTCCTTTAAGCCTGGTCTCCTGGGGCTGAGATTTAAGTGTTTGAACTTTAGTTGAAAGGAATATATTGATTAGGCTTTGATTTAGTCGTCCCTTGCTGGAAAGCTGCTGGGTAATGACTTGTACCTGCCCTTTCACATTTTATCCATTTAATGGAGTCATTCCCCTCTCCTTTCTCAGCACCACTTTGCCTAGAAGTCTGCAGCGCTATGAGGGGAAAAGAAAAGAAAAAGCTGTTGTCACACTGTGAACATAATTGATTCAATAAGTAACGTCTTTGAATTCCCTGGGCAAACCTCTGAGGTTGCTCGTGTCAATTAGAGCTTCATTCTAAGCGGTGGCGGGTCCCATTCACACTGATGGACTGGGGTGGCCAGTTTATTGTCTTCTGCACACAACACACAGGGAAGGTGAACTGGTTCTCAGATACAAAATATCTTGTCTGTGTATTTTTTTAAAGTTGTGAAAAGAAATTCTCTTGGCCTATCTCTTAAAGTTGTCTTTTTTTTTTTACCTCCTCTCCCAGCAACCCCTGTCTGCAGGTAAGCAGAAATTGTTTCTGATACCTACTGCACACGGTGCTCCTTGTAGTTCTACAAATAAATGGAGTTTTTTGTCCATTATAAATAGCATGCAACTTTTGAGGAATTTCCAAGGCAAGTAATGATCTGCTGTGGTGTGAGGCTTAATACTGCTGCAGAGTTTCTGAGTAGGATATTGATGACTCCTGTGTCCTGTATTTCATCCTCTCCTCTCTATTACTGTATCAAGAGTGCAACAATCTTAGTAAAATAAGACATTGGTTCTATCTAAGGATTTTTACTCAAAAGTAGTGTCTGCAGGGGTTATCTGTGGAGGGAAGATCTGGTCAACTCTTAAATTAGCTTCAGAACAAGAGCAAATGGCCATTGATTACCTCCTAATAAATGTTCCTCTAGAACCTATTTTCTCTATTTTGCAGGGGAAGATGTGTTTGTGCAGAGTTTCCCTGGGAGCACGTGTCTACTGCCTTTGGAATTCCATGGCCATAGGCTGGACTTTGCTGGTACTGTTGGATTGAGGAAAAGCAGAAGAAACCTGGAGGGGAACTATCAAGTGCAAGGAAAGTTCCCAACAAAGAGCCTCTCAAACTCCTTCCTCCTTCTGCTCCACAGTCCTGTCAGGAGAGTTTTGTTCTAAACTTCTCATTTAAAATTCAGATAAGCACAAGCTGCCTTTGATACCCTTTAGTGAGTTAGGTAACACCACACTTTACAAACAGCCCCGTTAAAGCCACTGTTTGTTCTTTGTGCAGATTTGAACCAGTTGTTGGATTGCCCTAAAGCCAAATAATGGACTTTACATTTTGAGGGGTGTTTTATTTTCTCAGATGTGATGGAAACTCTCAGAGGACTCTTCCTTGTGCTGCACCCGAGTGCTGCAGGCTGGCTTATTTCAATTTTTAATGGTCCCAGCTATCCTATTTGGAAGCTAAATGAGTGTACCACTGAAGAGCCTGCCTCCCCAGGGCTGTGAGCCCACCAGCCTTTGTTCCATGGCTGGTACCCTGGATTTACACCACAGAAAAAACTTGTCCAGACCTGGGGATGGGAGAGCCCTTTGGAAATGACCATGTTTTATATTGGCACAGCAGAACAAAACACTTCATCTTTGTTATTTTTGTTGTTAACTGGTTCTTGTGCATTTCGACTCCGAATGTTGAGCAGTAAATATTTATGAAATGTAATGGCCAAGACTAAATGCATTCATTAGTGTATTTATTTTTATTGAGTTGCTGCTTTGTGTGCCTGAGGAAATTATCAAATTACTTCTATTTGAGCTGCTATGTACAATTTTAGGACTTGCATTTTTATCCTCGCATCACTCTGGATTTTGGAACCGGGAGAGGAAGTATTTGGGTCCTCCTCCACCCCCACAGTAGAAGTAGTCTATGAATAAGGAAAATCCAATAAAATCCAGTCTCCTCTTCAAAGCCCAAGTTGTCCATCTGCTGACTGCTGGGTGCCAGGAGGAGAAGGGTTCAGGGTAAGGTAGCGTCTCATTACACTGATCTTGAGTCATAAGAGAACCCCATAATTGCTCAAGAGAGCTCAAAAGCTCCCTGTTTGTAAGTTCTCCAGTTCTCTGTAGGATTCCTCCATGCCTATTTTTCACTTTAGCTTCGATTCTCATTTGTTTTAAGCACCAGTGAGTCCCCAGCCCGAGGAGCAGCCTGGGATGCAGAGAGGCCGTTAAAGTGCCAGGGTTCTTTATGCCTTTCCCATTGACACTGCTCGGGAAGACCTTGCAGCCCAACTGCTCTGCCTTGATTGATTCCTCCTCATTATCAGCCCTGAATTATTTGCAGAGGTAAATGACAAGGCTCCGCTTCCTCGTGGCGCTTTATCTTTTCACAAAATCATCCGACGAAGCTGCTAATGGAAAATCTTTTAACCTCCCTGGGGGGGGGGTGATCCTGGTCCATCCAGGGCAGCGTGTGACACGTGGAGCTGGAACCCCCCTGCTGCCCTCCCTGGGTTGTGGGCAGGTTTATAGCAGCCCAAGGTGACTGGCACAGCAGCAGGGATGAATTATCTGCTTCAGAAATTAAAGGGAAGAGAAAGGACAAATCCATTGCCCAGCTTTGAGGCAGGGATGCTTAATCTATGTGTCCTGGTGGCAGTGATGGGCTTCCGGGAGCCCGGGTGGCTGGAGGGATAGTTCTGGTTGTGGTCCATGGCAAGATGGGGAACAAATGGGTTCCCAGGGACACAGGAGTGTGTGAGCAGGGGAATGGACCCACGGTGGTACCCACCATCCACCACCTCAGGCAGGGGCTGGGGAGAGACCTGGTCACAGCTTTGAAGTCTTAAAATTACTGAGAGCCCAAACCCTGACACAAACCAAGGGGTTAATGACCCAGCTGCTAATTTCTTTGGGCCAAATGGAGCTGGAACGTGGTATCTCATGTGGAACTTTTCCTTCCCAGGTGGATAGAGCCCCGAGTGCTGGTAATGAGGCACTGCCAGATGTGTGTTTTCTGCTCATAACACTTCTCACATTGTTAAACTTTGCTGGGGTTTTTTTTTACTATTTTTTAAGCCTACAGCATTTTCTTCATGGTTAACATGAAAAAAAAGATGCCTGGCTGAGCATTTGGGGAGCAAGATGCAGCTCTGAGAAAGAAGATAAAGAGCTTCTGCAAATATTTATGCACAGAAAATCGATCAGATGGTGATGAGTCTCATTTACAGAAGAATGATGTGTCTGTGTGGTTGCAGCTTCCACAGCTGGCTGGAGAAGGGGCAGATGTCTCAGGTGGAGTTTGTCCAGAGGGGAAGGGGGTTTGTGCTGTTTCCCTCTGGTACCTGGCCCCGGGGATGTGCTGGGTGGGTGCTTGGGGTCAGGGTGGTGCTGGTGGCTACACCAGAGGCACCTGGGAGCAGACCCTGAGACCACCCACCCATTCTATTTAATCCTCTGAACTGAGGAGCAAAGAGGGAGGAGGTGTCTTGGGTTCTTCTTTGGGATCTGAGCCTGTTCTGGCAGGAGGAGAAGGAGGATGGTGGTGGGGTTCCTCTTGCCCATCATCCCCATGTGCTTCTGGTCACCAACTGAAGTGCTGGGGCCTGGGCTGTGGGACCTGAGTTGGAGTTGACCTATGGATGAGTCACAACCAGCAACATGTTTTTTTTGCCCAAGGCCCCAGAGGCAGAACCTGCCCCACCTGTGTGAGGAACCAACTGCCCCCAGGTGATCATGGTTGGGGCGGTGGGTGAGGCTGGAGATAGATCAACCAGGAACCAGGTCAGTCTGGGAGAAGTGACAGAAGAAGCAATAAGGAGCTGATCAGTTGAAGGAGCTTCTTGTTGGGGTCACTTGCTGAGCTCTCTCTCAGTGGTGTGTTTCCCCCTTGGTTGATTTAAGATGGAGAAGAGCAAAGAGATGAAGAACAAAAGCTGAAGTTCTGCTGAGGGGATGTTGCTGGGTTGGGTGTTGGCCCAAGGAAGAAGAGAGCTGGCAGCACAACCATCTCAGGTAGGAGTCTCTGCTTTTAGGTGTTTCATAGGGAGGAGGATGGCTGAGCTCTGTGGTCATCTAGATGCTGGTCTTTCTATGGACCACTGATGAGTGGCCTTCACCTGGAGAGACCAAGGGAATGGAGTGGAAGTGCCTCAGGGGATCCTGGTGAAGGGGAAAGAAAAGGAAGAGACCAGGGGTGTTAAGCTGTGCCCCTTGTAGGTGTGGGTTGTTATAACCCATGAGAGTTGGTGGCTCCCATTGACCTGTGAGGACAGCTGCCAGCTCTCCATGCTGGGGCTTTGTTGGGCTTGAGCTTTTAAAGCCCTTTATTTAGGGGAACAATTTATACCTGTTATGAATCGAGTCATGACTGCCTTGAGCAAAAATACACATATACCCCCAGCATGAGCTCACTAATACGTGTAATAAAGGAAAGTGTTACCCTGGAGGTGAGAGAGAACCTGACTAATTCCTGCTTAGACAAAACTTGAGTTAAACCAGCTCTTTGTGTGAGGTTTATAAGCAAACTCCACTTCCCTGCCTCCTGTTTTTTTTGCACCTTAACGCTTCTGAAAAGAGTTTTTAAATATTTAAAGCTGGTCAGATAAAAGCTGTTGCGTAAAGGCTGTCGAGGCTCTGAGTCAGTGCACTATAAATACAGCAAAAGGCTAAAATAAATCTCGTTAACAAGTAAACATGATATATTTGAATCTAAGAGCCCCATAAATCCCCCTCTGGTGCCAAGAGTGAGGCTGCAACAGCTTTTCTCTGCAGAGCCCCACAAGTTGCCCTTCGCCATGAGGAGGTGTAGAGTGGACCAGGGGAGTGATGGAGTAATTAACAACAACCCAGCACAAGTAAAACTCTGCCAGGCAGAAGAGGGTGGTTAAACACAGATAAGTTCTTCCTACAGCATCAGCTGAGTTGGAGCCACTGGGAGTACTGGGATTATGCAAAAGCACAACAACAAATTACTAACAAGTGGTACTTAAAAAAAAATATTGTGGACTTTATTTATTTTTTTCTGTAGTCTTTGATCTAATGTAGAGTTTTTGCCTGTGTTGTGTTGCAAACCCCACTGCTACCTGTTTCTCTTTATTTTATAAACTAAAGGAGGCAGGGTCATAGTCAGTAAGAGCTCCCTGGGAAGAGGTTTGGGGATGTTCAGCCTGATGTGGAGAGAATCAGGTTGTCTTTAGGTGGCCCTGCCCCCAGGTTGGGGCAATCAGCTCTGTCCATACAGGGGTGAGGGGCTGAAGAGCCCTGTGGAGAAGGACCCTGGAGATGAGGGGTGAGGGGTGATGGTTTTAAACTAAAAGAGGGAGATTCATACTAGAAAGAAGGGAGAAATTTTTGGTGCTGAGGGTGGTGAGAGCCTGGCCCAGGTTGCCCAGAGAGGTGGTAGAATGTGCTGTGATGGGTGTGGTGGGATGCTCCAGGGCTGGGAAGCAGGAGCCCCTTGGCGCCCAGAAGCTGCATTTCATATTTTAAGGCAGCCCTGAGCCCATTTTTTCCCCCACCGCATAAATCCATCCCTTCCTGTGTTTAGCTTTCTCCTGAAAGGTGCAAATATCTGGGAAATTCCATATTGTACAGTGACCTACTTTACAGCGTTTTTTTTAAAGTACTGGGAAAACTGCCAAAAAGTTAAGTCTTAATTTTTCAGTGGCTGGCCCATTAGCTCCTGCCTGTCTGTACAGGGGGAAGGGGGGGTGAGTTTGCAGCTGAGGCTTTGCCTCCCTGGGGAGATCAGACCTTCCCTGGCTGATCTCAGCCTGGTGCTGCCCAGATGCTCTGGTTATGGAGCTGCAATGTTAAAATTCATCCCTTCTTGCTGAACTGGCCCAGCCTGAGAGCTGGAGATGAGAATATCTGGTCAGGTTCTCTGAGGGGAGGTCATTTACAGGGATGCACCTTTGTGTGTAAAGAATCCTGGGCTGAAATTGGCTAAAAAATACCCAGGAGTAGATGAAGTTCTGTGTGATGGACTTCTCTGTGATCTCAGGTGGTGACTCTTGAACTGTGGGAGCTACCTTAATGAAGATGAGGTGTCCTTTGTACACATCTACAACTTGTCTCTGGTTTTCCCCTCTCTGTGCCCAGCTCTCACCGTGTGCTCGTGACCTCCTGGGGCTCTCTGGGTTGCTGAGGTTTCCCGTGTCCCTGGTGGCACTGGGAAAATTTCTGTTATAAAGATAAAAAGCAAGGGCTGAATCTCTTTTTTTCTGGCTGCATGTCAACATCTCTGATAGAAGTGATGCACTTCGGAAAAACTTCAGCTGGCCAAAACCCAAAGATTTCTTCCTGGTACATGAGTTAGAGGGAAACCGAGCACAAAATCTGCTGTAACCTGCTTTGGTCTCCTCAGGGAGCCGTGTCCTCAGCTCCTGCTGGGGGAGCTGGGATCTTTCCATTGCTTTCAGTGGGAAGGGCCAGAAGAGATGCTCCAACGTTTCACAACATGGAAATGCTGATATATTAGTATTTTTCTGGTGGAGTCCCCCAGGAACACAGCAGCCTTGGCTCCGTGGGGTCCTACCAGCTTTTCCACTGCAGGTTTTAAACCATGTCCCTGCTCTTGTTGAAGCCCCTGTGACCATTTTAAGGTGGAAATAGGACGGGCTTATCACTCAGATTAATTTTTCCTAGGTGTGCTTCATTATTTGGCTTTAAAAGGAAGGGAAAGGATTATGCTGCACACTGCAATTAATCTGAGTTGTTTTCTGCAGCCATCTCCAAGTCCTGCTGGAAACATAAAGGAGCAGTAGGGAGAGGCTGCAGCACTGTAGCTCCAATTAGAGCACCTTCTGTTCAAGTTCATGGGCTGCAGGTAATTTGTACAAAGTGCTTGCAGTGCTTTGGATGCTTTAGCTTGATGGGGAAGAAAAGGAGGTCAGCGTTCACCTGAAATATGCCTGTTATTAGCTGCACTTCGCAGTGTTTCTGCAAGGCATAATTTAAAAACAATTTTTCTGAATTGCACCATCTGGAGGAAGAAAAAAAATCAATAAGGTATTTACATGAGGTCCAGTAGCTCTACCCACCTTGGTAGCATCAGTGGATGCAGCTTCTGCTGCTTTCCATTTCCAGACCGTGGATGAGGGTAACACCATGCCCAACATCACAGGAGGGATGCTCAGGGAGCAGGTCATGCCTCAGTGGGGGGTGAGGGTCCCACAGGAGGGATGCTCAGGGTGGTGCCTGGGTGAGGGATGAGGACCACCCTGTGCTCTCAAGGATGGAGGTTCAGCCAGTGAAGTGGGGTCTGTCCTACTGGTGCTTTACTGGGAATTAACCTCCTGAATGAGGCTTTTGCCTCATGGGCTGTAATGGGGAATTTCTCTTTCCTCACTTCCCAAAGTGGGTCCACTGTCCTGCCATAACCAGGGGCACTCAGGTGGTCTCTGGGTGAAAGGACTGGAGCTCTCGTGAGTGCTCGGGGGCTGCTCAGCTGGACCCAAACTTCAGCTGCATGGTGGTGGCTTTTTGGAAAATAGTGTTGAAATCTGGGGCCGTGTCCCCATCCAAGATCAGACTGTGAGAAGGAAGAAGCAAACCCCTGAGTCCCTCCTACATCACTGTTATGCAGGCTGAAGAACGGAGGGGTCAGGTATCTGCTGTCACTAGAGCCTGTTGCACCTCCAGCTTCTCATCAGTGTTTCATTCATAATCTAAGGTTCATTAACTCCCTAATTTAAAAAGCCTAAACAAAATATCCAGCTAATTAAAGCAGTGGTGTCTCGTGTGTCCCAGGTGCCTTCCCTGACCTGGAGGAAGGTACAATCCTGGAGCTCGTGCTGCGAGTCTGGTGTCCCCAAAGATCAGAAGAGGGTTTATCATTTTTATGGTGTTATTGCAATAAGATTCTCCTCTTGGAGTTTAAAATGCCACAAACAGGGGAAAAAAACAGAATGTAGCTGCCTGGTAATGAAATTCAAACTGGAAGGATGAATTTGACAGGAAGGATGTAAATCTGCAGCATGGGGGTAATGCAAGAGGATCCTAAACTGGTGTTCCACACCAACGGGCACCAGTGGGGGTATAGAGTTGTGCTGATGGTATTTTTTAATACATAAATCTCAATAAGATGGTGACTCACATTTGTTTAGATGAAATTTAACTTCAGGGCAGAGGGATCTGTCACTAACCCTGGGCAGGTGGCTCATGGTTGATCCCTGTGGTGCTAATACCTTCCTTCAAAGGACTGTGGATGGGTCAGACCCTCCAAGCTGTTATAAATAAAGCAGCACCTTCTGGGTCAAAACTGACCTTGCAGGAAAGCTGTGTGAGATGTGGAGCACTGCAGAGCTCTGAGTTCAGAGTAGTCTGATACTGGCACTGAGATGTGGGAGTTTTGTTGGTGGTTTTTTAAATGGGGGAGATCCAGACCTCTTGGTAGAGCAAGTACCTGCAGGGGCTGGGTGCTGCGAGAGAGCTGAAGATCCCTCTGAGCCAGCCCAGCAGCCAGGAGCTTAGAGGAGACATCAGGAAAAGAGGGAGGGGGGGAAAGAAAAGGTTGCTTCAAGCCACACTCTTTCTTCCCATGCTGGGCTTGGCTGTAGCGGTGGCTCTGCGGTTTGGTGCCCAGCAAGTCCCTGAGCATCAGTGTCTGTTTCTTCCAGTTGTACAGCAGATAATTATTTACTCTGGTCTCAGCTTGCTGTGAGACGTAATTAGTTCACACCGTGACAGTTCTCTGAGCACAGCAGTGGCTGTTTAGTGCTTTTTTTTCAGACAAATGAGGCTCAAGAACTTCCTCTTCCGATGGCATCGATAGGAAGAAGGGGCTCTTCTGGTTAATGAGAGGAGGCTGAACCCAGCGACAGGAGCTGCTGGGAGATGGGGCTGAGCCTTGATTTGATGGCAATGGAGAGCACTTGTGCATGATTTTTCTTCACTGCAGAAATCAGGAGCCAGAGCAGCACCAGGCTGGGCTGTCACTGATGGGAGCTGCCCCACGGCGGGGTTTGAAATGCCTCTTTCTGATGGCACTTTTGCTGTGTTCCTCGGGATTTCAGTGCTGCTGGAGCTGTAGATAAACTAAAGGTGAACAAAGGAAGGATTTGCAGAAGGCCAAGTCCAGCTTTACCTTTCGCTGCCTCCCAGCACGCTGCCCAGCACCCAGCTGGCAAACTGGTAAATATGGAACCTGCAGCTGGAATTATCGTGCCCAGAGCAAGTCTCTGAGCTGCTCAAGCTGCTGGTGAATTGCACCTTGAAAGCAAGGCAGGAAAAACAGCTTATTCTGACCCCCATCCTGGAAACAAGGGACCTCTCCTGCAGTGCCAGTAAATCCGTTTGGCTTTTGTATGGAGCTCACATCCCAGAAATTGTTGGTGTTTTGTGCTGCTGGGGAGAGGAAGGAAAATGCAGCTGCTTCCTTAGCAAGTGGGCTCCTTCCTTTGGGTAAAAAACGTAAAATATGCACGTTTCTTGATAAGCTGTTTGCTGCTGTGAATAATCCCAACCTTCAGGTCTCAGCTGCTGTAGGAGGGCCCATGTGCAGTCTGAAGGCAGCAGGACTCTGTACAAGGCAAGGATTTGCCATGTGGGGCAGGTCGTGGCAAGGAGAGAAGGTACCGAGCAGGGAAGGTGTTACTGAAAGTCCCAAGAGGGGTCTCAAACAGGGTCAGAAACCTGGTATTTTGGCATTAAGTTTAAATGCAGCATTTAAGTGAAATTTTGAAAATCTGAGATCAGTCCAAATGTTTTCTGTGCTGAATCAGTGTCGTATGAAATATAATAGCAAACATAGAAATTGAAAATTAATACTAAAATGATTTGTTTTGACATTTGTGACAGTGTTTAATGAAATGTTGTCAATTGGTTGTTTGAAAGCGGGTTTAATACAGTAACATTTTCCAGTGGAAAACAGCTTTGGTGTAAACTCTCTGTAAATAGCCAGACTGGGGGGGGATGCTGGAGATGCTGTGGTGGATCCCAGGGATGCTGGGAAGGCTGTGATGGGTGCTGGGGTCCCAGGGAGGCTGTGGTGGATGCCAGCAGCTGTGCCCACATCAGCCCTGCCCGAGCAAAGAGGGAATGCTTGTTTCCCATGGAGATGAAGCATTAATGCCCATTAAGTGAATATAAAGCACTAATTAGGCGGGGCTAGCTCTTCTCCCACCTTCTGAGCTCTGCTTTGCTTGTACTCCTGTTTATCATAGAATCACAGAATGGTTTGGGTTGGAAGGGACATCAAAGATCATCTCATTCCAAACCCAAACATCCAGTGAGGTACTTGAAGGGTTTCAGATCTATTTCATGTTCTGAGATCCAACATCCAGTTCAGGTGATTTCCAAAGGCGGCAGCATGGAAATTTCAAGAACATCTTGTAGAGCTTTACTAATTTTAATAGTCTTGAGCCTGACAGCTTTAATGTGCAGCAATGAAGATGAATATAAAAGCCTGTGAAGCTTCTTGTTGCCGTGTGGTCGCCGCATCTTCCGTGGGCAGCGACGTCCTCTCCCAGCATGAGCAGCAGCTGTGAAGGTTCTCTGAGGTAGATGCAATAAAACACACCTTTAATTACCGACACAATTAGTTCTGCTGATGTTCATGGTACGTTGAACAGTTCGTTGAACACTTCATGAATATTTATGCCATCATCCACAAACCAGAGGTATAAAAGAACTTCTGTTGGAGGCTGTTATTTCATCTGCCATAAACGTGCTCTTCAGAGCATTCCAGAAAATACCCCTTTTGACTTGAAGAGCTGTAGTTTCTGTTCTTCCATTCATCATGAATTTGGCCGGGCTTGTGAATACATCTGGACATTTTCTGAGCCATTTTGAAATAGCTGGATAACACTCTGCCTTCAAACAAAGCAGTTGAATAAAGTTTTATGTTCAACCTTTCAGTTTAAGAGCACTTTTTTTGCTTCCCAGTAGAATTTCCCTCCAGCCTGTGCTTTTCTCTGGCAGTGATGCAGGCTCACTGCTCTGTGAGTGATGTAAAAAGCAGCTGGAAACTCTGGGATTCACCAGCACTGGTGAGAATCAGCTGGGATACTGTGAATGCAGGTGGAAGGATGGGAAGATGGAGTCCCATCAAGATCTGTGCACAGGTCAGAGCTGGATGAGGTGACGGAGTTATGGGTGGGATATGTCACTGAGAAGGAAAAGAGCAATTCTAGAGACAATGGTGCAAAGGCTGTAAGAAAGAACATTCCAAAATTTCCCTGAGGATATTGTAACCTTCCAGGGCAGAACATTGTGCTGTGGCAATATAGTGATGGGCAAGGTAGTTGCCCCAGGGGAGGTTTAGGTTGGACATTAGGAAGAAGTTCTTTGCTGCAAGAGTGGTCAGGCACTGGACCAGGCTGCCCAGGGAGGTGCTGGAGTCACCATCCCTGGAGGGGTTCAACAAACAAGTAGATGTGGTGCTTGGGGACATGGTCTGGGGGTCAGGGAGATGTTGAAAGGTTGGACGTGATGATCCTGAAGGTCTTTTCCAACCTAAATGATTCTATGTCCTCATGAAATGCCCCGGAGTTGTGGAATGCCATGTGGCTGCAGCAAGAGCTGCTGTTCCCAGGGCTCCATCGTTATGTATAAGTCAGAGCAGTGCAGTGAGTGGTACTGAAAAGGATCCTCCAGTCCTGGAGAAAAGTGCTGACTGGGAAAGCCCAGCCCCTCCACCCCCCAAACCATCACTAATCCATTCCCCCTGGCATTGTTGTCTCTGTGTTGTTACGGATGATAAACCACGACACGGCTCAGCCCTTGCAAAACCACAGTGGAGCAACCGTGCTCATCACAACCTAGTGATTTTATCCCGTCTGCCCAGGTTTGGTTTCAACATTAACTTGTTTGTCTGAGTGAGGTTTGGGTAGCCCAGTAATCGAGTAAATAGTTTTTTTAAATTCCATCACTGTTAATACCGTTGGTATTTGTAATTGCAAATATGTAGAGTCAACAGTGGCCCTCACCTGGGGAGCTTCAGTGCGTGGTTGGTGGAAGACCTTTCCTCCCTCCCCGTGGTGCACATCTTGCTTCTGCCTCTAATATTTGCTTAATTTTGGCTGTCACTACTTACATAACATTTCACTGTTGCCTGCAGATTTCAAGGTCAGATCCAGGTTTTAGCTGAACAAACAGGGAGTGCTGGCGTGGGGAGCAGGGGAGGCACCGCAGGAGGGGTGAGTGGTGCCATGGGAGCTCCTCGGGATGCTGACTGCTCAGATGGGCTGTGGGCATCATCTGCCTTGTGTTTGGGGAGGATTCCTTCAGAGATGGGCTTTTTGCTTATGAAAAATAAGTTTAAAAGCTTCTCTTAATTTCAGAATGCAATTTGTTGATGTGCCAGTGTGCTTTCTCATGTAACAGCACCTTTAATTGCTTTATCTGCTCACTGGCATCATGGACCAGGCTGCCCAGGGCAGTGGTGAAGTCACCATCCCTGGAGGTGTTCAAAAAAAGAGTAGATGTGGCACTTCAAGACATGGTGTAGGGGTCAGGGAGATGTTGGGGGATGACCTTGTCCTGCAGAGCTCTGAGGCTGCAGCACATCGAGGCTTTCCCAAGGGTTTTGTGTTAGTGCTGTTTGGCAGTGGGTATTTAAAAGGTGTATGTGAGTTCATATATCTGACAACAGCACTTTATTTTCCAGCTGTATGGCTGCTTGGCCAGCTCATTGGGAGCTGACTGACTGCCTAGCTTGAGGGAAGACAACGATGAGTCTGTCTCCCACCCGTCAGCCCCGAAGGAAGAGTGTGATAGATGGAACTTGAGTCACTTCCAATAGCGGAATCTCGAGTTCTCTGTGTGAGGAACTTGCAAAACATCTTCACTTACAAAGCGAGGTCCCTGTCACCAGAGCTGCTCTTTGCCTTCAGGAGGAGCAGGGCCCCAGTCCTGAGATGACTCAACGTGAGAGTCACGATCAGAGGCACGATCAGGTCTCCATGTTCACATGCACTTAAGGAGAACAAACACCACTTGTTTAAAATCTGTGAACTCCAAGTAGCTTGGAAACATGACAGAACGTATTGCTGCCTCCTCTGCTTTCTGGCAGATAATTTGGTTCTGTTGCAGTTGTCTGGGTAGCTGTAAATACTCCATGTAGTGTTCCTCCTGGAGGCCCCCACAACGTGCCCAGGGAGGGTGGATCTGTTATTTTCAGCTGATGGATGGAAAACTGAGGCAAGGGGAGGCAAAGTGACTTACAGTGACAGGCTTATGAAGGGCTGCGGGAGAGCTAAAACCAAAGCTTTCCCCAGTCTTAGGTTGGTGCCTTAACATAGTCTCTTCTGGACTTGATGTTACGAAATATTGGCTATTTTTTCCACTACATCATGATTACTGATTTCCTAATCAAAATTAGTCGGAGGAACACAAATTCACTCACAGACTCGCAGCTGTAGCAGCTCAGGCTCTCTGCTTAGTCTTTGGGAGCAAGGCAATGATGTTAATAAACCATGGGGCTTTTTCTACCACAGTCAAAGCTACCTATTGAGGCTTGTAATCCTGGCTGTAAGAACAGAAAAAGTTCCCAGGAAAACTAAATCCTGTAACTGAAGCTTTAAAATGTTGGCTGTTATTAGTGAGGTGTGGCTTGGAGCGGGCAGGGAACGGAGCTTTGGGGGTAGGAGAGTGACAGTGAGTAGAGATGGGTGATGACACCAGTCAGGATTTTATCACCCTCATGTATAATGAATAAACCCAACCCCAGATGACTTGGAGCTCTGGAAATAATCAGAGTGTTGTTCTAATTCCTGAAATGAACAAACACTTAAGTGCAGGAGGCACTGCATAATGTAGTAATCAAATCTGGAGCACGGAACCCTTCCCCTTGCTGGCTGCTTCTCCTCGGCAGGAGCTGTGTAGGATGTGAGATGATCTGAAATCCTGTCAGACTGTTTCTGTGAGGAGTTGCCAAGGCACCTTGGCAAGTGTGACAACATCTGTAGCGCCTGAATGCCCCAAACTCATCATCACCTTGTTCTTCAAACCCAAAACTACAGGCAGGAGAAGTGCAGTGATGTTGGTGGTGTTGGGGTGCTCCCCAGGGATGGCTCTGCAGGGATGGCTTTGTGTGTGTGCGCTCTGGCCGTGGAACCATCTCCTGCATGAAAATGAAGGGTTAAAAATGCACGATAAATAACAGCATCAAAATAATGGGCTGTGATATATTCTGCCAAGTTACTGTACTCCTTTCGGTGCTCTGCAGCTGACAGTTTTCTGTGTTCAATAACTTTAAAAGTGGAGCCATAGAATTTCAATCACCTTCCATCTTACCAAGAGCCTGACTCCTCCAGAATAACTCAGAGGAATTGCCTCGACCATGTTTTTCATGTTCCCTGAATGAGCAGTAGAGTGCCATGAACAGGACATAGCAGCTGAGCCATCTCCAGCCTTCTGAGAGGATGAAGGGCAGGGACACCTTCGTTCTTCTCAGCATTTTTCCTCCCAACTGGGCTGTAAATATGAGCACGGCCCAGTGCAATTAACTAAAGAAAACAAATTCTTTTGGCCTCTTCAAAGGATGGAGAGTGAGATCTTTTGATTATATCAGGCACTGTATTTGGTATTGTCATCTTTACTGTATCTCAGACCTTGAATCAACCTACATAAGAGACAGCAAGACTAAAGTAGTGTCTTGTGTGCTTGACCCTCGTTGTGTAACCTCCACTTTTTCCCCTCTTGTATATGCTGTGACATGCACGAAACCCCAGAGCTCCTCAGGTGGGCAGGCTGGAAGAAACCCTCTGTTCCCATGGTATGTGGACCTGTCACTGATCTGTCTGTCTTCTAATCCCAGTGCTCTGTGGCAGAGCTGGAAGTCACCTGAACTACCTGTCATCTTCCCGTTCTCTTCTGGATAGAACTAGCTTTTGGTAAACAATCCTAGATTAAACAGAGCTCTTAGATTTGAGAGAAAACAGCTCCCTGTTGATACTGAGGGCAAGTGGTAAAGTCTTGGCCTTCTCTACATTCGATACTTTTATTTCCCTGAAACCTTCCTCTTGTGCTGGTTCCTTATTTGAAACTCTACCTTTGCCTGTGTCATCACTTTGCTTTTCACTAGAGAGATTCTCACTTCTTCACATATGAAAAAAAAAATCATCCTTTTTTTGTCTGAAATAGTATGAATGGATTTCCCAGAAAACAAGATTAAAATTTCACCCTTGTGTAACAACCTTCCAGTTCAGGTCTAAACCATGACCTATTTCTGTGTCTTTAGTCAATGTATTTTGCCTTCACTTGGTTCTCACAGCTGCTTAAATGTGTTAAATAATACATAGTACCCTACTTCTTGATGCTGAATCCCAAGGCTCAAGTCTGATCCTCTGTTTTCAGTCAAAATAATAATTATAATGAAAAGGAATGAAAACCAGATACAAAAGAGCTGTGCTAGGGGCTATTTTCTAAATAAACTGCATTTTGAAGTTTTCCTGAGAGCCCTCTTGCAGATCTCTGAAGGAGTGGCCCCATTACCCATCCCAATTCAGGATGTGTGAAGTCTCCAAACCTCACTGCCTTGTTTTCTTTGGGAAAGGAGATCTGGAAACTCTCCTGGATGTATTTGAAGCACTTGCTATCAAACATCTTCCACTTAATGGTACGTTTGTGACTTAGGAAGCCAAAGTACTAATTGAGACACCCACATAAATACACTATATTGGTATTTTTAATGTGCAATATTCACCTCTTCCACCCTGACGACACCAGTGCCTGTTGTTAGCAGTGAGAGGGTTAAGTCTGAGCTCACCAAAACCTTTTTTAAGCCTGTGCTTGTAAAACCAAGGAGGTTTTCTAAGTAATATACTACTTGAGCTCATTTTAGCCCTGAGCCTTTCTTAAGGCAAAACCCATCAGCTGCATTAGAAAGTATACATCCTGGTCATTATTGAGGGATTTTAGGCTTCCCCAAGGAGGTGTTTAGCTAATAAGAAGGTTAACTGTGCATATAGACTTGTCAGTCAAGCGAGCAGCAGCCCACAAAACCCTGCCATAAAGGAGAACAAAGGCAGGAACAAAATGCTGGCTGGAGCTGCACCTCCTCACGTCCAGGAGGCACCATTTCTGCTCTCCCTGGATCAGCCTGTTCCGTGTCAAGTGTTCTGTGACTCCTCCAAAAGGAACTTGCCATCAGTGTGACCTTAGCTGCTTAATGCAGCATGAGAACATCTGCGTTATTCCTGTGCTGTAACGATGTAATAATAATTTTGAGTTACATTTAAGCATATTCCTGTTTGCACGTTAAATATGACTGGGAGTTATTGGTAGGGAACTTTTCACTGTTTGCTATGGTGTAGCCTGTAATTATGTATGATAGCTTTTAATGATTTTCTAAAACCTTTTAAGGGCTGGAGCATGCAGAAAATTAAATCATTTGCGATGAATTCATGACAGAATTCTCTTGAACTTAGTACAGGTTAAAGCTCGAGAACCATCCAGACAAGGATTTTGGAAGCACAGACTTAGCAAACACTGTGAGTGACTTTACATTAAATCTGGGTTAATTTCCTATGTATGGACATTTAATAAGTTTTCCCAGACTCTTAGTCCAGGCCAACAGTTTGAGTGTGGAACCTGCACTGTCAGCACCGAGCTTGGGAGGCTCTTCCAATGGGTAATTATTCTCATGGTGAAGAACCCCCTTGTTTTTAATTTGTGTTATGGAAAGTGGGAGGAATTCAGTTCCTCAAGGGATGGCAGCACTTCCCAAGAGATAGTTTTGTCTGCTCTGCAGAATTCAGGCTCCATAACCAGCTCTAACCCTTTCCTTTCCCCCCCCCAAAATGTTCCCTTGTGAGAGGCCCCAGGGCTGCTTGAATTGTGCAAGGAGATATTGCACTGATGCCTTTTTAAAAAATGCTTTTTCTTATAACTCCTTAATGATTCTGGCAGTTATTCCTTAAGTGATTCCCTCTTCCCAGCCAGAAACCAGGCTCTAGTTCCTTTCCTTGAGACCTCAGTCCCCATCTAACTGTTTTAGTGGCACCTTGGGCTTGGCTTCCTCAGAGGGATGGGCGGGCAGGGTGCTGAGCATGGCAGGAGGTGGCCACCAGGAGAGTCACTTTTCAGCGGGTGGGATGGGGGGTGGAAAATTCATGAAGCTTGATGGCCTTGAGACAACCTGTCCACACTTTCAAGGCAATCAACTTGCTTGTTTCCAGAGGGATGTATTTTAATTTCAGCTTTTTGGCCCCGAATGAAGGAACAGTAATGGTCTGTCTAAACAACATATGGTGATGCTGCCCAGAGATGCACGAGCTCATTCAAATGCTGAAAAGTTGATAGCTTAATTAGCTGCTGAGGTACCTCTGAGGGGATGCAGCTGGAAGACGCCCAAGGTCCCCTGCTTCTCAGGGGCCTGATCCTGGCTGCCAAAATCCTCACCATGCACTTTGGTGCCTGCCCATGGTGGAGCTGCCTCCAAGCAGCATGGGGACCTGCTGGGGTCAAAGAAAGATCTCCTGGTAAGATTTCTCTAGATGAAAACTTCTAGGAACACAACTGCCTTCATCTCCATGACCTGTGCTTCATAAAGCAGTGGCCAGGTAAGGCCAGGTCCTTCATCCCAGCATGTCCTAGAACAAGCTGGTTAGACAGCAGCAGCACACTCCAAAGCCATGAAGGAACCTGCTCTTACAGGGGTTTTTAGTCTTCCTTTTGGCTGCTTTCAACACGACAGGCACATCATTTGATCTTCTTTTATGGTTTATCAGTGTTTGCCATAACAATATTTCTACAGGTTTTAACTTCAGAGAGCCTCGTTGCTTTATTGCATCTCTTCCCGTGGGTACCTGTCTCTTGAGTTCTTTTTTTTTTCCTCTGCTCCCTTTGCTGTGGGTAATGCAGCAATATGGGCATCTCTGCCTGGATTAAAATCCTCCATCCCCACTCCAGTTGAGTGGCCCAAGATAACGTTCAGTGATGCTCTGGCACAACCTCAGTTGTGTCCCAGGTTGTGTAATTGGTGCTGAGCCATCCCAGGGATGGCCTGTGTGAGATGTTTTCTTTATCAAGGGCTTCAAGTGAGCTTTGCAGTTGAGGTTGCAGATCAGATCTTCAAATTTATTATTCTGAGAGGTTAAAAAATAGGTGAATTGTGACTCTGTGTATCTGTGAGGAGAAGGCTGCACGTGTTTTTCATGCCTGCTAGATGGATTGTGTGGGGTGTGAAGCCCCTTGGACTGCCTCTCTCCTCTTACATCCAGATCAGCGCAAGCACACCATGATTTTAGGTCTTCTGCCAGGAGCTCCTCTGCACCTCATACAAAATAGGGAACGCCGTTTTGCATTTATTACCCAGACCATTGCCTCAGCACTCCCTAGATTTTATCCAATGTGACTTTTTCTAATCTTGTGGAAATTGCAGTGAAGGAAGATGCGTCAGCAATTTTCAGTCTTATTTATTTTGCAGTGGTGCCTCTCAGATGGCTCAACAGCAGAATGAAGGAGTTTGCAGGGGGTTCTCTTGGGCTGTCGTTTGGTTGTTTGAGGGGAGCTGTGTTTTGGTCAATGAGACAGATGGTGGAGAGACAAGGTGAACTACAGTGTACCTTTTTTCATACGTCTCTAGCAGGATATAGAATTATAGAATCATAGAATATATTGTGTTGGAAGGGACCTCCAAAGCTCATCTAGTCTGACACCTCTACAACAAGCAGGGACATCTCCAACTAGGGCAGGTTGCTCAGAGCTCCATCAAGCCTGACCTTGAATGTCTCCAGGGATGGGGCCTCCACCAGCTCTCTGGGCAACCTGTTCCAGTGATCAACCACCCTCATAGTAAAGAATTTTCCTAATGTCTAACCTAAATGTCCCCTTTTCTAGCTTAAAACCATCACTCCTCACCCTGTCACTACAAACCCTTGAGAACAGATCTTTAAACATTAAAACCATACAGTTAATTCTGCTGTATTTACCAAAAGGAACTGTTCTGAGGAGTGGTTGTTATGGAAACAGTAGTCCTCTGTCCTTCCAATTGGAAAAGATTTATTTTAAGGGAGCTAAAAACCTTTAAATATTCAGCAAGTATAAAAAGGTGATATCATAATATCCATCTTACTTGTCCTCTATGAAGCTTCAAAAACTTCTGCGATGATAAGAAGATAGGAAAGCTTGAGAGTCTTCAAGGGACTCAGAAATAAGGGAAAGAGGACGTTCCTAGAGGGAAATGGGACTGCTGGAGTGGAGACATCCTCACATCAACCTGGAGAACAAACCCCCAGGAGCTGCCTCCCCACAGTTGTTGCCCTTCACCCAGGGAGCCCCAAACCCCCGTTGCCCTTTCCTCCTTTCCAGTTGGGCTTGAGGAGAACCATCGTGATGTCCTGTGGGAACAGGGTCTATTTATAGGGGTTCTGTGGGCCCCATAACCATGAGTCACCTCCATCTGTGGTCCATCCCCAACGGTCTCTGTGAGAGCAGTTTCAGACCCAGCAAACCAGAAATCAGCATACTGGTGGCTTCGGATGACAACCTGAAATACTGTAATTTGCTGAACAACCACATGCATTAAAGAAAAAAAGAAAAAAGACATTCCTGGCCTAATAACAAAATCACACGCCCAAAGCTGCAGCAGATAGCAGGAAAATTGTTCCCTGAAGTACTTTCCAATTGAAAATCAAGCCTCAGCTTCACCGTGTTCCTGTTTCGTTTGTGCTTGCTCTCAAAAAACATTTAGGGCTCAACTATAGATTAAAGACTTACTATTTTTTCCCACTGAAAATGAATTATAAATATATCTTGAATTGGAATTTGCTGTTTTTTAAATGTTTAAATGTTTGATGCACACATTGAGGTGTGTGTTGTGGTTCTGAGACTTTCCTGATAGGGATTTTTCTCTACGTTAGTTGCTTTCAAGTGACAACCTGGATACAGCTGAATCTGAGGATTATATTGAAATAGAAACCTAGATATCTTTTTTGTTTTGGAATGAATCATAATGATTATCTGCACTGATTAACCATGAGGGCTTTCAGTGGTATGTGGACATACAACTACCTAAAAGGAGGTTGTGGTTGGGCTGGTGTTGGGCTCTTCTCCCAAGACACTAGGGACAGGACAAGAGGTGCTGGCCTCAAGTTGCACCAGGAGAGGTTTAGGTTGGACATTAGGAAGAAGTTCTTTCCTGCAAGAGTGGTCAGGCACTGGACCAGGCTGCCCAGGGAGGTGCTGGAGTCACCATCGCTGGAGGGGTTCAACAAACGTTGTTTCCTGGTGGTTTTCACCTTGAAAAAGGTGAAAAAATGGGGAACCTCAGATGAAGGGAGATGCCTTACCCTAGGAGGGAGCTGGGTAAATGCAAAACATCACCTCATTATGGGCTCCACGTAGTGATGGCACATCCACCCCAGTGCAGAACACTGATGGACAAGTGGCTTGACAAGCTTGCAATCAAGGTAGACTCTCGTATTTCTGTGCAGTCCTCACTGAGATGATTTGCTGACACTGGTGTTCTCCTGTGTAAGCATTTTGATTATAATTATGAACGACACTGCTTGCAAACTCTCATCTGAATTTAACTCACAATATTTCATTGTGTGCCAGAAATAGTTTATTAAGCTTTCAGATCAAATAGGAGCAAACACAGGGAAGGGAAAACCAACGCTGCTTTAATTAATCTCTTGTTTTTGAGAAGGGGAGGAGGGGAACCTCACTTTTAGTCAGAAAAAGTTAAATGAACCCTCTTCCAAAGTCCTACAGAAGTACAGCTCTTGGCCCAGATATTGCAGGTGCAGGAGAAGAATGGCCCATGGCATGACAATACCCAGGCTCTCCATGTCAGGAGCACGTTCAGTCCCTGCAGCAATCACCATCAGTATAAACCATTTTTAAACACTCTCTTTTACTTCTCAGGCTCCTTTAAGCTTTCAGGTGTAGGAAGCATTAGCAGCATGTGACCACCCAGCCCAGATTCTTCCATTTAGGAGAATTCCCACACTGGGGCTGCTCCCCATCCCACAGCATTTCCCACCCTGCTGCTGGTGCTGGGGTTTGATCCTGCTGCAGTTTCCCCTCATGGCCAGGGCTGAGGCTCTCCAGATGGCTGCAGAGGCAGGTGGAGGAGGACACTGATGCCTTCCCAGTGGTGGCACTGGCTGCCCCATCCTCAGCAGAGCTGTTTCCTTTTCTGTTCATGCGTAAGCAGAAGGCTTTAGATGACAGCAATCCTTGGAGAATAGCATGGTCTTGTACACCTCCATACCATATGTTCTAGATGGATATGGGCCTTCAGCTGAAACCATCAGTGTTCTTTCTGCTGTCACAATTTTAGCAGTCTCACCCTTGGCCATGGTGTGCACATCATCACTTAATCAAGCTGCTTGAGAGTGACTCTTGCTTCTTCCAGAGATGAGAGCTGAACTGTGGTGAGCTCCTCTGCGCCTCCCCAGCTGATGCAGTATCCAAGATGTCCTGGCTGCCATGGCCTGTGCAGCTGAGGGTTTGTCCTGGCCAGTGGCCACAGGGTGACAGTGATTTCTGACTGTAGCACTGTAAAGGCTCGTTGGAAGGAGATGTGGAGTGACGTGCAGCCCTGCAGTTAGCTTGGGTGATTAGTCTGGACCAGATCCAGAACAGATCCATCCAAGAGGGGACTTGTGTGATGTATTTATGTGCAGTAAGAAGGAAAAAAAAAAATCATTCTTTGCAGAACTTTTCCTGGATGTCATTAAAAATTAGGCAAATAAATTTCCAAGGAGACTGTGATGAGCTCAGAGATGAAGAAGTTGGGATTTTTAGCAGCAGCACATGACTCTGAAACCCTCACAAACCTGGGGGCAGGGACCATCTCCCAGGGTACACTGAACTTCTCTGAGTGATGTGCGTGGGCTGAGGTGAGGTTTGGTTTGGTTGGTTGAACCACATCCCTAAGTTCCACATCTATAAAATCCTTGTAATGCTACTTTCTAAAATATTTGAACTACATAAAATCTCCCGAGTCCAAGAAAAACCACTCAGGATGTGCACCAAAGTGTGCGTGTAAGGTGAATCTTCAGCTGGATGTTTGGATCAGCCAAAGGAGCTTTGTAAAGGACTAAAAAGGTGAATTTATTGCCTTGATATTAGTGCCTGTTTTCTCTTCCTCCGTGGTCTGCTGACAAATGACTTGCTCTGGAAGCAAAGACAACTGCTTTGGCTGCTGCTGGGCTCATCTTCCCAGGTGGTCGGCATTGAAAAACCAAATTCCACCTCTAGATGCTGATTCTGCAGCACACTGTGAAAGTTTCACAGGCCATTTGTTAAAATCCATCTCAGAAACTCCAGAACAAATGTGTTTTGCTTCTCTGCTTTGATTTATTTTGGTGAGAAGTAAATAAAATTGTTATTCCCCCCCCAAAAAAAAAAGGGAGGTGCTTAGAGAGAAGCTATTTTAATCAGGAAAAAAAGGTTTTAAAAACAAAATTTAAAAAATATAATGTTTTGAAATGTTTCTTAAGAAGAGGGTATGGTAGAGGGCAGAATAATCCAAACTCCTCCAGACCAGCAGAACTCTCTGCAGCCTTTTCAAAACTATTTAGGCGTGTGAGGTTATAGCCATCACTATAGGTGATAATAGATGATAAAAATAATTTTATTCCATATGTTTACAGAGTAGGGAGGTGGTGGAGTCACCATCCCTGGAAGGATTCAAAAAATGTGGTGCTTTGGGACAGAGAGATGTTGGGATGAAGGTTGGACTTGATGATCCTGGAGGTCTTTTCCAGCCTAAATGATTCTATGATTCTATTTTTTTAAATACATGTATGGCTAGAGGTCATTCCAGTCTGGTTGTTTTTATCTCTATTTAAGTATGAAATGAATTTGTCATGAATGGTTCAGCACTTCTAATTAATTTTAATGAGATACTAGTTTCAACTTCATTGGGTCACAGCCTGGAAAGCAAAAAGTAGGTGAGCTACTTAATAAACCCTTCCGAGCCTTGTCCGAGGTGCTGAACGTGGTGGTTTCTCAGGCTGGGGCTGGAGAAGAGCTCCCTGTGTCCCTTTCTCCTGACAGCTCCTGTCTCTGATGCTTAATTTCATTAATAAAGAAACATTTGCACAGAACCGTCCAGGGCTGCTGCCGTGGCAGAGAGTTAATCATCCTGAAATAAACGATTCCTCGGGGCGGTGGGGAAAGGACAGGAGGAGGAGGAACAGGAGGAGGAGGAGAAGGAGGATGGAGTTGGGGCTTCAAGGGCCTGTCTTAGATCCTTGTTGTGCCACGAGTAGACGTTGTCCCAGGGACATGGTGCAGCTCCACGGCTGGAGGTGCCAGGGTGCTCTAGAGCTCTGAGCACACCAAAATAAAGCATCAGAACAAAGTCTGTCAATTTTGTCAAGTTTGGTGGTTGCCACCTAAATGATTCTATGATTGTCATGGTGCTTTAGCTCAGAGTTTTTTGTATTAATTCTCCCTCCAACATATGTCAAAAGCGCAGCAGAACGTCTGCCCCTGAACTGTGGCTGTTTCTGAGTGAGAAAGCATCTTGGGTCGGGAATGTCAGTAGGAAGGATGAAACCAGCGTGGAACTGGAATTCTGGTAGACAGCAAAAACAAGCATCCAATGGAAAATAAACGAGGAAAGCCCAACAGCCTCCTTATGGGATCAGTGAAGGCAACGAGTGGGCAGCACCAGAGGCAGATTCCGCTGAGAATTAGCTGCTATTCTGCCCATTTAGAAGGAAGAATCACAACCAATTTATTCTGGCACCGGGATGTATCGTGAGGAGGCTTTTCAGCCACGCAGCTGATCCAGCCCTGCTCGGTTGATGAGATCTGACAGGAGCCCAGCATAAAATCTGATGGCTTCAGGCAGGTGATTAGTGTAAGCGCAGAGTATAATTAGTGAAGATGTTTATTGTGCAAATTAGTGGCAATGAAAGCTTTACTTGTGCACATTAAATTGAGGGGTTTGCGTGGCTAGAGAATTCCAGCGTTCTCTCCCTGCAGTGCAACTCACATCCATCCCAATCCAATGTGGGTTTGGGTCTGCTGGAGCAGCATTAGGATTTCCAGCATCTGTTTTCTGGTGATATTATTATTATTACAGTCCTGCTTTGCCTCCCCCTGCTCCTCGCAGCATCTGCTCTAACCTGGCTCCCCACCTCTCCATGGGGAAGGAGCATCTTCCAGCACTAGATTCAACTTCCCAGCCTGCTCCGAGCTATTTTGGCATTTTCTTATTTTGTGTTAAAAAGTGGGTGGGGTGAGGGAAGAGGGAGTTTAGAGAAACTTGATGCATGGCGTGTATTTATAATCCGTTCAGGGGGCGACCCTTCTTATCTCACACACGCTCTGCCTCGGGGAGTAGAGAAGATTTGATTAGTTCTTAGGGTTTTATGCACTTCCGAATAAAGCCCCTGTACTGGAAAGCTGTTGTCCAAGCACCCTGCTTAAACCATCTCTGTGAATGATTGCTCCAGAAAAGGGATGTACTGAAAACATGAGTGAAATTCAAGAGAAACTGCAGTAAACTCTCTGACCAGAAAAGAAGTTATTTTTGAAGGTCTCTTTTAATTCTAGCCTTCTCTGTTAGTAAAGTTATACCCAAAATAACGGCTCCAAACAGAATTTTGACTGTGACTCAGAGAATTGCAGGGAACTCTGAGAAGTTGTAAAGTTGTAGCTATTTCTGTTGATTTTAAGGGGAACGGATTTGGAGGAAAACTTGATGGTAGAGTTAGATAAAGAACTCTAAAAAAACCTTGCAGTAGAGCGAATTCTAAAATTGTTAGTCCTACTTCCTACTGATCTTTTTTCTTTCTTCCTTCTCCTTCCAGGACTCCTGAGTCTTTCTCCAGCTGCATCCTTATTTTGCTTTTTTTGGTGGTTTTTTTTTGTTTCCTTATTTTGTTCCCAGCTTCCTTGATCTCACAGTAACTGCTGCGCTCAGCACCCGTCAATCGCTCCTTAATCCAGATTTGTAGGCAGGGCACCTCTTTAAAAACAACTTCAGCAAGCAGAACAAGGTCCACTCAGTCTCCATTGCCATAGATTGCATTTTCTGCGAGGCCGTGGAAGGACTCGACCACCTCCCTGGGCAGCCTGGTCCAGTGCCTGATCACTCTTCCAGCAAAGAACTTCTTCCTAATGCCTAATCTAACCCTCCCCTGGTGCAACTTGAGGCCATCATCTCTTGTCCTGCCATTAGTTTAACAATCCCAGTTCCCTTGGGTGCTCCTCATATGAATGAGTCAATGAATTTCTTCTCCTGGTGACAGCTCTTCCTCCACGTGAGGGGTGTCACTGCCAGGCTGCCACTGCTGAACGAGAGCATCTTCCAGCTGCTGAAACCCATCAAACGCTCCCTGGCAAGGACTGTCATTTGTTGGTCGCTTGCCCAATGCATCATTTCATATTGATCTCTCAACAGGAAAAAAAACCCACAACAAACCATAAGTGAAAGTCAAGAAGTCTGCCCTTTTTTGAGTGATTTTCTGGCCACGCTGAAGTGAACAGTATTGACTTGCAAGAGAGGTTTTGTTTTGTTTTATTTTATTGACTTCTAGATTGATGTTTACAATGAGGACTGAGATCTCTCCCTGGAGAACCCAGGTCCACCAGCAAACCCTCCTCACCCCAAGACAATCCTAAACCGACCCGGATTTCTCTCAAAAGATCAATGATTCTGGTGACCTGTAATCACCAACCAGACCAGGTGATTCTGTGCTCCAGGGAATCTGCTTCTGTTTTTTCTTTCCTTGCTCCCTCCCCAACTACCCCCAGAGCAGTGAGAGGACGATGACATGAAGACTCTGGAGCTGCACTGGCAGCAGAAGGAAAAGTTTTGATATTTTTTCTCTGTAAATATGTGTCTGTCTGTGTGTGCTCTGGGCTGTGCCTTCAGGAGGGTAAAAGGTTTAAGTTGATCCCATTAGTGCAGTGTCTGCAGATATAAACCCTTTCCATGCTGAGTGGTGAGTGGCAAGGAAGAAAATATTCTGGAAGGCCACCAGATCTCTGGGCCGTGTGGTCGTGGGTCTTAGTGAAATAACATGGAAAAAACAGCTCTTTGCTTTCACCTTCTGCCCAGAGCTGAGGAACATTTTCTGTGTGCCCCTTTACCCCTGATCTTGGCAGGGTCTTCAGCAGGACGAGGCTGGTGCTGATGGTGGGAAGGTGCCTCTCCCTGTTAGAACTGAGGGCTCCTCTTGTTGGTGCAGAGCTAATTAGCAGGACTGAGGCACTGCAGGAGAAGATTTTTCAAGCCTGAGTGTTAGTAAGTGGAAAGGTTTTCAGCAAGCTACTTTAAAAAGAGTGTGTTTGCTGAAAACCTCCTCTTTAAAGTCTGGGAAAGCACTCAAACCAGCTCTGCCGTCCTTCAAAAGTTCTTCAGAAAGACCATCAAAGTTTATAGCTCTGCAATTTCATAGGTTGTCTTGTCCTTTGCTCTTTAGGGTGTTCCTGGCTCCTGCCATCAGAGACAGTCCCAGCTAATGCTTGGCTCCAAAGACACCATTTCAGGTTCTACACAGAGATTTAAAATGCTTGATGTATTTTCTGTGTCCTGATGACTGTTGTAATTAGGTATTATCAGCAGAGTTTGTGTAGATCATAGGCAGCATATAGAAAATAAACCATCTTCTCTTTCCCTTCATGCTTTTCAAAGGAATATTTATTAATAGCTGCTTAGTTTTTCTTACTTCATTTGGGTTTGTTTTGCTCAATTTTTTTTTTCCCCTAATCTACCTTGAAACACGGGAGGAGGATGCTTTGGGGTGAAAGAGCAGAAAGGTGCCTTGTTGTGGACTTCAAACAAACTCAACCATGAGTAAATCCATATCAAATTCACATAAAATTGGTTTGGCTGGCATGCGTTTGATGTTCTCGAATTACCGCGCAAAAAATGCTCAACAGAGATTATTTATTAAGATTTTTCGGTTCACTCGGGCATTTCTTTAAACAAATACAAGTGTTTCATCTCCAGTGAGCTCTGGCTCATCACCCTTATCTCTTCCTGCTGGTATAAAATGGATTGATTGGTGCCTTTCTTCTCAATAACATTCAGATCACCTTCAGCTTTCCAGTACAGGGGTTGTCCTCAGATGTTCCCAAATCTTGGTGGGGAAGGTGGCTTGGGTTGTGCCAGGTTCACCACCTCCCGTGGAGCCAAGGACATGCATGGGTAGGGCTGGAAGAGTCACTGGGGTAATTTTTCACTTCCCATCAGACAAGCGTGGAGGTGCTGCTGGAGAGGATGAGATGAAGGCACAACCCAGGTATTTGCATTCTGACCACTTCTGCTTATCATTTTATTGCAGTTAAGAGGAATAAGAGAGTGGGTTTGTTTTATTTTTTCTGCATTTTGAAGGGAGAATTGAGACAATGTAGTATATTGATAATTTTTCTGAAGCGTCATGGGGACCATGGGGCTCCTGCTCCACCAGCTACTCCTGGTCCTATTACCTCTGGTGCTGATAACACTGGGAAGGAGTCCAGTGAAAGCACACGTGGGACTGGGAATCGCTTGATTTTGTGAGCCTTTATGCCCTTATTTTATATATAACCTCTGCCACTGGGCATGGTCTCCTACATTAAGCCTCTGAACTGTGGGTCTGCAGCTCCAGTGGTTGGGTGGCACCAGCTCCCTGGAGATGTCCTCAGAGCTGGTGCCAGGTCCCCACCAGCATCGCCCGGCTCCTGCGGGCTCTGGGGTGGCTTGTTTTCCACCCGGCTGTGCTGCTCTTCCTCTATTACATGGTCCCTTGCCTCTGAGCTTGAGTTATTGCCTACATGCATGGGTAGAGACTCTGGAAAAAAACTAAGCATGTAATTAAGAGAATGAGTCTGTTCTAGGGGGATAGAGACTGGAGGAAACAGCTTTTCACTGTGGAGATGGTGAGCAACCTGTCAGAAGAGATTTGTGGCAAAGGGAGGTCAGTTGGGAAGAGCTGCTGGAGGAGCACCGGCTTCCTCCTCGGGTGGGTATCACTGTGCTCACCAGAAGGATGATTTTTACAGATGCCATGCATATGGATGGGCTTGGCTCTCTCAGGGCATGTGCTGCCATCTGAGATCAAAAACCCCCTAGAACCAAACCCCACAGACCTCTCTGAGGAGAGGCAGAGTGTGGGCAGGTCCTGCAGAGTCAGGAGATTTGGTATCAGCTCTTGCACTTTTTGTGAGAACAAATCTCCAGTGCTTGGGAGCAGAGAAGCCCAGGGGCTGGAGGAAAGCTGGGTTCACTGCAGCATTGAGGCAGGCACAGGGGTCCACCCAGGTACCCAACAATGGGACAAAGAGTAAGGGCGAAAATCAAAGCATCTTTGGTGTGGTCTCAGTTAAGTTCATGGCTGACAATAAACAGCAACAGAAAGTCCAACACCATTCACTGCTCATCTCCTTGTGTAAAGGGCTCCATCTTTAGTCTTATAGAATCATAGAATCATTTAGGTTGGAAAAGACCTCTAGGATTATCAAGTCCAACCTTTGTCCAGCATCCCCCTGACCCCCAGACCATGTCTCAAAACATGTCTTGCTTCAGCTCCTGTGTTTCTCTTTCTGTTGGTGTTTTCCCTAAAATGCCCCGAGGTGTCTTTAGTCAGGCTGGTTTTGATGATGTTTTCTAGGGAAATGTCTCACCAAAGGGTGGCTGGAGAGCAGGGAGCCTGGACCTGCTGGCTGCTCTCCATAGCCTCTTGTGGTTTCAGAGCTTCTGGAACAACTCCTGACTCTTCAGTTGGGTTTTCAGTGCCTTGTAGTAGTTTTCTCTCCTTCTATGAACATTAACATGAAGTGCTTCATAGTCATAAGGCCTTTGTATTTGTCTTTAAACAAATTAGCTAATGTAGTGATGAAGGAGATGAAGATACTTTTAGATCCTGTGAAAGCCATGTGTAAACAAGCAGCAGTGATTAGTTTAAACCAGGAAAGTGTTTATTTTGGAGCTGATTTGCAGACATCTCTATGCGATAGATACGTGGGTAAAGAGAGTAAAATAAGGTTTTTACTGAATGTTGGGGTTGTTAGGCTCTGCAAATACTTAAAGAAGTGGCGTATTAATGTATCTTGTTTTCCAGTAAGTCATTAGTCGCTTAAGTGAAGTCGTTCATGCCAGTTTTCCCTTTCATTAACTATTCATGTTTACTAATGGAAATTGTCTTGACAAATTGGTCAAACTGAGCAATGTATGAATTTATGCCACAGACTAAAAAAAGTTGTTTTGGAGCTCCCAGTGAGCTGAAGTAATGCTTAAAATCATTAACACTTCATTGATTTTATAATTAAAAAAAAAAATCCCTAGAATAAATAGAGCATCCTTTTAAATGTAGCATAGCTGTTTATCTCCATGCTTAGCATTAACATGCATATTTTCTCTCTGGAAATATCCGTGAACTTCTAAAGATGGTTTTTATTGCCAAGCTTCTGGATTCAGTCTCTTCCCCAGCAGCTTTAACTCCTTAACTTCAAGGGGCACTTCAGTATTTCTGTGTTACCCACCCAAGTGCAGGGGGGCTGTGGGGAAAAGGAAGGATCTAGCCCTAAAAGTCCCAACCTGGCCATTGATGACTATTGGGTGACAGCAGAAGATCTGCCTGGGGACATGGGTGTCTCTGTGAGCCCCTGGGGGTGGATGCAGGAGTGATCCCTGGGGAATAATTACACTGGAAAACCAACAGCCTGAGCTCAGGCAGAATGAGCTGCGCCTGAGGCAGCAGCAACAAGTATTAATTAATAGATCTCCATCTCCTCTGAGCACGCTTATGTGACCAAAGGCTTGTGATAAAGTCAAATGGGGGTAATTTTTCATGGAGACCAATTTATCCCATTAACCAATAACTAATAGCTCATAACCAGTTTCATGGAGACTGATATTCCAGTCCTCTGCCCCAGAGCAGGGCTGCTGGAGTGGCTCAGGGAAAGAGATCTTTTTAACATCAACACCAATTTTTTTTTTATTTTTAGACTAAACTCCTTTTGGTGATAATCATGGTGTTATTTAACAAAAAAAATCCTTCAATATGACACACCTTTCCCATGCAGAAGATGGGGATGTCCTGCTCCCACCGAGGCCTCCTGGGAGGGTGGGATGGAGAGGGATGCAGGGGTTCATCCCAGGGGGCTGTGGATGGGGACAACTCAGCTTCAGCAAGCAGCAGCTGCTGGTGCTCCTGTTGTACCGAGCCCTGAACAGCAGATTATTTATTTCCCAGTCATCTGGAGCAAACACGCTGCATTTCAGCCTTGCTCTGTGCCCCCTCCACAGCTCAGACCCAGGAGCACGTTAAAAGTAGATGGTGAAGCACAAACAGTAGGAGGACAGAAGGTACTTAACTCGCTGACTGTTTCTTGGGATAATGAAAGCCTTCTGTTGCCTCAATATCAATCTATTTTCTCTTCTAATTAGCTTTCCTCTACCTATAAAACACACCCTAGAGCAGCAGCAAAGCCCCCCTTGCAGCAGGTTCTAACAAACCATCCCAGAAGCGTTTGAACAGACCATTAGCTTTTAGGAGCCCAGGACCTGTGGGCCAATATTACACACAGAAAACCCAGCTACACCTGCTGTGGTGGGACGATGTGTGACTCCAGCCCAGCTGATAGAAAAATGCTATTTTTAGCAACCTTTGCCATCAGAAAGAGGAGGAGTGTCTGATTTATACACTGAACACACAGAAGAGCTGGCGGTGCTGGGTTACCTCTGGACTCAGTGATCCTAAAGGTCTTTTCCAACCTAAGTGGAAAATGGCCCTGAGATCAGTATTGCAAACAGGCAGGAAATTTTAGAAAAAATCTTCAATAATTTTGGAAAGATTTTTTGAAAGAAATTACTTTGATCCTATATAACACACAATTGGAGGACAAAGCATTTAGCAGTAAAGATGGATGAATATCATTTAAAATGTATTCACAGTTACTTGATCAAATAGAAAGTGTAAATTTGTTTTACTGATCTATGACCTTTTCTGGTTGGGTTTATTTTTTTTTTCCATGTGAATTGTTCTCTTCCAAAGCTTTGAGGCACAGCTGTGGTGCTGCTGGGACATGGCTCCACTCCTGGAATAGAAATACTCCCAGGTGATATTTTGAGCCACATGCCACAGATAATTTACAGTTAAGGTGAACTGGCTGAGAACAACTCACCTGAGAAGAAATCTCATGAAATGTTCACTAAAAAGAATTATCCACGTGCACCCACAGCAATCAAATTCTATTAGCGGGTAATTGAAAAAGGGAGAGGGGTTAAAATTAGTTGAATAAATGGTGCGCTGAGTAATTTGCATAAGATTTAATTGCCTTAGCTATCCCTTGTAATATATTAAGTGAAATTCACAGGATAATACATTAGGATAAGAAAGATGGTTGGATAGCAATTAAAATCCCCATTTTAGTGCTGCGGGTTGGCAGATTTGGGTGGGTTTGTTCAGAGACCTTGGCTGTGACCAGGTCCCTGCTCCAGATGTTGGGATGGAGGTTGGACTTGATGACTCTAGAGGTCCTTTCCAACCATAATGATTCTATAATTCAATGAAAGATGTGATTTTTATGGAAAAGCCTTCTGTAAATGTTCACTCTATTTTGAAATAGTTCTTCTTTTACATGTGAGATCTCCAGGGGCTTGCCAGCAGTGGGTGTGGGTCTCTGGGGATGAACCCTGGCTGAACAGCTGCTTTAAATGGTATGTGAGTGTCTTCATGGAAACAGCTCTTCCCATCTGAGCACACCAGCACCTGCACCTCCCCAGCCAGAGCTGGGCCTTGCTACTTATTTTATCAATTGCAAATAAGAAAGATAACATGGAATTCACAATTTATAGTATGGGAAAAAACTTTGGAGAGGCTTCTTTTTAGCTAAAACTCATCAAGGAGACAACAAACAACCTGTCAGGTATCTGCAGAGAGAAAAAGATGAATTATCCTCCTGCAGAAAAGTACTTAAACACTCATAAATAATTTTTCTTTCATTCCCTCTAATGATTTGAGAGATTTCTCCACCTAGATTTGTTGACAAAGGTCTAATGGAGATTCAGAAGTGTTCTGAGGCTTTGGCTCTGTCTCTGCCACGTACGTGGGGAGATTTCCAAGACAAAACAGTCAAAATTAAGTAGAGCATTAAGCTTTGGTTTCTGATACTTTATAACTGGGTTCATTGGGATTTGGTCTTTTTGATCAAGTCAGGAGGCTCGAGATCCCACAAGATCTTGCCAGCCCAATCCTGGCCAGTGCCCTATTTCTACACCTGGTGCATAATCCCCTGATTTGTCTCTGCTTTTGTCTTTCTGCAGCTTTTGTCAGTTTTTAGAGAAGGTACTTCGCTAAGCTTAGTTTAACTAGAACAATTATTAAATAAGGTTTGTTCTGGATAGAAACATGTCCTGGTACAAAATCCCAGATTTTCTCCTCTTTGCTGACTTTATACTCTCAAAAGGAGGATATCTTTACTCTGGATAATCAAGACAGAGGCTCCACGCCATGGAGGAGTACATTACTCTCAGATTCTCGGGCTTGCACACTCCACTTTGAACAGTGCCCCAAGAAATAACACTTTTATTGCTCCACTCTAAGCCTGGGCTCTTTTATGAGTTTTTCTCCAGTTTTGCCTCATAAGGACAAGCTGGGTTTGGTGGTTTTGATGTGGTTTGTGAGTCTGCTCGTTTAGCTGGTCCTGTCTGAGCAGCCTCTCCTCCAGGAGCTACCCAGGGACACCAGCTACATCCAGTCTCACACTGTAGCTCACAGCAGACTTTTATTTTGTATGAAATGACCCGAATTGCATTGTCAGGGATGAGCTTGGTGATTTCTGGACTGCAGCAAGCACAAATTGCTGCTGTTTGGCTCGGTGGCATCACTGCTGTAGCTGCCCCTCAAGGCTCCAACTCCCTCATATGGATTATTAAGGCAGGTCCTGAACCGGGGGGGAGGGGGTTAGGTAAATAAAAAGCCAAATAGCCTTTGAAAATCCAAACTGCGCAAGCAACGCCCAAGATCAGTCCAGAGGCAGGGAAAAGCCAGCAGAGGGGAGGCAGTTTGGCCCCAATCCCAGGTCTCCTGGGAGATGGGAGGCCTGTCAGAGATGGCCAAGGATGTGGTTCCACTGCTCAGCTGAAATATCTTCCCCTGCCAGTCCCAGCTGCTCCAGGCTCATCCCTGGTCTGTGATAACGGAGCCCATTCAACCCGAACAGCCACAACCTCCCTGCCGGGGGGGCTCTGCTGGGTCTGAGCTGGAGTATGATTATCAGACAGCTCACATCATGCTCCATTGATTGCTTCTCCCTGCTGACTAGAAGAGTTAATCTACTTCAACAGTGACATGATCAACATTTAACTTTAGATCTTCAAAGAGGAAAAAAAAGAGAGAGTTACTGGATAAGGAATGGGAAATTTCCCCCTAGATTAAGCCACTAAATGTCAAAGTTATGTAAGAACTTTATCTGGAGTAAATTGGGATGAAAATGATATGAAATTTCTCAAATGCCATCTGCTTTGAATTCAGTCGGTGCTTGCAGTCATCCAAAGCTAATAATTCTGGGCAGCCCAGGTACTCAGACTATCACAGAATGTTTGGGTTGGAAGAGACCTCAAAGATCATCTCACCCCCATGGCAGGGACATCTCCCACCGGAGCAGGTTGCTCAAGACCCCATCCAACCTGGCCTTGAGCACCTCCAGGGATGGACCAACCACCAGCTGTGTTGGTTTGTTATTAAATAGAGCCAGACACCAGTCTGGAAAGGACGGGCTGGACTGTGACAAGTCCTGCCCAGCCACTGGTACCCTGGACACCATCTGGTGCAGGATCTGGATGTTCATGTCACAGTCCTGAGTATGGGCATGGCAATAAATTACCCTACATCTGCTTTGAGTGTGACTCACAAACCCACATATTATCTATTTGGGATTATTGCATGTTCCTGGGGATGGAAACAGGCACTTCTCTGGGGTGTGTGACTCTGCTGGCTGATTGCCCGTGATTTAGGGATTTCCCGTAGCTCTGCTATTAGCTTTTAAGAGTCTTAATTTAGCAGTTTACTTGCAGTGCAAGTCCTCAATGTGCCAGAATGTGCCCTTAAGTATGCATATAAACTGAGGAAAGTGCTGCTTTTACACCTGTTTTAAGGCTGTGAGTGATGAGTTAGGGAATAAGGTTGAGGCTGTGGCTGAAGAGGACCTGGGGATATGGCTCCTTCTGCAGGGCTGAGCTTGGTGTCCTCCTGGGCTTGGACAACCCAAGACCTCCTCTGGTCTTCTATGAAATCTGAGCTGTGTTGAGAACAGTGGTTCACACTAATCCAGGGTAACTCAGCCATGTGCAACTGACCATGTGGTGACTGGTGATTTACATACATCCCAGCCTCTGAAAAACCAGCAGTGCCACTCCTCATAAAACATCGTCCAGATTTGTAGCAGAAATGCTCCTCACTGCAGGGAATTTGCTTTATGGCCTGGGAAGAGCAGCACATCTCCCAGCACCCTGGTCTCACAGATCATTACGTGGTGCTCTCCCCTTCTGTGCCACTTTTATGTCTAGCAAATTAAATTCCTGGGCAAAATAATTACATGTAAATGCTGCCGGGCTGCTATTCACAAGGGGCCAATTTTGTATCCATTTGTTGGCATCTGAAATGTCAAATTTATTGCACGGTAACATATTCAACATATAGTTCAAACGCAGACTATGAAAGGCTCTGCAGATGTACGTTTTGAAGGTAGCTGGACATCAGAGAGGAAAAATAAATTATCTAAGTAGAGCCAAATGAGGACTTTATGTCAGATGTACTTTGTGTCCCCGATGATCCTGGTGGCTGCACTCCCAGAGTCTCACACTCCACCCTCAGCAAGTGGTTTTTTGGGTGTATTTTTCAGCTGGAACCCCCCCTGGCATCCAGCTCTGCAGGTTTGGTGTTCCATGACACCCACACTCTCCTGCTCTCTCTCATGGTGCTCCTGGAAAAACAATCAATAGCAAACCCCGTCGTCTCCTCACACGCCAGATGACTAATGAGTTGTAATTGCTCCCCAACCCTACAGGAAACTAACTTCATGAGGAGTTAAGGATTATCTAGCTCTGTGTCCCTGGGAGGTTATTATTCTGGGAAATTAATTTAATTAGTTTAGACCTATTAGAAATATAGAGGGAGAGCTGAAGATTGTCAGGACAGAGACAGAGCAATATGCTTTTTAAAAAATTGTAAAGATTCGCAGCGAAATGGGTAATTCTGTGTTAACAAAATTGCTTCTTTCCCCTTTGGGGCTTTATTGTTCTGAAAATAAAATTCTAGGTTGAAGTTTTTTAAGGCAAACAGCTTTATTCTCCTCTCCTCCTGAGCTGGGTGGAGATGCAGGTGACTTATGTGCTGCCCAGCTGGGATGTCCATCATCCCCTCCCAGCCCTGGCTCCACCCGTGGCCAGGAGCAGAGAGGAGAAACGAGGCAAATCTCTGACTTTCCTCCAAATTCACCCACCTCTGACTGGTTTCAGCTCTTCAAACTTGCAGAGGGAGACGAGTCCTTTGTGTTCAGTGTCTCTTGACGGCTTTCCTTCTGTTGTACTTGTCCAGTCTCCTTTACTTTCCATTAACGTAAGATCTAACTGTGCTTTCAGGTGGCTGTATGGGAACAAAGTGGTGTTAGCTAATGAGCCTGGTGTCTAATGAGTGTGGTTTCTCAGCCAGGCAGGAGCAGCATCGTTCCCCCAGGGCGTGCTTAGCTGGTGAGGCTTGGTCAACGATAGAGAAATTTTACAAATATTGGTTAAATTTGGTTTAGCCCTGATGAAGGCAGCATTGGTGGGCACCCAGCACTGCTGGCTGTGCACAGTCCTGTGGGGTTTGGGGGGGAAGCTGCTCTTGTTGCCCTGAGATGCCAGCTCACAGCCACCAAAAGGTGCAGCAACCAAGCAGTGATGTCTGCTTGGTGGCCGTGGGAGGTGGGTGTTAGTCCTGTGTTTGTGTCCACACCAGAGAAATCCCACCCCAGCATGTGGTATTGTGGGCACTCCCTGGAGTTGTGCGGTGCAGGGATGGATGAGGGGCTGGCTCAGTTCACCCCCCTACATCTGCTGCTGCTTCTTATTCAAACCTGTTCTAGTACCAAGTGGATGGTGATGAGGCAAGTAAGCTCCATTCCACTAGCTGTGGTTTTTTTGCTGGCTGTGCCACAGCTGCTTGGTTCAGATGGGGAGGAGGAGGAGGGCAGAGAAAGCCCAGCAGCTGAGGGGCACCTGCTCCCCAGGAAAACAGCAACTTTCTTTGGAAAAGATGGCTGATATTTGCTGTTTTCTCATTTCACCTTCTCTCTGTCACCTGGGAGCTGTCTGATGGGGATACACAGAGCACATCGTGTTTGCTGAGGATGAAAGGCAATAGTGTGAGCTGTGAAGCATCCCATAAGCCAGCGTGCTGTGTATTGGTGTATATCCCAACACTGCCGTGTTTGTTAGGAGTGAAACTTGTCCTGTGTGTGGCTGGGGAGAGAGATAATCACCGTGCAGCTCAGCAAGCCCTGGGAGCAAACAGCTCATCTCAGACCTGCTGCTGCTTCTCAACCTGTTGCTAATGCTGAGGTGCCTCCCATCTGAGACAGCCATGGGTGAAGAACATCTCTTTCCAGGGTCACAGAAGATGCAAGTTGGAGTAGTTTGGGATGCACAGAAGGATGTTTTGCCTTCCTAATGAAGTGCGGTGCTTTTGCTCATCCGTGAAGGGTGTTGGGGAAATAGTGAAAAATATTACTCATCATTATTTTTAAAGCATATGTATCTGTGACATAACGTATGTTCCCGCGGAAGGATGCTCAGCAAAATGTTTAAAAGTGCTGCTGGTGAATTTCCCTTCAGCATCAATCAGTGGAAAATCTGCTCTCTGCTGGAAACAGTGTTGATGGGACTCCGTTGTCCATGGGGACTTCACCTGGGGAAAAACCCACCCCAGAATAATGGTAGAGTTTTGTTGAAGTGTTTTGCTTGTGACACAGCATTTTTCATTCCGGTGTTGAGCCCAGCCTCAGCACACCCCGCCAGCTGGAGATGAGTTCCCTTCAAAGGGGGGCAAAAGAAGAGGGTGGAAGCAGGATCCCCTCGTGACATTCCCACTGGGAAAGGCTGGTTGATGAAACCAGCTCAGTTTATATCTTTCATGGAAGGCAACATCCCTTGTCATTCTCTTTTAGCTATGAGGAGAACTCGTGCACATGCAAACTGGTGAGGTGCTCACGTCGAGTGCTAATTGTGCCAAGAAAATAACAAGTTTTGGGGTTGTTTATGTTTGCAGCAGGAGATTTATGCGGCGAGCTCAGGAGGGGTTTATCTCGGCGAGGGGGGAGATAGGCCCTGAAATGGATTTTCATGCTCAGAGCTTCCAAACACAAGTGCTGTGCAGCTTTCTGTTTGTTTTGCAAATCCTTATCATCCCCCAGCTACTGCTTGTGAAGTGGAGCAAGAAATGAAACCCGCCTAGGATGGGGTGGCAGGACCCTGGGTCTGCTCCTGGCTCTGCTGCTTTGCTGCTCTGGAAGGACTCACCAGCACATCCAGCTAAAGCCTCCAGAGCTGGTATCTATGTGGAGTAATGAGTTTACAAGTTCAGCCTTCCAGGAGCCCAGTATATTGCATTTCTGCTCCGTGGGAGCTGTTTCTTGTGGTCTTCAAGATTATTCCGTGTCTCAATATTTTATTTATTGGGTAACAGAATTATGGTTTGCTTTGACTTATTTCAGACAGAGTAAAACTCCAGCAGTGGCTGGATTTGGAAGCCTGGAATCCAGGCATTCAAAGTGTCACAACAAAGCTCACCTGTTTGAAGTTGGGGATGGGAAGGAGATGGGGGGTTGGTGTCTGACTGAATTTAACTTGTTGTTGAAGGCACCTTTAATTGCTGTCAAAGAGCTCCAGCTGCTGTAGGCAGGGTCTTGAGTTTAAGCATAAAAGGAAGCTCCTAACCCCTATTACCAAAGCAGGTGGGGAGCTGGTAGGAGGTCCAGCTTGGTGAGATGTTGCTGCTGTGGCTCAGGCAGTGCCTGGCTGGGCTCTGCAGACCTCCTGTCCTGCACCATGGTTTGGCTTCATGTCTGCTCACACCCCTGCTCTGGGACACCTAAATGAGAGGTATGAATTGTTCCTTTTCCTCTTGTACGTGCCCAGGCAGCACAAAAGTGTTTGCAGAGCCTGGATGGGGAGCATTGGAGAGAGAGTTCTGGTCCTGACACTGAAGCCTGTTCAGTTATAAATGTAATATAAAAATGGGAATAAGAAAACACACATTCCAAGTGCCTGTTTTCTCTGAGAGGTTTTGGGGTTTGTTTTTCCAGCATGTCTATTTCCTGCAGTTTTTCTTAGATGTGTTCTAAATTTCTTTTTGTGGGTAATTGGATCATAGAATCATAGACAGGTTGGGGTTGGAAGGGACCTTTAAAGGTCACCTAGTCCAACCCCCCTGTTTTGCAAGCAGTTTCAGTTCCATGGTAGTGTCATTCTTGCCTGGAAATCTGCTGGAATGGTTTCTGCCCGGCTCCATTTATTTCATTTCCCCTGTTACTCAGGGTTCTGCTCAGCCCATGGACTGGTCACACCAAAAGCAGACCCTGAGGGTACAGCTGAGCCCTCTCTCGGGTGCTCTGCATATCCCCAACCTCTTGGGTGTCTCTCTTGGTGTTTCCAAAGCTTGGCTGAAGAGGGTGGGTCGGTGCTCGTGCTCTTGGTGGGGAGAAAATCCTGCTCAAATCCCACCCATCTGGGCTTCCCTGAGGTGTCAGGAGGCTCCAGCAGTGCACACCCACAGTGCTGGTCTCTGATCCATCATGTTCTCTGCCTGGGCTGCTGCTGGAGGTCCTTGAGCATCGTGCTTGCTGTGGGATGGGCTTTGGATGTGGAGGAGAGGCTGTTTAATGAATGGGAGGAGAGCTGGGGACAGCAGTGGGATGCAAGCGGGAGCTCGTGTTCAGAGATTTTTCTTCCTCAGAAACGGGAAAGATCAGAGGTGCCTGGTGATAAAAGCCTGGGAAGAAGTGAGGCTGCTCCAGCACCCTTCAGACAGAGCTCCTCAGGCAGACGCAGCATCTCCCAGCTCCCCCTGCCCCTTCTTCCCCTTCTCTGCCAACACAGCCAGGAAATTATCCCCTTCTTTCCTTTTACTGGTTATTGCGTGTTTGGGTAAGATGGAGCTGAATTATTTGCATGTTCAAAGTGAGCAGATAAAACTGGGCTGCAGCATATTTTACGGCTTTTATAAAATTTTGATGTGTGTTGTTGGAATAGATGGAAAGGCACCTCCAGAGCTGGAGGGCAGAGCTCTGCTCCGAGAACCTCACTGCTGAATTAATGCAGGCAAATTGGTAGTAGAAAGCAAGAATGTGCAGTTGAAGATGGAAAAATAAATGTTTTATTTTTATATTTGGGCTGCCAAGTAAGAGAGGCACCTGATTAAAAAAAATTTTTGATTTTGGTGCAGCCCTGAAGTTGTATATTTAACATTTATAGCTCAAATTTGGGCAGTTTCCCATTAGAAACTGGGCAGACAGAATCCCAGGAAAATGGGAAGAGCAGGAAAGGGGAGCAAAACATAGCAGGGTTTGAGTGTGCATGTGGGGTTTTAAGTGTAAGTTTTAAATGTATTTTTCAAAGCACACAGGTTTTCTATGGGCCTGACACCTCGTTAGTGTCATTGTCAGATGTAATTATTCTATCTGCCCATCTGCTCCAGAGGTTTCTCTGTCACAGGTTAGGATGGCTGCTCCTGCACGGGAACACATTTGCACTTTCAACTCAGTCACTTATGACCCGGGGTTTAAGTGAAGAAACCCAGGCATTGACCAAGCCAACCAATATCCCAATTTCCTTCCTATTAAGCACCCTAAATAAACTTTATGGGGCTGATCCTGCTGTTAGTGGAAGGCTCCTGCTGACCACCAGCCCGGGGCTGTGCTCTGGGGAACAGGGACCTCTCCACTGAGAGGTTAAATGACATGAAGGTCAATGATACCCAGCAAGGTCAGTCCTGCAGCTCGCTGCATCCATCTGTGCTGTGGTTTGGTCCAGAGGTGATGTACCCACTGTTTATCCACAGCTGCGTGTTAAAAGCTTCTGAATGAGTGAGCCTGACTTCTTTTATGGCTCCAGCATTAATCTGTCAGTGTTATTTACATATCCCTGTGATGTGACATGGCTCTGAGTCTAGCGTGACTCCTTTCATTAAAAGCCTACAATTACCTCAAGATAACCTTCTCTTTCCCCCCCCCCACTCATTTTATTCATGGCTTTGACATTTCTGGTTGATATGCTTCAAGCTTCACTTGGGTTTGGGGAGAGCAAATTTGTGTGTCTCTGTGTAGTGCTGGCATCACATTAGTATTCAATGTAGCTGCTGGTTTGCAGCTGGATGTTGAAGGTGATGTCATGTAGGAATGGGTTGACACGTTGCCAACCTTGCAGGCTCTCTGTGCAGCAGAGCTCGTCCCTGTCTTTAGAAGCTTCATTCCAGGAAGGCTTTTTCAAGGCTGTGGTCTGTGATATGTGTGTGTTCTGACAGGCAGGTGCCAGCCAGGTTCTTGGGGCTCATGGAGCTCATGCAATCCCAAGCTTCTGGACCTATAAACTTCTGTTGCCTCCTTAATCACTCTCATGGTGCCTCTTTCTCCAGCACAGAGCAGATTTTTTTGCACCTAATAAGACACCTACGTTCTATATTTCGTATATCTGAATATCATCATACTTAGAATCAGAGAATCATTTAGGTTGGAAAAGACCATGAAGAATAAAATCAGATTATTTTGCAGTTTTACTGCAAATTATTTGGAACATCATACCTAGAAATAAACAGGCATTGATAGAAACCCATGTATTGTCCTTATACAGGCACTTACAGAATAGTTCAAGATGTCCCTGCTTATTGTAGGGCGTTGGACTAGATGATCTTTGGAGGTCCCTTCCAACCCAAACCATTCTCTGATTCTGTGGTACTCGTACACATCCTGTGGCTTGGCTGTACATCCAAATTGAATGTATAATTATGTGTGCTTACAAATCTGATGGCTACAACATGCTTGCTTCAGGAAAGAGCTGGAAATTAAATGCTGGAGAAAATGTGCAAAAGCCCGTGGGTGCTTTCTCCTCTTGCCTCCTAATCAGCTCTGTGAGAATTGTCACGATAAATATCTCTTGGTGGAGTTTTCAGTTCTAAACTGACAATCTCACCATTTGCATAATTTAAGTTCTCCTTCACTTTGGCAGGAGGGTGGCTGGTACCATGTGAGGCTGGTGTGAACTGCTGAGGATCCGCCACGTTGCCTCGTGCCTTTGTTTTTGTTGTTTTAATGAATAAATTCCAGAGAAGCCTATTATTAATTAAGCTGCAATATGGCACAGGCACCAGCACTGAGGAGATGCTAACTTGAGCTGAAGGACCCATCTGCAGAACTTTCTCCCTCAGAACCACAGCCCAGTCATCACCACACACTGGAGGGAATTTTTAGCAGCATTTCAAAGCGTTGCTCTGCCAAAAAGATGCCTTTGGAAGATAGAAATAAATTGTAAGCAGGGGGATTCATTGTGCTGTGCCTGCCACAGGTAGGTAGCGTGGGGACGAGGAGCAGCTCAATGCATTAGAATCTTGGGTTTGAATAGATAGGAAAAAAAAAATTCCAAGCATATGCTAAACTATTCTCCACATGAATAACAGTTTCTAATTTGCTCGACACATCCCTAATAATCCTGGCAGCTTCTCTCTTCGTAATTAACATCTTCATTTGGTTGCTTTCTAAAGGTGTGATGTGTATTCTGGCTGGGAGGAACTGAGCCTCGGGAAGGGGAGGATGCTCCAGAGGGGACCAGGAGGGCATCCTGTGAGGTGAGCCAGGGGCAAGCTCAGCTCCCCCCGGCCACTGGTGCTGGGGGGGAACACCTGCAGCTGCCATGTGCAGGATGTGTGCCCATGGGCAGTCAGCAGGGAGGGGAGAATAAATTATCTTTGTTGACTAATATGAAAAATGAAGCTCTGTTTAGGAAATATCTGGATAAATAGAGACTGTGCTTTTTATATGTGTGTATTAGTGCTTGGATGTGTCTTAATTACTGGTTGAGGTCACTTATCAAGCCACCCCATCCCATCCCCATAGCACCACCAATAATAAATCGCAGTATTGGGGCTGTTATGGTGAGGGACCAGATACTGTAACCCCTTTGGCAAGGAGCAGTCCTGACCGAAGCCTGATGCCACAGACGAGTGGCACAACCCACAGGAGAGTGAGCAGGTGGTGATGCTCTGCTTGAAGCTCCACTGCCAGTGATTGCTTCCTGGTGGGCACAGCCCTGACCCTCCTCCTTGGAGACTGTGGCCACCAAGGGCAGAACTTTAGTGATGATGTTTGGAGGGTGGATACAGTGTGAGTGTATTTCTGGGTGGGAGCTTCTCCTTGTCTTTGGTGCACATGAGACAGGACCTGGGCATCCAGATCCACCTCCTGCTGATGGAGGAACCTTTGTGCTCCCAATGCCCAGCCCCGTGCTGCCTCGCAGCAGAGAAGCTGCTGCATGAATTATCCTCAGAATACAAAAGTTATTTTCCTCCCACAGCTTCTCCTATCTCCGTGACCTAGTTTCTGACTCAGAGTACATGCAGAAAGCCATGGGAGTGAAAAACAGATATCTCTTTGAATAAGAAAACTTGATTACTATTTTAAGCCCCTTATGTAGCAGCATTTCAAGCTCAAACACCCTCCTCAGCTATAGCAGTGAGATAACTATAAAGGCTTCTCCCTCCCTGTCCTAGGGTTTGACAGGACGGGAGTTTCAGGCAATTAAAATCCCTTCACATGTCTCTAGTGTACCTGTTGTAGTTGCTCGGGCCAACATGATTCAGACTTGAAACAGCAAATTGTCTTGTTTGGAGGAGGCTTTATAGGTTGTTTTACCTAATTGGTGCAAGGTGAATATTTCAGATGGATTAATTTAATTAAATGACACTTGAGCTGCTGTATTGCTCTGGGACAGAGGCGAGGAAAAGCCCCTGTGCCAGTAACTGATGCAGATAAAATGATGCTTGTTCTTCTTGTCCTTTAGAAGAAAGCTGCAGCCTTTCCCCTGAGCACTCCCGGAGCTGGAGATGCCAATCCTCAGCTTCAGAGCTTCGGGATGTGCATCTCTGGAGTGCTGGGGCTCGGGGCGGGTGTGCAGGGATGCTGGGGATGCTGGGGGGGATGCTGGTGCTGCTGGGGGCTCTGAGGCTGGGCAGCAGCTTTTGGGCTGCTTGGAGCAAGGGAACAAGCTGAAGTGGGGGCTGAGGGGCTGAACTTCTGCAGGTCTTGCTCAGCAGAACTCCTAAACCTGCCCCAGTTCCATCACGTCTCTGAAGAGTGTGCAAATTGAGGTCAGGCTTCAATTAAAGGTGAGCACAAGGTTCTTCCTCCCCTGGGACTTGAGCATGGATGTAAAATATGAGCAGTGCTTCAGTTCTTGACTAAAGGGAGATCTATTTAAGTACTCCCAGACAGCAGTGCCTTTACTGAGCTACCTAGAAACTCGAGTTTGAGTAAAACAGCTTGAGCTTTGTGGTCACCTGTGCAGTACAAACCAGTGCCACCAGCCCAGGGGACCTCTGGGAGCAGCCCTGATCTGTCACCTTAACCTTGTCTTTGAGTGGCGTATCAGATCTAGAAGAGATGAAAGGACACTTTAACTTAGATTTTTAAGGGTTTTTTTTTCCCCTGAGCACTTACTAAAAGCCCCTTGGGTGAGGGCTGTACTGCCATGGGACAAACAGAACGTGGGGTCACTTGGCTCAGTGTTGTCTCCTCTGAAGGGCAGGGGGGAGGGTGCACAGCCACCAGCACCAGCAAGCCCAGCACCCTCTCAAGGTGCAGAACCATGAATCCTGGGCTTGGTCCTCTCGAGAAGTGATGTCACCATGAGGATGATGGATCTGGCAGCAGCAGGGTCAGCCAGAGATGGTATCTCAGAAGGACAGGCTGCAGCCTGTGATTGATAGCGCAGGGAACACGAATGAGAGGCATGATGCAGCTTGAAAAAGAGAACTTGTGCAAAGAAAACTGGGGGAAGAAGCCCCCTCAGCCCCACATTGTTACACTGCTGCTGCTGCTTTCCAGTTCTCCCAGAGAAGCAAAATGATTTTTGGTTGTTGTTGCTCTCCCCAGGGTGCTGCTGGTGATGTTTATGACTGAATAAACATATTCTCCCCTGCAACCTCTATTTGTGTTTTGCTCTCTCCAGCAGCTGCACATCTGTTCCCGGCTGAGCAACCACTTGAGTGTGAAGCAGAAGCAGTGAAGTGACTTCACCGGGTGCAGCTGGAGCAGGAGGTGGGGACAGCCTGGAGATGAGAGGAGGTAGACGATGGGTTTTGGCAGCGTGGCTGAGAGGGGTGGACTGGAAGCTGGGACACCATTTACAAAACATGCTCAGGTGTCAAATGTTTTTGTTTTGATTTCGCATTGCCCCCCACCCTTAAATCTGTGTGACCTGGAGCTGACCGAACTGCTCCTAAATAAAACCTGTTTTTTTTGCCTCTCTCTTCTAGTTACTGGGCTGTTTTGAACCAAAGATCCCAACACAGCTGCTGGATGATGCCCCATCTGCTGTGGTGGGTTTCCTTGGTCAGGGCGTGGCTGATGTGGTGCAGATCCAGGTACCAGGGGTGAAAGAGGACCAGGGTGCTTGTCCTGCCTCCTCTGCCCAGCTGCAGGAGGCAGGCTCTGCACGGCTGCTGAGGTTTGACACATTCAGCAAGTGCCAGCAGGAAGGTTCAGGGTGCATTTGGCATTTCTTTATTTGGCTTTGGAAGCTCTGTAAAGATTCAAAGCAGGGAAAGCAACAGGCCCAGCTGCACAATACTAATTTTGTGTTGCAATTTCATTTAGATAAATTACTCCTGTGAGTTCCTAATAAAAACAGATGCTGACTTGCGTCAAAATTAGTGAACAATTCTGATAATAGGAGCAGCTATTTTTAGCTCTGTGCTAACCCCGTTCAGCCTGACATCAAGTTGTATTAAACTTGGAAAATACAAATAGGATCCGTGCTGGTTATTCATTGGCTTCAAAACATGCCAGGACCATGTTTTCTGCTCCACGTGGCAGGTGGGGTGAGGGAGTCGCTGGAAGGAGAGTTATTTGTCAGATCTCAAGCAGAACTTGTCCTCTGGTGTGCTCAGTGCTGGTGTGGAACCATTGATCTGGTGGCAGAGCCTGGCCCAGGCTGCCCAGAGAGGAGGAGATGGGTTGGGTCTGCAGCCCCTGGGACCTCTAATGAAGCCCTGGTCTGTGCCAGGCAGCAGCAGCTCTTTGGAAAATCCATTTAACCACCCAACGGTTCCCATTTAGAATTATATTATATGAAGTTTCATTTTCTTCCAAAGCAGCTTAAGGAAGGAGAAACCCAATGTAAACACAAACTTAGGGCTGGATTTTTGTGTGTGATTCCCCCAAAGTTTAGAACCTAGAGGAGAAGCTTTATAAGGACTGAGTTTTGTAAGTTTTTCTTGTTTTCTCTAACTCTTTTCCAAATTTTGGGTCTTATCAACTAATAGTTGCTTTGACATTAAGTGTGCTGCTCCAGAGAATTAGCATGCACAATTAAATCTCTATTTATACTAATTTTTCTCTACATGGGAAAAGTTTTATTTCAGCTCCTCGTTATTTTAAAGCAATTTGCAGGAAAAGAAGCACTATTAGGAGAATTAGGCTGATGGTGTTTGGGGGGAGCCGAACACACTGAACAAATCAGAAATTAGTGTAAATTCCTTTCATTTGGCTTCATTTGCTGCAGATTAGGTTTGATGCTAATGATAAAAAATAGGTCAGGCTTTTAAAAAATACTGAGGTGTTTCTGTGCGATGAAACTGAACAAAGGTGGCAAGAGAGAAACTTGGATCTTTTTCTTTTTGCTCTAAATTGGAGTAGTTTTAATAATTCCATTATCTCCTGAAGCCAAGGCACAGTCGTGTCTCGGAGCTCAGCAGAGGAACGTGAGCAGCTTTTCTGTGCTCAGGAGCCAGATTCTACACTTGCTTATATACTTTATATGTATAGCTTATATCCAAATTAGATTGGAAAAGAATTAGATATTAGATTAGTAAATTAGCAAATTAATAAATTATTAATTAGTGCATTTGGCTGAAGTACAGAAATGCAGCTTGGGGACGTTGTAACACTAAGAAATATGGAGAAGCTGCTGCTCACTAGCAAAATAGTAATAAATAGATAATGCAGAAGGGTAATAGGAAAAAAAAATCAGGAATATTCTCACATTTGGGGGTCTCACCTCCACCGAGAGTATTCCTGAAGTTGCTGCTTGGAGGCTCCCTTGAAGTGCTTTTTGGTTGCAGTGATATCCTCCAGCAGAATAGCTTTTGCTACAGAAACCAATGTGGTGTCTACAAGGTCAATGTTAATTTATATTTTTTCAAATCCTTCTCAACTCTGCTGGGTTCAGCCACGTCAAGCCCTGAAGAGAGAATGTTTTGGACAGTCTGTGGCTCACTGTCCAGCTCCTGCTCTCCCCATCTGCAGCAGCAAACTCCACAGGGGTTACAGGAGAGTACCTGGGAGCAGGATCAGAGTTTTCTTCTGTGCTGGTCTGGTGAGGTCCTAAATGTATCAGATGCTATGGGGAAAATATGGGAAGATTCTGAGGAGCTGCTGAAAAGCCTGGTGGCTTCAGCAGGAGTGAGAGTGCTCAGGAGATGCTTGGATTAATAGGAGAAAGTTGAGGTTTTAGCACTATGAGCTTGACCTGAGAAAAGGGGATCCTGTGCAGGAGGAGACAAGGGTCAGAGAGGGTTCAAAGTGAAGCAAAAGATAAACTTCATGCTCATGATCTCCTAGTCAAAGACAGATCCTGGGAGGTTGCTTCACCTTGTTTTCCTTCCCATCCTTCGGCGGGATGTGATTGCACAGGAATCCTTCCAGCTCCTCCCTCAGAGTATAATGAAGACGTACTTTGATTTGAGAATGGGATGTGATTTTAACTAGAACAGCAGAAAGCACATCAATGGCTTAATGGTGGTAAAATTAGAAGGAAGGAAAACCCCGAAGAGGTGAGGAAATAGCTGGTATTAAAGTGACAGAATAATCTTACCCTGCAATATTGTTCTGTGCAGCTCAAAGCCTCTCCCCTCAGCCAGGATCTGTCAAACCCTGCCAGGAGTGCAAGGTGACGTTATGAAGTCTCCAGATGTATTTTCATGTCATTTAGCTGATTTGTGTCATTGATAAATTGCATGTTTGTAAAATCAGTGCTCTTCTGTTAGTCAGTGTCAAAGTTCTGTGCTAGAGACAATAGCAGCAACTTACGAGAGCTATTGCTTAGCAGAATCTTGCCACCTTCGTGCTAAAAACCCTGATTCATTTTCCAGCAGCTGAATTATTTAGATGAAGCCTTTTGGTTCTTTAGGTTCCTTGGCAATAGGTGTTTATTACTCCTCTGGTTTGATCAATGAGGTAGACCTCCCTTCCTCACCTCACAAGTGTCCTGTTGCAGCTTGTGGCTATAGGTAAAATCATTCTGGCAAACACAAGATAAAAAGAAAACATCTTAATTAATATTGCTACATTGTAACTGGCAACCCCTTGTCTTGTTGCTACAGCCCTTGAGAACAGATCCTCCCCTGCCCTCCTACAGGCCCTTTTCAGGTATTGGAAGGTCACTATAAGATCCCCCTTTTCTTCTGATCATGTATTGTTTTAGACAAAATCTGGTTCTTGACTGAGTTTTTCTTGCAGCTTATCAGTTTTTAGCATTTTCAGGTTTTCTGCCTTGGATCTTGTAAGATAAGCTGGCTCTGAGAGGAGCATTTATCAGTTCTGGTTTAGTTTCAGATGCAAAGTTCTCATTTCAGACACAAAGTTCAATGGCTTTCCTGATGACCCAGCATAATCTCTGACTTGTTTAGGAAAAAAAAATTCCTCATAAAAACGCAGCTTAAAAGCAAACTCCTAAACACTTGTATTAGGTATTGGTTGATCACAGATTACATTGAGCTGCTGTGTCAATCATATATATTAAGCAATAATACTCTGCAGCTATTGGCTCTGTGCTGGCTAATTTTCAACACATCAGTGATGGGTGTAGGATTTTAATAGCATCACTCGAGCTGTACTGCAGAGTTGAGACTACATCTGCTGAAGAATAAATCATCCATTGAATAGTCCAAATGAATAGATTTGGTCCTATAATTTAACTCAGGTTTTCAAATTTGTCTTAGTTATTCCAAAGAGGGAGAAGGATGGAATGAATAGCTCAGAAATGTGACGTTGCATAATTGAGCACATTTATGGCTGTATCCATCTCTCTGTCTATCAAACCTGCAGCCTCCCCTTCCTCTAGAGCAGCAGAAGGCTCCTCGGTGCTTTCAACGCCAACGTTCTAAAAGCCTTGGCTGGTCCCCTGCCATCGTAAGCTGGTAGGTGTTAGGGGAGGCACAACAAATTTGGTACCATGACTTCACTGACATGGAACTGAAGAAGATGAAGCTTGTCAGCCCACTTGTGGGGAAAATAACCTGAAGGTATTTAGGAGTGAATTAAAATTCATCATCTTGACCTGAGTCTTGCAGGGAAGCGTTTGCCATCACTACAGACCAGCTCTCCCACCGGTGATGTGTCCTGGAAGGTGCAAGGATGGGGAGGTGCCTCACTGCCTGTTTTCTAGAGCTGACGTATCAAGGACATAGATTAGATCCACGTCATGGAGGAGCATCACATGGGAAACAGACTTCAAAGGAGAGTTTAATGGTAGGCTAAATTCTCGCTCTAAAACTGAGAGTTGAATGAAAGTACAACATAATTATGGATTACAGGTATTAAGTTGCAGAGCAATTACAGTTGTCTCTCAGTGTTCATCTTTTGTCAGCCTCTGCTGGGGGCTCTGCTCATCGCACCAGTTCTGGGGAGATGGAAATGACTCAAGCAGCAGCTGAAATGATTAAAGGTAGGATAGGATTTACGAGGAAAGATTAAAGAATTAAATATGTATAGCCTGGCTAAACGATGTCTTAAGGGGAAGTATAACTCTTCATGAGCTATTCAAGGTTACAGATATCAAGGAGAACCATCCAGCATGTCACAGGCTGCTCAGAGAAGTGAGATGATGCTCAGAAAAGTAAATTTTCTAATGCTGACACCACCACGTCACCACCAGCTTTAGGTATAAGGCAGAAACAAAATCCAGCTGCTTGGAGGTGACAGGGATCTGTTTGATCTGTGGAGACCTGCTCAGGTTTTCAGTTCCCAGGCGGGCAGCAGCTCTCCCAGCAGAAGGCAGCCACACTCCCACCCACTGCTGGGGAAAGCTGCTGCTGGATCCACTTCCACAAGAACCCCAGAGAATGGAGACAAGGCTGAATTCTCTGCCTCTCACAGTCCTGGGGTTTCAGAGAACAGCAGGTTGTGCAGAACAGTGCTCCTCATTTGGAGACAAGGTTAAGAATTGATTTCTAGGTGGAAAGTGAGAATTTTCACTGGATGTGAAAGTTGTAGACACTGGTAGAAGATGGAAGAGCTCGGATCCAAGTTCTAGACCATGGCAGGTTTCCAGGGTAGAAATAAAAGGAATTAACAGTAGGAATTAATGACAGGCCATAGTGTGTCAGGGCGGTTTGGAAGGCTCGAGGGAACCTCCAGAGAAGTACCCACATGATGAAGTGCTGATTGTTGTCACTGTCTTCATATTTATGTATTTCATATCAAAGTCACAGAGGTTTTGTTGCCCTCAGTAAGGGATGTGTAGCTCTACATGTGGGTTGCAAGCTGGAGAGACTTTTAGAATACTTGACTGAAAAATCTTTCATCATGAGTAAAGATAGAAAATCTCCTTGTTTTGTTAATTGAGCCTTGATATCCAGGTATACCATTAAACATGGTATAAAGGATAATCCACACTGCACTGCATTCCCCCCACAATGTGTGGTTGGGTTTTCTTTTGTTTTCTTTTATTCTTAAATGATCTGAGGGAGAAAAATAGTTTTTTGATATGAGCTTAACCCTCATATATTAGGAATAATTTGTAATTCAAAAGCCAAATGTTATACTGGCTGAGCACCAAACTTATTTTTCAATTACCTTGGTTCCCTCTCTCAAAGTGCTGCTGTTTCTCGGTAATTTGTTTTTATACCTCACCCAGAGCTCTGAAAATGCTGGGAGGGTTTTTTTTGCTGTTAAGCTTGAGCAATGACCCCAAGTTAAGCAGCATCAACTGAATGTCTGCAAGTTGGCTGGAGAGGAAAAGTTTCTGAGGACTGCCAGGGTGAGAGTGGGATGGGGCAGAGCTCGGGTGGGGGTCCCCCTATGCAAGGGACCTTCAGAGGTGACCTTAGCCCAGCCCCTCCGCCCTGGGCTGGCACATCTTAGACCAGGTTGCTCAGAATCCTGTATCTATCCTGAGGTAGAGAATATTTTGTTGCTCTTTGTGGGAATTAGGCTCATACATTAAACAAGAAAAGCAGGTAGTAGCCTTTAGGAGCTTCTCTAATACATCCTGAATAAAACTCTAAAAAGATCTATGAAAAGCAGAGAAAATATCCTTATTAAATAGCCAGCTTGAAATAGTTTTATGTTAAGAACACATAATGGGTTACAGGTATTTCAACTAAAAAAAAAACCCAAATAACTTCCCAAAGATATATGTCATGGGTGAAATTGCATTCATACTCCACACTAATTAAAATCTATGAAGTATGTTGTGACTGTCGGGTGGTATTTAGTTGTTTGATGCTGGCTGCTGGATTAAGTGAATGGATGATGTTCTGATATCTTTGCGCACCCATGTCACGTATTTTATGGACAGACACTCACTGAGCTCTGAAAGGCTGTAGTGGGTTTAGTCTGGTTTGGGTTGTTGTTTATTTTTGTGGTTTTATTGTTAGTTTTGGAAGCCATGGTTTGGGTAGTTTGGGGTTGGGGTTTTTTTGTTTGGTTGGTTTTGGGGTGTGTTTGTTTGCCTGGTTTGGTTGGTTTGGGTTTTTTGGCATTGTTGTTTGTTGTTTCTGAAGCCATTGGTATTTTCCCATTGAATTCCAAGCCTCTTGAATTAAACCTGCTCCGAGAGCCTCCCCTAACTCAGCAGAAGCAGTTCGTGACTTTTCCTTCTCTTCAATCTCTCTTCTGTCCATGGAGGAGCCTTGCTGCTGTTTTCCCAGGCTGTGCTTTGAGGACAGTGGGCTGGGAGGGGGACACAAAGCTATTTCTGCTAGAAATGGGGCCGTTTCCTCCACACAACCAATTTTTTGGATGTATTTCTGTTGCCTTTAGAAAAATGACCCTCCTGGTAGCAACCCTGCGTCCTCAGGGGATTGTCAGTGAATGGCTTTTGTTCCAGTGCTTTTGGTGCCATTTTTCCTGAGCTGCCTCTATAATGAATGGTGAATCTTGACATGCCCAGTGCGAGTCTCTGGGATCCAAATCTGTTCTGGAAATAGTCTGCCTGACAGGCTGTTATTGGCAAGGCAGCTATTTAAATGAGAAACCTGTGCCGAGATGAACTGGCTGCCACGTGCGGTGGCAAATGGAGGCTGATGAGTCCTGTCCGGGCAATCAGGCGACCCCTTCGCTTTCCACTCTAATTACTTTCCTGTCAGATGTTCAATTAGAGTGACAGGGTCCCAAATTCCCAAAGATCTCTGTTTTGTCTTAGAAGATTAAAGGGTGGCAACTATTTTCGATATGATTATCATCATTATCTCTGGGAGATTTTATACTTCAGAAGTCAAAGTCATAATCACCCAGCTCGCTGCAATTACTTGAAAATTGTCTTAATGTATTTTTCAGAAGCTCTTTTTGCACTTTGCAATTTACTTATTTGCTAACCCAGTAGCAGATTAAAATGCTAAAATGCCTCTCAACCTATAGGAAGCCAGTCTGGTGGTAACTCGCGTGGACTTTCCCAGCATCCCCTTTATCCCCCAGTATCCCTATTCATTTTTTGTTAAAATACCACTTCTCGGTGTTCATACCTTGCAGGATTCCCACTTTTTGGGGTTAAAATTGAAGGAAATTTGTTAACATAGTAGCAATTCTCTGTGCTGATGGAAATGCTTCTGAAAACTCATACTTAAACTAATATACTAATATCAGAAAATATTCAGAGACACACGAAAATGCTCAGATTCTCAATTAATACTTTTTTTTCTAAAGAGGAATTCTTGACCAGCCTAGGGATGGAAATTGCCTCATATTGGGAAGCAATGTCTGTGTTATATCTCATGGATCCCTTTTCTCTATTGCAGAAGGCACCAGCCTCAGGAGTGTGACCCGGGTGGTTTTGGGGGCAGTTGGTGAATGCAGATGTTTGGATCCTGGCCACATCTGTTCCCTTTCTTCTTACTCCTAATGGTGAGTAGAGAAGGAAGAGACGATATGCCCCGTGTATTAAATTAAAACCAACCCAAATAGCTTCTAGAATACGCTCGGCTAATTGTTCAAGAGTAATTTACAGACCAAGAGTTACACTGCAATAATTGTGAATAATGAGTAAACCAGGGAGAAAGGAAAAAACCAAACAGTAAATGGCTCGCAGACATTTTGTGAACAGAAAGTGAGGCTAAATTCATTGAATAAATTAATTGCTATGGATTATTCTCTCAGCTTTAATCTGCCGCCTGCTGAAAGAAGCCTGTGCAAATGGGAAAGCTGGGCTGCAGCTTCCATTTGGAAACGTGGCTGCTTCGCTCTGAATTGGAGAGAAAAGAGGCCTGAAAGGGTTTTTGCTCTGTTATTATAATGTCTCATGCTTGTAACACAATTTTCACCTTCAAAGTTTTACCTGCCCTTTGGGACGGGGCAGTTTCTAATCCCATTTTGTGAGTGAGCAGCAGATGGAGAGCCCGCGGGGAGGAGAGCTGCTGTTCCCCAGGGCCACACGTTGTCTCCTTGGCAGGATTCGAGCTGGAGCTTGGGATTTTCAGTCCCTGCCTGATGCTTATGATATTTTTCTGTTTGAAGACTTCCCCTTCCTGCAGAAACACGCGTGCTGGGAGATGAACAAAACAACCCTAAGCAGATTTGAGGCTTCGCCAATGAAAATGTGGAGAGAGAAAAAGGGGATGAGAAGAAGCGTCCGCCAGCCCAGTTTAGGAGATCAGTTCTAGTAAGGAAGAATTATATTTTAAGAAGCAGACAGATTGTCTTAGATTTACTATCTTAGACGACAGCAGTGAAGGCAAAGCATTTTTCTGTGGGGATTATGATTACCTGACAGGGTCTTACCATTGCTGGGAGAAATGACCCTGATTTAGAGGAGATCTGTTCATTTATAAGAAGCTGTTGCTTTTTAATAGTAGGGTTTTTTCTTACTTCTATTAATAAAAATAAAACTAAGGCCCATGTCTTTACTTGGATGAAATTTGTGATGTAAATTGAAATTCTGAGAGCCTTGTAGATCAATCCTTGGGTTTTATAAGCTGCTAGTGGTGATTTATGTGGATGTGAGACCACAAAATCCTCCCAGTTCCCTGCCCGAGCTCTGTCATGTCTTCACTGGGAGCTGCTGTGGCCGGGTGGCCTTGAGCTGGGAGGGTCTGGTGACAGCCCAGCAGCTTAGGACAAGCTCTTTGCTGTTAACAGGGCTCAGGGTAGTATCACTTGGCTCAGATTTATGCACTGAGCAAGTCATCCCTTTGAGAAAGCTTTAGTGTTGCTGCTCGTGCCGGGACTGCTGGTATTTATAGCAGGGCTCTTCTAGCCCTGCCTCAGAGCCACAGTAAACAAACCTCTGAGTCCTTCCCCATTTAGGTCCCATCTAAAGTGAGCTGTGTAGTCAGCAGCCAGCCTGTGGAGGGGCAAGCTGCTCCTGGGGAGGTCCTGTGAATGGAGCACGATTACCCCATCTGGCTTGGTCCCAATTGCTCAGCTGATCAGAACCCATTTTTTCTCCCCTCCATTTGATAAAGGTTAATAGAGCAGAACAAAAATACAAATGGTATTGTTAACCAGGAGGTGAGATAAAGGGAGATGCACCAGTCATGGGACACTCACCAGAGCCCGAGCAGTTTGTATCCCAGTTTGCAGTGTTGGGGCTTCGCTCCAGATCCCAGCTCCCCGCTGATCCCAGTCCTCCCTGTCTGGTCTCCCACAGCCCCTACAAACCCATCTTCTCTGGTGTGATTGGTACTACTGTGATAAAATGTTGACCTTAATCCAATGTTGGGTTTTGCTGCTGCTGTTTGTCTTCAGTGTGCACCTTTTGGGCATATTTCAGTTCTTTGTTGAAACATTTTTCCTGTTCTGAGGCTGCTTTTCTAATGGTTTCTTGTTGGAAATGATCTAACCCCATTGATATCCCAGTGTGGGAGCAGCACATCCCTGGGCTTGGGCAGGGATTTGGGTCAGTTTTGATTTGCTCTTACAGAAGGGTCTTAATTCCCCTTTGCTGCTTCAAACATTAAGTGAGAATCAGACCTTCTGCCTTCCCTTGAAATGACACCAACGCAGAGAAATTAAAATAAGTGTCTTTTCCTGGCACGCCTGAAGCCATAAAATGATAGGAAACCAAACAAAATAAATCAGAATCTTTCTCCCCATGTCTGGGAAGGTTAAACCTCCAGCAACAATGGCAGCAGCACGTTGCACTCGGAGGTTTGCAGACATAATGTCACTCTCTTATTTTATTACACAATGCGGTTCGCCATAAATTACATTTTGTTCTTTTAATTTATTTGCATGAAAAAGATGGCATGGCATAAATCATCTTGTGTAGGTTGGTGGGTTATTTGCATTTCAGAGGTTGTTTTTAACTTTGTATTAGAAAGGAATTTGCAATTGAGAGGCTTTGGGAGGCATTAACTTTTAGTGATTGGTGGTTCTCAAAAGGTGATGAATGATGCTTGTTTTGCTTAGGACAAACATCCTGAAGTTTGTGTCTCTCTAAAAAACTTGTCTGAGGCAAAGCCTGAAAGTCAGTGAGTGGTGCTTTCATCTCAGGAAATAATCCTCTTGGAAAAGCAGGATGTTTGGGACCAGAGTTTGGTCTCTGAAGCCCTCTGCTTGCACTGTTCCTGCAGCAACATCTGCTCCATGGAGGTTCAGTTGCTCACTCTCTGTCTTGCTGGAAAGGAGGTGGTTGGAGAAGTTCATTGTGTGGAGGGTGGTTTGAAGAACTGCCTCTGCTCTGGAGCATCATCACACAGGTCTCACCAGCGTGGCCAGTCTGTGCTTGCTGCTGCTCTTCGTTACAGAGCTTGTTTAATGGCATCTGACACGGGGCAACTGGGAATCCGGGAGGCTTTAATGGTGACTCTTTCCTGCTGAAAAGTGTGATGAGAAGCTGTATCTTAAATTCAGTACAACACGTAGCACACACGGAACAGAACAGCAGAGTAAAGTGTATTTTATTAGCCATGAACTGAGGCTGCATGTGAAAGAACCCTTTAGATACTGACACATTAACTGCATTATGTTCCTCTCCAGGAAAGCAGCAGTCAAAGGGACAGAGGGATGAACTGTGCTCATTAACCTGCCTCGGCAGTGATGGGGATGGGATTGACACAAAGGCTGCGGCAGACTTCAAAGGTGCTCGCTGCTGTCGTGCAGCCAGAGCACTGCTGTGGTAAAAGTTGGAATTACTTTACACATTGATGCTGGGTCTCCAGTGAGAGACTCATCATCTGAAGGTGCACACAGTGCAGGATTTGAAAGCAGAGAAGAGAAACACATCCATGACCTGCTGTATGTGGGAGCTGGAGAGCATCAAAGCCAGCCCTGCTGCAAGGTACCTGCTGAAGCAAAGGATGAAAGGGACCTGCTGGAGGAGTGAGTCCACCTGCTTGCTAACAGGTACTCACAGCTCTAAGAACACAGAGAAATCACTTACTGCTTCATTATGCTCCTTGTTGGTTCATCTTGCTGTAAACTTCTGAATGGGTTGCTTGCTGACTCTCTGATAGGATGGGTCTCCAGTCAAGTGGTCCTTAATGATATGCAAACATGCTAAGAACTTTTGTAAATTGAATTCTGGAGTTGACTGGGGCTATCTCCAAGTGTCCAGTATGGAAAAGCATTTCCAGAGATCCAGGTGCCACCCAAACAGCTTTAAATGCCAGAAAGTGTAAGTAAGTAACTGTTGTGTTCCCTTCTTACAGAAAACTGCTCCCCTTGAGCTTTTTTCTCAGAAAAGCTCCCTTAGTATGAAAGATTAAACATTTCAGGTTTCCCTGAGTAAGACTTTTATACCTTTTTCTGTATTTTTTGTACTAGGTACCTTCATGTCCCATTTGAAGGTCCCTCTCTGTATATCAGCATTGCTACCACTAATTGTGATGAAACGGCTTTTGTTCTGAAGACATTTTAATTATTGCTGGTTCCCCAAAGACAGAATTGCAGAGGAAATCTGCAGATCTGATTGATCTTTGTTTTGTCGAATGGATACTTAAACATGAGAAGATTTGCCCACTCTCTGCCTGTTGTTAAGATCTGTCAGGTTAAAAGGGACTTCTGTGTTCCTGGTAAATGAAGAGGGAAGCACTAAGTGAAACATCCCTTACACTCAGCAGCTGGTGCTGGGGGATCCTGCCGACCAGGTTAGCAGCCTCAGCAGCAGTTACTTTACATTATAATGTGGATTTAAAAATCAATAGACAAACCAAGGTCCTCTGAGCCATCAGCTTGGTAAATGCTGCCCAGTAAAAGCACCAAATCCTGGTGGTCTACAGATAAATAGAGTCCCTGGCTGCTAAAGGCGTTTCCCAACTGGGAGCCCAACTAATGCAGCTCTTGGCCAAGTTTTCCGTGCAGTGGGATAACAGAAGGATTCAGGGACCAACTCATTATCAGGAGAGTATCTAATCTCATAAAGGATTCCGAATTTTTCTAGGAGACAAACATGTATATGTTGCTGTGGAAAACACAGGCAGCAAATACTAATGTCCAAAATTTCTGTCTGTGAGCTCAGGGAGGTGGGGAGCAGTACAGCACACCCTGTAAATCGGCGCCCGTGTCTATCTGGTGTAGCCATGTGATTTATGGGTTACCTCAGAGTGTTCACAGGGAGGTGCAGGTGTTATTTTTCCTATTTTTCCAACTTATTTCTTGGCAGAATTAATATTCACTGAATTGACGTATATACGGGTCTTTTATCCTTTCTGTTGCCTGGGGCTATTGCACTTCAGTCTTTGATCTTATCAGATCTTGCAAACTAAGCTGGTTGGAGGTTGGCCAGGGCTTGGATGAGAGGTTTCAATGGAATTTCATGATGCGGTGAGGAATTGTTTGTGACTGGAGACAGCACTTTCTGCTGTGAGTCAGGGCTGAGCAAACAGCCCAGCACAGAGCAGGGCCAGGGGCTTCAGCTGCAGAGGACGTGTCAAAGGCACAACCTGATTTGCTACCAGCCCCAGAGTGGATGTCCTGGCCAAAATCAGATGTATGATCCTGTGTTCAGATCCTTCACAGAATATTATTCATTTTCACTCTCTCCTAACCTCTCCCTGCAGTGGAAGGCATTTCTCTCTCATTCATTAAAGAAAACACAATGTGAATTATTACTCACCATACACAAAGAAAGGCAGATTTTAAGCAGCTTAATGTGATAAATGTATGAATCTTTTCCCACCAGGGACAATATGAGACTCTCAGTGAATGTTTCCCAACTCAATGGACATCCCACCCCATGAGGAGCAGTACCTGGTGCTGGCACCAGCTGAATTACAAACTGTTGGGTGAGGGAAACAACAAATGTCTTCTGAGATTAAGAGGGAAGCAAGTGACAAGGCACCCAAACGACAATAAACAGACCTAAGTGTTTACAAATACATATGGCACAGGTTTTCTGAGGCCACACTCTTTGTTTCTTTTGATAGCAGTGCTGGGATGCTATTTTTGTCTGGTTTTCCCCTTTATTCCTACTCTTAAACACATTGTAAGATCTTTCCTAACGAGGGAAGCAGAAGTTTTAAAGAGAAGGCTGTTTCCTTGTCAGGCAGTCTCCCACACTGGGGAGATGGATGCCTTTTTGGTAAATCCCCAGGTTTTTTTTTTAGGAAAAATTGTGTTCCAGCTGCAATTCATGCATAATCTCCTGAGTCGAGAGTTTAAAAAGAAATCTCTGTAGTAGCACAGGGAGAAAAACAAACTGACAACTCCTGACAGATTGACGGCTTCTTCCCTCTCCCAAATCTTTATGGATTAGCATGTCTGTTTTCTTTCCATGGGTGTGTTTGTTAGCACTAGATCATCTAACCTGATCGGGATGGGAGGTGCATTTATCCTAGAGCTGTGGGGCATTTATACTGTTCTCTTGTCACTGAGAATAATGGAGAAAACAGGTGAAATAATTTCAACTGTATTAAGGGCTGAGAGATGGGGATAAGTGTTTTGATAACGGGACACTCAGTGAATGATCTGAAAGGCTTTTGTTGTAGGTTTGCTAAAGACACACCTTTCTGATGGCTCTTTTTCCCCTGTTTCACTGTTAAGGGCACCTGGGGTTGCTCTAGGACATGGAGACATCAACAGCCACTTTGGGCTTACTCAAGGGACTAGACGTGAAGATGCTTGAGGGTCCCTGGTTAACAGGGAGAGGTTTGGCTCCAGCAATCCCAAACTCCTGGTACCTCCGTTCCCCTCTCTTGTAAGTATAAAACAGTGTTGAGCATGTGGAGACATCTTTTGGCATCATCAGCACTGGAGACTGATATTTACAGTTGCAAAGGTCCTTCAGCTGGGTGACAACAGATGAGGGGTTGATTTCCAGACCTGTTGAAGCAGGTGGTCTCCAAAAGCCCTCTCCTGGTCTGTCCTGTGCCCAGCACATTTGCAGGCAAGGCTGTCAGTTAACTGCTGCTTGGTATTCAGGTGTCAGAGGAGCCTTCCCTCCTGTCCTGCTGCTTGGCCAGATGTTCTCCATTCTCTGTCCGTGTGGCTGATTCCTCCTTTTGAAGCATAACTCTTTGTAAGTGCCTTCACTGCATTTCACCTTACTGATTTCATGGCACTTCCACCGTGAAGAGCACTTTGAACACTGGTGGTGTCCTCCAGAGCACTTGCAGCCACTCAATGACAGCTTGCTGTCATTCAAATTATGCCAGTGTCTTCTCTGGATCTCCACTTCACCTGTCCTCTTATCTTCATGGGGGATGCTATAACCACTCTTTGGCTGGTGAGTTTCAGCACACTTCATACTCAGGTTATGTTAATTTTACTTAGACTTTGCTTTTTGAGTTTTACTCCTGGGACTGTGTTATGGGGCTGTGTATAAAGCCTCGCTCACGGGGACACGCAGCATCTCCTGCCTCAGTGATGAGGTCATTTGTCCCTCCTCTTCACTGACCAAATCCTCCTTAAGTGTGGTTTTGTTTTTATTATTTATTCTTGAGGAATTTATAAACTTATGTTGGCTATGTCTCTTGGGCCACCCTCTAATCTTGTAGGTGATGACAATTTGATTGATGAATAATAGATTCCAGTATCTTTCAGCTGCCAAAGGGAGCTGTAATTTCTAAATCCATCCCCTAAGACAGAAGCATGTTTGTCCTTCTAAGGGAGTTAGTCTTTAATCAGCCCAGTTGTCTTTACATTATTGAAAACTTCTTTTCATTGTAATATACAAAAGAGGTATTTGTAAATAAGTCATTTACATTGTATTAGTGTGTAGATTAGGGGCCTAATGTTTTGGGTGCTGTGGAAATCCTATAAATTATATTTCCCTGCTCTGGACAACTTTAATGTTAAGCTGGCAAGGTAGACAACTGGAAGGACTGAGAATAAACACAGAAGGAAATTAATTGAATTGCTGAAGTATAGATCAGTAGTGCAGTGGAGATTAAAAGTCAGTCTCTTTGAAATCCAGAAAAAAGCTTTGCCATTGCTCTGGTGGCATTTTTGTGATGGACTGTGAAAAATAGAGAAAAATAAAACTGGTTCCTTGGAAACATTTCAAATTGGAGAGTAACATGAAAAGTGATTTTATCATTTCAAAGATGGGGATTTTTAAAAGTCACTAAAAACTCAATCTGAAAAGAGGTTTTTGGGGTTTTTTTTAGTATCATATATTTATACTTTCAGTACAGAAAGCAGCTATCAATACACTTGCCTCATAAGGCTAGCAAAAAAAGAGAAATACTTGGAGAAAGCCAAATTTCATCTTCCATTACTGTGGATACAAACAAAAAGTGGTTATGAATCACTTCTCATTGATGGAAGGAATTTATTTGCCCATTTATTTCACTGGAGTGTCTGCTGAAATTGAAGTTCTTGATTAATGACCTACAGGAGGTAAGGCTGAGGAAACCTGCTGAGGATGTGGTTGTGTGTAACAGTGACCCAACCAGGGCTGGGAATGGAAACCAGGGGAGGACATGGTGTGGAGACAAGGGTCACTCACTGCTCCTTGCACAGGTGGACATGGAAATGTGTTGGGTGAAGCTGTTCAACCATCCTGTGGTCAGAAGTAATCATTGAAGTAATTCTACTAGAAATATAATGAATTAATGGACCTAGTAGAGTGCAAAGTTTTAAAGTTTGGTTGGGCACTGGACCAGGCTGCCCAGGGAGGCGCTGGAGGCACCATCCCTGGAGGGGTTCAACAAACGAGTAGATGTGACACTTCGGGACATGGTCTGGGGGTCAGGGAGATGTTGGACAAAGGGTGGACTTGATGATCCTCAAGGTCTTTTCCGACCTGACTGGTTCTATTATTCTAAAGATAAGGCAGAGGTGAGGAGGATCTGGGGGCTCTGGAGAGGGCCCCCCAGGGCTGCCCTTGCTCAGGCTGCTCTCTTGCTTTGTCTGCTACCTCTTTATTTTACTTTCTTGCTACTTTTTTTCTTGCACAGCTTATCCTTTACCCTATGGGGTACAAACTCTTCCTTCTGCTATTTGCTGCCTGCGCCACTTTTATTCTCCCCTTACGCCTGCAGCTGCACCATGTAAATACTCCAGGAGCCCCTTTGCTCCTGTCCAAGAGCTCCTCTGCCTAGAGAGCCCGGGTACTCCTTAAACCTCAGTGTGTTTGCTGCCTGAGTGGGTTTTCTGAAATTAGAAGCCTTTCAGGAGTGCTTTATAAGTCATACATCATATGGAGTGTTTACTGTACCCAGATTTTAACAAACTCATTTTTCAGAGTGCTGGGGGGTGTGTGGCAGGTCCCTAACGAGGCTGCAGGGCAGGGGGGGATTAGTTCTCATTTACTGCCTTGCTCTTTCCCCTTTTTATCAGTTCCAGGATTACCAGTGTTACAAGGAGGGAACAAATTAAGTCTTATCTGGGTGGAAGATTTTACTGAAATTGGTGAGTGTGCTTTTGTGCAGAGAAGAAAAAAGGCTATGCAAATAAATGCAATGTATGTGCTCCTCTTGCAGGAGCACAGCATCTACTGAACAGCATCCTTATAAACACGTGGTTTTATCTGGAAACAGATTGCTGGTCACACAGGTACTCACCACAAGTGCCCTGATCGAGCCCAATTTGACCTACCTGCAAAAAGATGAAGCTCAGCTCATGATGAACATGTTCCTCAGCCATGTGCTCCAGCCCGTGGCCGTTCGCTGCTGCTGGAAGCCAGGAGATGACCCAGAAAGCAGAGACAAGGTGATGGAAAACGTGCATATTGTCCCAAAAGGTTGTGTGTTAAAACTTCTGCAGCCGAGCTGATTACTCCATCTACAGACCTTATCTCCTGGGCTCCTGGAGGGCAAGGCTGAGGAGTCTGAGCTGGAGGTGTCAGCACTGGCAGCAGGTGCCCAAATGGTGCTTCCCAGGAGGAGCTTCCATGGCAGCATTTCTGGGGCTGAATAGTTCACTTCTCAGGCTGGCATCCTTCAAGAAAGAAGACAACACTTTTCTGCAGAAAATCTTGCTGTTGAAAGATGGTGTTCACTTGAAAATCCAACTTGCTGTTGGAAAAAAATAACCTTTAAAAAGTTTAATTAGTCCTGTTAGACATTTTGCTGGAAATTGTTCACTGGGTCCTGGGCCAGCTCAGTCCTTTGGGGTCCTTTATTTGACTTGAGTGGGAGTTCAAGCAAATCTCCTGTCACAAAAATAGCTGGAATCAATACTTAGACTTCATCCTGGAGCATGGGAAGCGTGATAATGTGTTAACTGCAATTGTGGCTGCTGATATGCTTTTTACATCATCAGAACTGATGAAGCATTTTATGGGAGAAAAGAGAAAAAGCAACAAATCAGGGAGTATTCCCCTGGGCTGACGAGTACATGTGGTGTGATAAAATACTACTATTAATCTCAGCTGGGGATAAATAATGGATTCAGAGTAGAAAGAAAAAAGCAAAGAGTCCATGCAAACAAACCCAAACCACTTGGAAAAACGTCTTGAACATAAAAGCAAATTGCAGCTGTTCCGCCAGGCTTTGTGGCTAATGGTTCCAAATACTGCCAAGCATTGAACAAAGTTTTGTATGCAATTATTTCTCTCTCTCTTAAAAATATCACAACACACCAAAGCATTAAAATGAAGGTGTTTAGGGAATGGAACAGGCTGGTTATTTACTCATGGACTGGCTGTGGTGGTTTCTGGAAGCAGGCAGCTGCAGGAGGGGAGCTGATGGGATGCTGCAAGAGTTTTTTGGCTGAACATATATAATTAAGTTAATCTTAAATCAATTTACAGTATCAATAATGAAGCACCTCTTAATGGACTTTCGACCAGTCAAGTGTCAAGGCAGATTGTGTAGAGAAAGGAGAGGAACAACTTCCCTTGTTGCAGGGCATGAATAAATCATCCTCTCACTGGCAACTGCTCTGAGATTTCGGGAGGGATCTTCCTTCTAATTTAACATGTGCCTGAAGTTTAAGAGCAGCCTCATCCTCTTAAGGAGCAGCACCCAATTTATGTGCTGCTTTTAACTTTTAAAAAAAGAGTGTGCTTATGAACTCCAACAAGAGGCACTGGGTAAGGTCTCTCTTCGCTATCATTTATTACCTCCTGTTTTTGATTTGAATTTCACATACTGCCTTCTGGGAATTTCCATTCGTTTCTGCTCTGGAATGATGCAATTAATGCTGCTGCTGTGTAATCATAGAGATGTGTGATCAGTGTAATCATGTGCTCTGGCCCCTGTTCCCCTGCATCAGATGCTGTGCTTCCTAATTTCTGAGACAACCTGGAGAGTTTGAGCATAATTACACCCATAAAAATCAGCCACAGCTTATACTGGTCAAGTTCTTCATAATCCTTCACCTCTGTGATATTCTTATTCCACAACAAGAAATAGTGTGTTTTGAGTAATCAGAATCCCAGTTCAGTGTCTTTTTAAGTAAATATTGTAGTTCTCTCATACTGAAACCTACCAGATTGACCAAGGCTGCCTGGAGGGTGAGCACCTCTGTGTGCTGCCGACTCACTTAGTGCTGCCCTGCCACTGACTTGGTCTCTTTTTGTTTCTTTTCCTTGTTTTTCTTAAATGTAGGCAACCTGCCTCATAACGAATGTGCTCAGTCACCCCTTTGTTGCAGCATCAGGAAAAACCCCAGATAGATGTTACCATTTGCCAAGGTAAGATAAATAATGATGAGGTGGTGGGTTTCTCACTGGAAGATGGATTGGGCAATAGAAGCCATTCTCTCTGAAATTTCTCTTTTCAGATGGCTGAGAAGCAATTTCAAGCAACAGGGAAGTTGTGGCCTGGTGGCGTTCATCACTTGGCTCCGAGTGGAGAAATTAGTCATGATGTAAGTAAATAATGGAGGAGTGTAAAAGGCAGAGTGATGCAGCATTTCTCTCCAGCGTTTGATTGCTGCCTTGCAGAAGCCATTGCCATGGAGAAGCTCCATCTGCAGCAGGGTGGCTCTCCGTGAGAAGATGGCAGTGTGATTGGGCAGGAGATCACCCCTGTGCCTCTCACCTGCCTTTATACCAGAATACCCTCCTGATTTCATAAACAAACCTTTTAGCAGCTCCTAAAAGGCTTTCCCCTCCAATCACCCCTGCTCCCACACCCCTGCTGAAGGAGAGCTGCTTTTCTGCTCCCTCCTGGTTTTGCAGGGACTGGAAAGTCCTGAAGTGCAAAACAGCTGTGAAATTGGCAGTGCACATCTCCGGGCTGGACGCTGGGGAGGTGGAACTTTATTTCCAATCCAATTTTGCGGGTTAAAGTGGTGGAAATGCACCGTGGAAACGTTCAGGGGCTGCTCTGAATCAAGCCCATTGTAAACCCCCAGTTATGAAACCAGTGCATTGCTATTGAGGGACCCCAAGTACCATGCCCCAAATCCTGAGGCTCTTTGGAGGTGTTAATTACTCTTAATGTATTTTGAGCTGTTCTCCATATGAGCTGCTTGTTGCTTGTATTAATGGAAAGCAAGTTCTCTGCTCTGCTGTAGCTGCTACCAGAGCAGATGTTGTAGGAGGAGAGAGCAAAACAAAAGTCTTGGGGATTTCAGCTTGAGGAAATGGAATTTCATATCAATATATGGGGGTTTTTTGGTCTAGATTACAGCTGTCACTTCATAAAAGATATACTAAAAACCCTTCTTTTGGTCCATGCACAGACCTGGATGGAGGTTTGTGGTGGTGTCAGATCTGTCTCATGCCCCTTTTCACTCTAGATTCCTTTGCTTTTCAGTTCCATGGGGAAACATCTTCTGCTCCCTCCATTTCTTATTCATTCATCATTTTCATACACAGAGCTGTGTCATGTGGTGTTCAGCTCAGTCACACAGAAAGCTGCCAAAGTGAAAAATCAATCTCTTTCTCGGAACCAGAAACTGGGAGCTGCTGCTTGTCACGCTTCGAGAAAGTGAAAAGTACTGGCTCCAAACCTGGGGGTTGTAGTTTTCCCATTCGCCCCATGTCCCTGAGATTTCAGAAAGTTTTCTTACTCATATTGGATTGAAACCATCAGCTTTTGAAGATTTTCTTGGAGAAACAACCCAAAAATGGTGTTCAGCGTAGAGCCCACGACATTTAATGTGAGGTGCTGACAACATGTGTCTGTAAATTGGTTCTTTTTTGGTTTAGCAGTTGCCAGCCTGGATAGGAGCAGCGGTGTGACATCGGGCACCAAATGTGAAATTCTGGCCTGGATTTGGCATTTCCATTCTCCTGTCACCTCCTGGAGTCGAGCAGAGTTGACTGGTAGGAGTGTGTTGGACGCTGTGTCTCACCATGGTCTGCAGCTGGTGGCTGCTTGGGTGGTGCCAAAGGGCTCGATCCCAGATGTTTATTGGTTTATCTCTGCTTTCCTCACTGATAAGCAGGTCTCATTTTGAGTCATGTGTGCTCCTCGGGTATTGGAAGGTCACTATAAGGTCCCCCTGGAGCCTCCAGGCTGAACAACCCCGACTCTCTCAGCCTGTCTCCATAGGGGAGGTGCTCCAGGCCTCAGGTCATTTTTGTGGCTCCACGTTTCCAGGGTATCTGCAGGAGCACATCCCATCCAGCCTTCTGCTTAAGTAGAGGAGTTTATCTAAAGAGGTCTCTGAGGTGCCTTGTCAGGGTGACGCTTTGGAGACCTGCAGTAGTTTAAATGGTATCTTTTCAGAGCTGACACTAAATCTATGGAAATAAATCACTTCAGAAAGCCCATTATTTCTTAATTGCAGGAAATGTGAGGGCTGAGCTTCAGACAATCCCTGATGGGTCACAGATTGTGTAGCTGGAGGAAAGGGTGTTTTTTTAACCTGCAGCAGCAATAGAGTGACCATCAAAGCTGGGCTGGGGCATCTCCCAGCTCCAGCCACCAGCCCATGCTGGGGGAATCGCAACCACTCTGGTGGTGCTGGTGTCACCATGAGCCCAACGTCCTCGGCGCTGAGTGTGTTTCCAGGGAGGGGTCTGCTCCAAAAAAGGTTTGGAGATAAGCCCAGGGATGGCTGCAGAGGGGATGAGCTGCAGGGATGTATTTCCCCATCTCAGCAAGGCTTGTAGGCTGGCTGGGAACTTCAAGAGAAAGGCACTTTTCTTCTTCAGGAGAGGAAAGGTAATGAAGGTAGGGATGGCAAAAAGGGGGTGGTTTGTGTTTTTCATGAGTTTCCAGCAAGCCCAGCTTCTCCTGGCCCTGGGGTTCCAGTTCTGCAGTTACAGCTGAGACTGCTGCCAAAGAGGAGGTGGAGGAGGAGGAGGTGGAGGAGAAGAAAGGGGACTGTCCTGCACCCGGAGCAGGAGCTGGCAGCAGCCAGGTGCTCACTTTCCAAAGCAGAAGGCTTTTTCCCTGCCATGTGGGAGCTCAGCTCCTCCAGAGTGCTCCCTGGTGTCTGTTTTTCCCCAGAGGGTGGGTTTTTTGGCTGGCACCCCACGGGAAGAGGCTGGGTGGTACCCACAGATGAGTGCAGCACAGTGGCAAGATGCTCTGTTCATATAGAGAAGCCAAGACAGAAGATGTAGGGGGGAAAAAAAGACATTTACATTTTTTACTTGGAGAAGTACAATAAACATGGGAACATTTCCCAGGAGAGGAGCTTGTTATGGTATATGTGGAAAGCTGCAGAGGGTTGCATGAGTGGTATTTGCAGAAACATGTCACTCACGAGCTGGTGCTCTCTGCTCCTGCCTTTCCCCGCAGGCTGCACGAAGCCAACCAGGCTAATTTGGCCCAAATTGGCAAATCCTTACCCTTTGTCTAGCCAGAGGGATCAGAACAGGGGAGGCAGTTTTCACTGGCTTGTTTTTTTTGCTGATGTTTCAAACATAAATATAACAGCTTTGAGTTTACTGCAAAAGCCATTTCTGCTGAAGAATTGAAGCCAGCGTTGCTGCGCAGGGGTGGGTAACGGGTTCTCGGAGGTGTCCACGTTGCCAAGGCAACACAACGTGGATGGGATGGAGAGCTGGGCCATAGTTCCAGGGTAAACTCTTGCACTGGAGGACCCAGAGATGCCTATGTACATTCTTCATTTTATTGTGTTGCAGCAACCGTGCTTGAGTCCAGTTAGCTAAGAATGGAAATAATAAGTGGGGAAAGGTTAAATTTTGAACTGTGGGATGTTTGCTGCTCTTGGTGTTGAACTGATGGGCGTGTTGCAGATGCTTATGGGTGAGAAACCTGGAGATTCAGTGCATTTTAATCCAAAGCACTTTCCTATCTCTTCACAGCTATTACTTGATTGTTTATCTGGGGTTCAGAGCTCACGGTGCAAATAATCATTCCAGCACTGATGTGTGGATGAGTGTGAACAAGGTCTAAGGGCAAGTGGGGAGAAGGATGGAGATGAATGAGGGGGTCCAAGGCCAGGCAGTATTTTCTTTTTGTCACCTCATTTCCCAGGCAATGAAGAAGATTCCATGCAGTGGAGAGCTTTATGCAGATGGCCGACAAGAAGGACACCACTACTATTAGTAGGAACTTAACTCATGACTGGGGGCTGAATCGGGAGGCGTTGCCATGTGGAAAGGGTTTCTAGTAGCAGTATTTTATTTTTACTGCCTTTGGTCCTTCTGTCACTAATTTGTCTGGATGCCCAGGCTCTGCTGAAGGTATTTAAAACAAGTCTCTGCAACTTCAAATCAGGACAATCCCCCCCACTTGTTACTGGAACCATCTCAGCGTTTGTACCAATAAATGCCCACTTCCAAACTGGTGATTACATCTTGCTTTTCACACTGTGCTCTCCCGCAGGAGATTTTCTCCACATAAAAATGTGGCTTGTGTTGTTCTGATTACACTTCCATAAACATCCCCTTGGAGCTGATTATTGAGCAACTGGGCTTTTCTTTTGACATACGGGTAAGAAATGAAGCCATACATTTTTTGAAAAAGAAAAGAAAAATAAAATTCATGTAAGTGACCTGATTTCAACTCCTCTTAAAGTTCCTGAAGTTCTCCTGAGGTGAGTTACTGGTGTATGGGGGGAGTCAGGGCTCTGAGTCTCATCAAACATCTGCTCCCTCCACCCCTCCCAGTCCATGGAGGGGCTCAGAGCTGGGATGTGTCGTGGGCCAGTGATAGATTTGCCCCATAAATGTGATAGATTTGCTCCATTCTTTGAGGTAGAAGCATGATGAAGTTGTTGGGTTTGCCATCCCTTGGTACCTGCTCGTGTGATGTTATTGAAAGCACTGGGATGAGCTCTGGGGAAATGGGGCTCTCTTGGCTGGGGTCACATTATATTGTTCATGGTTACGCTTTTTAATTCTGTGGGATGGAGCTGAGCTATGCAGAAAGATGATTTTATGCTAAGAAGAAATGTCATTGATGCTCATCTTTCCTTGGCCATGCCCAGACCCACTGTGGAATTTGGATTAGTTCATTAAACACGTTAAAAGGTGGGATAACAATTCTGACTTAAGGGGGGTGTTGTAAATTGTAATTAATTTCTACTTCCAGTGCATCTTTGCATCTTCAGAGGGTTGTTTCTTAAATCAGTGTATCCTTACTCATATTTATGGCATAAGCAATGCAGGGAGTAATACCAAATGTTATTTATGAATGCTTTTTCATATGAAAAATGTGAATTCGCTTTCACATTTGCAATATCTTTATTTCCCTCAAACCTTCGGAGAGGTATTTTTGTTCAAAAAAGCCAAAGGCCTAAATCTTTCTAGAGTCACTGGCATTATTAAATGTACCTGTGCCTGAATTCCCAGTAAGCCCTATGGCAGAGGTAGGAATTCACACAAGTCTCCAGCAATAGGATACCCTGGGTTAGATGGCAAACAAGCAGCAGCACCTCCCTTCTCTGCCTGGGAAACCTTCTCCCCATCCTCATCCACACAGAATCATTGAGGTTGGAAAGGACCTCCAGGATCACTAAGTCCAACCTCTGTCCATGAGGGACCTGGCTCAGGTATTTCCAAGCTGCTGAGCAGGCAGCAAAATGTTTTGGTATTCACTAACCAGTAAAGCAAAATTTACCATCCAGCTCAGGATAATTAAAAGAGCATTAAAAAAAAAAATATATACTTAATGTATTTAGTTCAAATGCCTCTTCCATACCCATTGGAGAATGCTCCTTATTCAAAGTGTACCTAAAACTTCTTAGAGAGAGAGGAACAAGGAGAAAGTCAAGAATTTTAGGCACAAAAGAAGCTGTGTTTGCCACTTCAGAGAGGAAAGAAGTGATGGAGAAGGGAGACCTGCAGGTGGTGGGAGAACACACATCAAAGCTTCTCTCTTTTTGTGTTTTTTGGGTTTTTTTCCTGGCTTGGTTTGCTCTTATATCATGAAATAAAAGTGTTTTGTCAGCTGCCATTTTGGTGCTGTTTCAAGGCCCCATTAGCTGAGCTTGGAGAAATCTTTGAACTCGTGTTTTGCAGTGAAAATTCAGCAGAGTTAAACTCAGAACCGTGTCTGGTTCTTATTCTCCAGCGTGTTCCTCATCTTACTTCTTTCTGAAGCAGCTACAGGCCTGTAAACAAAGCCCAGCCCAGCACTTTTTGTTGAATCCTCACGACAGTTTCTCATTGGAAAGAAACAGAACATTTTAAATAATTGCTGGAGAAAAGAGAAATTTCAATTAACTGTAAAGTGCCCACTTTTGGGGATGCAGTCTTAAACACTAAGATAAAAGCCCAATAAATATTATGAGCTCCAGTGTATAAAGCTTAGGAGTGGTGGATGTTGAGATTAATCTTGGTTGTTGGTGGTGCTCTTTGCTGTATTTTTAATAAAACCAGATGGTCGAAGTCCAAAGGAGATAGAGCAGAATCACTCAGCTAAATGACTGTCCTACAGACTAGCTCTTCACTGAGGTCTGAATGAGAACTGAAGAGTTTTTGGGTGAAGATACAGGAGAAAAAAAGATTGTCACTTGTATAACTCCTCAGGGAGTTGGTCAAATGTGTTTGCAGTACATTACCTGTGTATAAAGGTATATATTATATATTTATATAAACATATATATATATATATTTATATGCACTCATATTAACAGCAACTGAATGAAAAAACCCCAGAGTTTGGTATAAACAAATGGTAAGTCTGGTAAGTTTCTGGTAAGTTTCCTTTCTTAAAAACTTAACAGAGTGTGGATAAGGTTTCCTTGGCTGACTGCTCATACAAGCCAGAGACCAGTAAAAAAGAATATCACCTAAAATCACCAGAGAAGCAGCTTCTCTCTCCTTGCTGTGGAGCAGCCTGACCCTCCAGTGATTTCAGCCCAGCCCTTTACCCACAGAAGCATTAGATGGACAAGTCCCCTGGGTGTTTATGGGAGAGGAGTGGGGGACAGAAATTAGAGTTTAAAGATACTTTTTGCCCTCTCGGGATTCAGGTCTCATTTCAGGTTGTTCTGAGGAGCAGCAGGAGGTCCTCGAGCAGTGATGTCCTAAGGATAAATGTGGGGTGTCCCCTCTGCAGACCAGACTCCTGGATCATCTGAAGAGGCTGATCCTGATGACACCAGTGCATGTAAACCTCAAACATGGCTCTGAGTGAGTAACTGGCTTTTAATCAATGTGTTTAACTAGTTTAGTAGGAAAGCTGAACACTGGGCAGGTTATGGCTCTTTTTTTGGAGCACATCAATGCCTTTTTGAGTGTCCTCACTGAAATTGGATCTGTCGTTGTGTTCTAAGCACTCCTGACAACGTCGATAGGAGCGAGTGTGCTCTGACAGGGAGCATTGTCTCAGCTCATAGATTACCCATAGACTGGGAGGTGACAGAACAGAGCGTCCTCTGGTGCTGTGATCAATAAGAGTTCAGGTGGCACCGTGCTCCTGGTGCCCAGTGAGGGTGGGATCCCTTCATCGGGCTGTGTGACAGACATACCTGGAGACATGAGACAGCACAGCCCTTCCAAGGGATACACCTCCCAGTTCATCTCGAGAGAAGTCAAACGTATTAAACACAAAATGTGATCTAGGAGGGACAAAAGACTCAAACTGGATTTCTTTACACATCTTCTCCTCTGCCTGAGTGCCAGCAGTGCAAGCTCAGCAGTGAGGGGAGGCACCATCATTACCCTCCCCTTGAAGAACAGAGGTGACCCCAGCCCTAAATGGAAGAACCTACGTTGAGAAGTGGCATTTGTGTGACATTTTCAGGACAGGAGGAGAATAGCAATTAAGAGATTTTTTTATGGAGTACACTCCTTATCTGCATATCTCCACCTGCCTTATGGAAGGGTAGAAGATGTGTCATCACTTTCTGATAGAGAAATGGATTGGGAGAGCTGGGAAGGGCACCAGGTACCTTCAGCTGTGTTTTATCTGCCTGCCATGGAACAGCTGAGCAGAGAACAGTGGGAATCATCTCCTGCCCAGGCTTTTGCTGCCTATTTTCTCCCAAGCTCTGAGGAGCTTGAGCAGTGAAGAGACCCCATGAGGTGCTGGACTGTGGCTCAGGCCTGTTTCATCATTGACAGAGGGTCAATGGATAGTTAGTTTCATCTATTTTGTTTGGTTTTCACTTCTCCCCCTCCTCTCCCAGTGCATGAGGACTGGTAATGATAAAAGTGGTGAAATCTGAGGGATGAAGACCATCCAGAGCTGCTGCTGCCATGGGCTGGAGGCCAATGTCTCCACATGGAGGCTGAAGGGGCTGCCCGAGCTGACACACGCTCCTGTCAGGGGGGTTAAATGCCTAACTAAAGACAATGAATTTGGACAATTTTTATTGCCTTTGACAGTCACTCTTGGTCTGTCAATCCTCAGGAACAAGAAACGTGCTTTGGGTGTCAAAATCTTTGTGGCTGGAGACTTTTCTGTTTGCCAAAGAACTTGAGACCCAGCTGAAATGAGATAAAATTGAGTCATATTAATGCTGAGGGCTTAAAATCAAAAGGTTGTTTGTCACTAATAAATGTTAAGCCAAAAAACTTCAAAAGCCTGAGCAGGTACTCAAAGAGCTGGTTTCCTACTTTGTGTTTTTTCAAAGCATCCTATGGCAATGAGTTCCAAAATATAATTACATTTACTTCCTTCTGTTTGTTTTAGGACTGCTGCTAGATAATTTAATTTCAGCTCCTTATTTGTGTATGACGTGAATGATTAGTTTGTTCCTATCCACCCTTAACCCGCCATCCTTAATTTTACAAACTTCACCATAATCTCTCCCACTCTACGTCCAACACGACTGCACACACCTCACACTGCTCTAGCATTTGATAAACCATCTGAGGTTAAAATAAGAAAAACATCCCCCTGAGCTACAGCATCAAAAAAAAACCCAGCTGAAGAATGGCTGGAGATTTGCTCTGACTCCAGCTACTTTGACCAAATAGAGATCAGCCTCTGGGCAGATTTACACCTGCAATTACAGAAATAGATCTCCCCATGTGCAGGCTGTTTGGAAAAAGAAAAAGTAACTCTTGATCTTCCTCAGCAGTGAACCTGCTGCCCTTGCCAAGCTGGAGGAGCTTGTAATACTTGTCTTTTATTGCCTTCAACAGACACGGGGCTTCTTACAGCAAGGAAGGAGCAGCACAAACCACAACTAATATGGAATAACTAATTGGCCCAAGTCTCCGGAGAGAGGAGTCAGGATTAGAGATAAGAGCAGCACAAATCTTTCTGTTTGTTCTTTTTAAATGAAAGACTACTATTGTTTAAATTTCTTCTTATTGGCATGCGGGGTGGAGTGTGGAGAGATTTCCTTCCTGCGATTTATTGCAAACGTTTTAAAGGGTGACCTTTCAAGTTGCTTAATAGATACACCAAATACCTAAATATCAATCTTTTCTTTATGGAAAGCGTTGGTTCTGCTCTGCCTTATGCAGAGGAGTTTTTCCAGCCTCTTTGCTGGGCAGCTGCTTCTGAGGCTGTGTCCACGGACAGCAGAGCTGGACACATGGTTCCAACCTGCAGTGCTCAGGACCTGACACCTTACCCGAAATGAGGGGTCAACCAGAGACTGTTTTCTTTGAAAATGAAGGTTGTGGGAACCTGAGTGTGCGCTTGGCCATTGAAATGATCATTTGGATAGGTGGGAAACCACTCAGCCACCTGCAGAAGATTTTAGCTTTAATTTCTTTCCCTACTCTACAGTGCAAAACCAAAGCCCTTGGTAAGAGCAGGAGAGAGAACCTCAGAAAGGGTTTATGGCCTGGGAGGGGGATGTCCATGTCCTGTGCTCCCATCCCTGTGCCAGCTGGGCGCAGCAGAGTGTATCGTTCAGTTTCTTTGGAAGTCTCCCTGGTTTTGATCAATACTTTCATCTGGCAGCTAAAAAAAAAAATAATTCCAGTTGACAATGTAGTAGAAACAGCTTTGTTCTCATAAGCGTTTCCATGATAATAAATCAGCCTTTTGAGGGAGGAATAAATTATATTGCAATTTCTTTGCTGGCTCTATGGTAAGTTCCTCAGAGCAGGGGTTTGGTGGTGTCCCCAGAGCCCAGGTACAGCAGGACTCTGCTCTTCAGCCTCGTGGAGGGGTCTGCCTGTGACCTGCTGCAGATTTGTAAACCAGCAGGAGTTATTTAAATGTGATATAGCTCTGGTTTTCCTACTGTTTTTTTAAATAGCCATGATATTGTAAGGTCCATCCAGCTCCATCCAGTAGAGGTGATGAATAGCATTCCCATTGGAAGTCAGTGGTTTTAAGTACAATAGAAATAAGAAAAATTACACTCGAAATCCCCAGATTTGGAGTATTTTGGCCTGTCTCCCAAGCAAGGGGAGCTGACAGCTCCTTAGTTACAGATGGGGAGAGAAACAGATTTTTTCAGCCCACTGGAAATTTGAGAGTCTCAACGTCGAAATGGAGAAACAGTCGTAGACAAGTGTGGGTCAGCAGGTCCTGGCTCTGGAGGTTCTTCAATAGCGGGTGGGAGAACTGCCATAGTGCAACTGCATCAGTGAAACTGGCAATGTAGTTAACGTATAGAATGAGAAAACCTAAGCAAAAAAGGGGTTAGGATTATCATGTTCTGGGTATGTTAAATGCACATAAACACACTGAAAATGCAGTTTTCTATATCCTGGAGTACACACGACTTGACAGAAAAAGAGAGATTTGTTGTAGGTTCTAGACACCTTACCCCTGAATTACAGCTTGGGGTAAAATGTGAAGCACATAAATGCTCTAATTCACATGGGCAGCCCTAGTTACCCTCTGAGCTACCACTCAGGAATAGGAGCAGGTTGTTGAAGTACTTCAGCTTTGGAGGGTGGAATGGTGGAACCTCCTTGGTCACACAGGGTGTATCTCTAGTTACCAACCAGAGAAACAAACTTCAATCCAAAAAACATGTGTTTTCCAAAGGGTACAAAGCCGAGCTGGTAGAAGAGTGAAAGCTATTCTTTTTTTTTTTTTTTTTCTGAAAAATAAACCAGCCTATTTGTACATTGATTTATCAAGCTTATCCCAACCATCTTCCAGGCAGGATTCACAATCCTCTCTTTTTGTTTCTCCACATGCTACAGCACACAGATGTGGCTTTTTGAGTGGAAATCAATACACCTGCAGGACGCCTCCGGTGCTCCCACCCTGCACGGCTGCTTTGATTAGACTCCACCAGAGCATCCTCCTCTGGAATGCCTCGGATCTCCTCGGCATGGCTCACGCAGCTTTCCAACCAGGGCATTAGAGGCCCTCTCAGCACGTGCTGGAGAAGGAAAATCACTGTCCTCGGGACAAGAAAACATTTGTCTGACATCCAGCTTTAGTGGCTGATAGGAAAGGAGCCACAGGGTTGTTTCTGCACCGAGCTCTGCTTCGTTTAGGTTGGGGGTTTGCTGATGATTATGGGGTTTGCTGCTGGTTATGGATTTTGCTGATGATTCCTCAGCCCCATATGGGTGACATGAACTGTCACAAAATCCCAGTGTCTTCCAAGGAAGGAAGCTGCTAGTGATGCTGCACCTGGTCTCAGGGGGAGATGCTCTGGTCCTGGCCCGGGTGCTGAGCATCCCCTCCCCAGCCCTGTCCCTTCAGCCATGTGCCCCAGAGCCTGCTCTGCTTCCTCACTCCCATTCATGCAATATGGTCATAGTAACAAACCCATTTCCAACGTGACGTTATCCTCTGGCAATCCGTGGCTCAGGCTTTCTCCAAACAGGGAACAGAAGGAGAACTGTCATGTTAACATTTCAGCCGGCTCCAACCTCCTCCTTTTTTTCCTTTTTTTTTTCCAGGGTTGTGTGTAAAATCCGCCCCCTCTCCCCTCCCCTGCCAGCTGAAACTGCTGCCCAGCACTTCTCGTAGTGTTTGAAACCCTGCTTTTCACAGGCAGGGGCTGAGTCACCAGAGCCAGCGTGGAGCCCAAGACACGGGGTGAGTCAGGATGGTTGCTGTGGGCTTCAGAAGGGGTGTTTCAATCCTACGATGCTGTGCCAAGTCAAAATGGTTATTTTGAAAGACTTAGATCTCTGCACAGTGGGCCTGTGCTGGCCAGATGCCAGCAGCCATATTTCAACCCCTGCTTTCCTTTTTTTGATGATAGATATGATCAGAGCTCGAGATGTGGCTTGAAAAAGCTTTATTAGTGGATACAGGAGAAAAAAATTCCATACGGGCAAATTTCTGCAGTTCCAGAGAGCAGCGAGCACCAGCTCCCATGTCCATATTGTCCATTCCAACAAGAGATTCTCCAGAGATCAGGTTTTTGCTCTACCTGTTGGGTTTTTTTTTGTCTTGGGAGAACTTCCCAGCCATCCATGGCCGCCTGATGAATGCCTGAGTGTTGTGGTGTCTCTGATCACTTGGGGCCACTCGAGAGAGAGGGGAGAGAGCTGCCGGCACCTCTCCAGACCTAGCAATGCCTCCTTGAGAGCTGAGATGGGAGGATACGATAGACAAGCTCAAAACCACTCTGTTTCCAAGCAATGAAGATATTCTTAGGCTCACTTGTATTGCCAATTAAAGAAAGGAAAATAAAAGAGCTGTCCTCTGGACTAGCAGACCCCGCTGGAAGATGTGGTTTATTTTCAACCTCTGCTGTGTGCCTGGGATGTTTCTTCAGAGTTTGGAGAAAAGATATTGCTCTGGGCTTCAGCTTTAAAGCAATTCAGCACTATATAGTTCAGTACCCACGCTGCAGCTGCTGGAGTCTGAACCCCCCAAATATGATTAATGACAAATCTTAATGAAAAGCCATAGCAGCCTGCTTGGTTTTTAAGCTTTATCAGAGAAGGATATAAACAATCCTGTAGCCAGCAAAATGAAATAATGGCCTTTTGCAGCTGTATCTGACTGCACAAGATGTGCAGAGGGTTCTGTCCTGCTGAGGATCACTCAGATATTGTGGACTTTTGCAGTAGGCTTTCCAAAATCTCAGTGTCCTGCTGAGAGGAACCTGCAGTGAAGAACAAACCCTCCTTGGCTCACTCAAGGATACTGGGAAATAATTTGTAGTGCTAATTTTGCATTTCTGGGTTTTTTGAGACCAGTGTTCCGTCCTTTGCTGGTTGTGTTTGCAAACACCTCCCAGGGAGTTTGTTTGGGTGTTTTTTTAGGTTGTTTTGCACACAAGTGTTTTGGGAGTTGTTTTCTTGGTACTGGGAGCTGTGTTTGTAGACAATGCTGGGATTTGTACACAATTAAGGCTGTCTCTAATCCATCTGTTATGGAACGTGCCATAAAACCAGCAAACAGGGGCTACCTGCTGTGCACTTCACACCATGGACACACTCTCCCCAGCTCCAGCTGTGCTGGGCTGAGCTTTCTGCCCGGTCCCAGCTGCTGCTCATCATCCCCATCTGCTGCAGAGCCGTGTGTCATCACCCCTGATCTCCTTCAGCCACAGTGAACCCGTGAAGCAAAGAGCTGCCCTTTAAATGGCTGGAAGCAACCAAGCTGCTTCTGTTTGCTCCCCAGCCTGGTGCCTGAGCAGCTCGGTGGGTGGATCTGGGCAAGTGACTGCAGAGATGCTGAGCAGGTAGGATTGTGCCCGGGCTGGTTATCTCCTCAGCTGCTGTGATTGCAGCTATAAAAGGAAGTTTCTCTATATTGTAAGTGATGCTTCACCTCCGAAACAGTCAGAGAAAGGCCAGAGATCTGATGATAGACTCTCCAGCAACCTGTAATGGAAGTACTTGGAGACAGGCAAGGAGAGTCCATAAGAGGAGCTGCTTATGAAAAGTGAGGGGTTAATACCATGTGTGATGTCAGAAGATAGAACTGGTTCAGTTCAATAATCCATAATTCTTGTTTCTGAGGATGCTCGTACGTTGCAGGAGGTAACTGAGCAAAGTCTAAGTAGGAGCTGTGGTTAATTAGCCAAGGTGCAGTTGGTCCTTGCAAGGTTTCTGTGCTGCTCCTGGGCTGTGAGTGACCCTCAGCTGAGGCAGAGGAGCAACCCAAGCCCTCACTTGTGTTTCATGGCCTAGGAAAACATGCTCTGCAGGAGCCTGGTGTATGTGAGGGTTCGGATGGGCTGGTCCCACCACGCTGTGACCAAGGCTGCATGTTAACCAGAGTTTGGGAGCTGCCAGAGGTATCAGTGCTGGTGTCTGCACTGGTGTGTGGAGGAGGGATCACCAGAAGGCAGCGTGGCCAGGGGGTGTGATGGTTGTGAGCAGTTGTGCCTTTCAGAAGCTGTTTCTGTTCTTCCCTTGACCTCAGGGCTCAGCCTGGCAACATTTCAGGGAGCACCGGGTTGTATTTGGGGTATTCACTTCTTAGTAGTTCACTCCCTGACCTTTTCTCAACCCTTTTCTCTTGGGTAAGAGTTAAAGGGAGAAATTGCTGCTCCTCTTTTCCCAGTCTCCATCTGTAAACACAGTAAATGGCAACAGAGGATGGAGATTTCTGGATGTTGTTGGAACAGAAGCTTTATAAGCATCAGAAATAATCTGTAGCTACAAAGCCATAAGCCAGGTTTTTCCACTGTCAATGTTAGTTTTTTGGCATTGGAGCTTCACCCAGATCCTTCCTTCAAAGCAAGACAAACTCTCCTAATCCTTGATTATGGCTTGGGCAAGAGAGTGCTTTGTAGGATTTATATTTGTGAGGGATCACTTGGTTTTGTCCATATGCTTTCAAATACAGTTCTTGGCTCATTATAGCTGGCCAGAGATGGTTATAGCTATGAGGATGGTCACAGCAGCTGAGTCCAGTGTCCTTCCAGTTACCACTGGTGAACTTTCATAGGACCAAGTAAAAATCTTTGCTGTAGAACAAATACTGTTTTCCATCTCCATGCAATGGAAAAAGCTCTAGGTAGATAAACTACAGGGGAAGTTTAAATAGAAATGTCAATTTTCTTAAGGCAGTGCCTCTAACAGCATCTGCTGCCACCTGCAAGTGTTCCTGGGGGCTGCCAGTGCCTGTGGGGAGAGGGTTCAGGTCTCCCTGAACAGGAGTGGCTCCCGGTAGCCCAGTGTCCTGAGCATTATGTGTCAAATTCTGCCTCTACTTCAGCTCATTTGTCTGGATAATATTCATATGCCAGAAACAAATTTTGGAAAAATACAGTACTTTTGTACAAGTGGTGGGATGGGCTGTGAGGACCAGGATCACACGGCTGAGCTGCTCTTCCCCTTGGTATGTGTAAAGCTCTGCTTGTGTTGCTGAAGCTCAACATCCAGATACTGCAAAATAACTACATGGTTCTGGAAGCAAAGGGAAGGAGTTTCTGTTCTGAGAACCCCCTTTTCACTGGCAAAGTGTCAGAGTTCATGAACTCAGACCTCTAGACCATGATAGCCTTGGAGAAGGAAGGGGCAGAGCCTGGTTTATTGTGGCACAAATGCACTTTTCCAGAGGTAAAATATTACACTGCTGAAAGTCTTGGAAACCTGGTTTTTCCACTTGTATTGGGAGAGGCTTTGGGCATTTCAAAGGCTCACGTGGGCAGCTTTCCAGAGGGTGGAGAAGCAGCAGAGCTGCAAAATGCCAGTTGTGGGCACAGCCTCTGCAAAGCCAGCACTTTGTTTGGGAGGGTTTGAGATACTAATTGGAAACATTGCCCTGAGCAGGGAAGCAAAGAATTAGGTGCTCCAGAGAGTTCCTGTCATTAATTTTGCAACAGCACTAACGTTTGGGGGTCAACCCCTGGAACATCAGCTGTGGAGCCTCAAACCCACACTGAGAGCATGACAAATGGTGTGGGTGGGATGAGCAGTGGGCATCCCACAGCCAGGCTGGGAGGGTGAGGCTGTTCAAAACCGTGCGGGGAACACGTGGTGAAGTGTGAGCTGATGGGGTCTTGGAGGCTGCAAACTTCTTAGCCAAGGCAACACAAAATTTCTCTTGAGTGAAACAAGCACCATGGGTGAATCTTGCCCTGCTCCTGCCTTGACCATTGAAGTTAAACACTAAGAATTCATTAGATTTTAATCTGCTCTCTCTGCCCTCCCTGCGTTGCTTTGTGCTTTCTGTTCTGAGATCCACAGAGATTGTGAGATAGGCTTGGAGCCAATCCTGATTAACATCTTGATTATCGACCTGGATGATGGGACAGAGTGCCCGCAGGGAGCCTGCAGATGGTGCTGGGAGGAGGAGCTGGTAGGGAGGTGACTGTGCTGCTTTTTGAGGGGGACATGGACAGGCTGGAGAAATGGGCAAACAGAGTTTGTGAAGCTCAGCAAGGTGGAATGTGAGTTCTGCACCTGGGAAAGAAGAACCCTGCTTGTGGCAATGACAGTGCACGTGCTGGGACTCCATACTGGAGAGAACTGAATACAGCAAACAGAAGGTCAGGGAGATGTTGGACCAAGGTTGGACTTGATGATCCTAGAGGTCTTTTGCAACTTAAATGATTCTATGGAAAAAGTGCAAGGAAACACCTCTAGGTAACCAGTTTGTGGTGTCATCTGGCTGATAGAGCCAAGAGTCCAGAGGAAATCCTTTGATGCAAGGACTGTGCTTTTCTATTTATTTTGTAAAGCAGCAGTTAATATATGAATAATGGGTGTGTGATTAATCTAAAAAGAGCCAGATGGTTCTGCCAGGAAGACGTACCAGCCTTGAGATGCTTTTCTCGTTTTGCTCACAACATAAATGATGCTTGGATTAATACCCACGTTGAATTTGAATCTGGGGGGGCCTTGGTAGTACACAAGTAAACAATGCAAGGAGAAAAATGGCTTTTTATGGTAGCATAAAGATGTAAAATGAAGGGAAGGTTGGGAGCTTGTTTTCTTCTGTCACATCTCCCAGAACAGCAGAACTAGTGTTATGTGTTTTTATTTTGCCTTTGTCCAGGAATGTTAATTATCCTCAAACAGCACAACTGGGTGGCAGAGCAGTGAGCTGCCATGTGGAACACAGGATGGTTAAGGCATAATGAAAGCTATTAGAGTGAAAGCCATTTATAAAGTGATGGAAGGACTGGTGGGGCTGAGCCTGTGCTGAACCGGAGCTTGGTTACCCATTTTCCACGGGGAATAACGGAGCTCAGGCTGTGTAACGTTGGAGTAGGCTCAGATAATCCTTTTACTGGATGGGGAGTGTGCACTGCACTGTCTGGGGATGGGTTATGCTGGAATAATGGCCTGGCCTTTGTTTTCTCATGTTTGATATCTTCCTCTCCCTGTTCTCCTCCTGAATTAGCAATATCACACAAGGAAGCAAAGCTTCTTTCTTGTTTCTTTTTGTGCAACAAGCGCTGCTCTTTTATTTGAGCAACCTTGAGAATCACTGGGAAGTTGCACCAACTGGCAAGCACTGCACACTTACAAACCCTGCTGATGAGCACTACCCTTCCCCTTCCTTTGTCTGTGTGGAAATAAGGATTAATTATGACTGAGCTCTGTTTGTAGGGAGCAAACACAGCTCTGAGCAGCTTTGTGTGTGTTGGCAAAGCAATGATGGTTAACCAGGAATGTGTTTGACAGCAGTTAATACAACCCAGCAAGGATTATTCCACAACAGGTCAGTAACTATCACAAAATACTGCATGAGAAGCTGTTATCAGTATTAGAAACCTCCCTGGGTCATTAAAGTCTAATGAAGATGATACAACAAGCAAATGCTTACCTGCAAAAGGGTGGTTTCTAATACTGATAACAACTGCTTGGTTTACCCTTAGGGACCCCTTTATGATGGGGAACTGGGCTAGGAACAAGTGTCCTGCTGCAGCTCTAATGGATTCGGGTTACTTTCCTCATTTATAAAGTTAAGAACCACCCTAAAACCTGACTTCTCTTCCTTCTGCGTTGAGGTATTACCCAGTTCTTTAGTTTTTTTTCTTTTCTCCTTTTAGGAGCCAATTAAAGCACCCCTAGGGGGAAAAAATAAAATAATAATTTTAAAAATTGCAGCCTAGATGTATCCACACATATAGCTAATAAAAGATCTAGTTGCTGCTTTTTAACTTGACTAAAAAAACAAACCAAAACAACAACAACAAAACCAAAAAAAACCCACAAGGAAAAATTGATAGACACTAAAAGAGTTTGTCATGTGGCCACATGAGAAATCTACTGAGCTCTTAAGTAGGGGAAGTGAGAGCAAAGCAAATGAAGATGCCACTACTTGTAGGATGCACTAATAGATACTTGACTGGGGGCAAGGCTCAGGACATGCAATTTCTGCTCTGCAGAACAATGACTGTAGGTTTCATGGGCACACTAAGCAGGCTCAGCCAAGAGCCACACTCACCATTAATTCCAGCTCATAAACTCCAGCATTGCAGAAGGCTGAGCTGGAGACAAACAGCAATGAAACAAAATGACTGCTGGAGTTCTCAGGAGCAGCAGCAGCAAAGCAAGCAGAAAACTTGTGGCTGCCAGGACATGATAAAGCATCAACATCAAGATGCATCACAGCACAAAAGTCACTTACTCAATAACTTCTTTGGCAGGCGCAGCAAGTGGCTAAAGAGCTGGAGAAGTGCCACTCAAACATAGCCCGGTGAGCAGCAATTTGCTCATTTATTTAAATTTCCAATGCTTAGCACAGGTCTGGGCACTACTGGAGTGGCAGTGATTTAATGCTGGGCTTTCAGCCTGGAGCAGGGGTTGGGGATGCTGGCTACTGAAAAGCTGACACCAGCCCTGCCACTGCTGTCCAGTGTGCTCACAGTTATTACATGTTCACCTTATTTCCCATATAGAAATAGGACTGTTATTGTTCCCCCTTGGTTTAATGAAACCACTTTACATCCGAGATGCCTTTTCTGGGACCTGGGCAGTGGTGCCACTGGGATTGCTCCTCTCAGCACAGCACCAAGTGCTTCCTTTGGTGTTTGCTGCCTCCAAAGCACCCCCAGATAATCTCACTGGCTGAGTCCAGGACAAAGTACCAGGAAAGCACCCGTGCAGAAATGCTGACACGCTTACAATAGAGGGAAAGTGATAAATGCTTTGCTGTATAAAGCAAAAGATAAGGCTGCATTTGGGGAACCAAACTGACAGTTGCAATACCTGTTAGTGTTTTTATCTTGGGATCGAGAATGTAAGGAAAGGTAGATAGAGCCTATCATTAAATCTGCACTGGTTTCCTTTAAAAAGCAAACACTCTACCTGAATTTGGAAGTGTCTCTTATCAGAGGTGCAAAGGAATTGTAGTGGGGTTTTCAAAAGCATCTGAAAATTTGGTACCTTTTTTCCTTTCACATACAGTTAGTCACAGATCACATATGGAGAGTAAAACCTGAGGCTTTTCACTTCTGAAGGGGATATTTTTGTTTTCCAGTCAAGCAAATAACAATACAAATTTCAGAGCATAGACGTAATTCTGCTGTGCGGGGGAAAAGCCAAAACACTTGAGAAACAGCTGAGTAAGGAAGATGCTGCTTTTTCAGCAAACCTGCCTGGTGCTGTCTGCTCCTACAGCTGCTGGGGCTTTTAGGACTGTGTCATGTTTGGGGTGCTGAGTGAATCTGGTGGGGTTTGCCTGGATTTCCAACACCAGCTGGGAACATGGAAATAAGTATTTTTATTTAGTCTTTGGATTAAATTGAACAGATCCTGCAGCAAGAGCTTTTCCTGCAGATCCTGACCATGCTGATGTCAGGCCAGGAGAAACACAACTTGTCCATTGGACACTGAGGCCTCTGCTGCTGGTCCTCAGACTCAGGCACCTTCTTCCCAGACTCCTTGGGTGAGGTTCTCATAGATTCACACGTAAGTGTGTGAACAGGGTGCTCCAAGAGTCATCTTGCAGTTGCTCCCTGTTTCTTGTAGGGGGGTTGGACTAGATGGCCTTTGGAGGTCCCTTCCAACCCAAACCATTCTATGATCTCCTGCATCTCACAGCTTCATCTACCCCCGCTTCCACACCACTCAGGAAGATTTGAGGGACCGCTAAACAATAGGAATATTGCTCAATGCATCAACATTACAGAAGCAAATGATGATAAATTACCTTTTGTGCACCCACTGGGAAGGTTCTGCAATGATCATTAGCCCTCAGAAAGTCTCCTGCTTCCCGTGGTGGTCTGATGATTGCACTTTGAGCTCCCAGATAAATCATGGGCTGCACCACGGGAGGGCCCTGTCACAGGCAGCATGTAGAAAGATTCCTCACAGGTATTGTTGTTGTTTAGTTAAATCCTGTAAGTATCACTTGAATCCTGGAGAACCACCACAAAGTACTCCTGGGTGTTAATGGGCACTGACAGCAGGTAGGACTTCTTAGAGCTTTGTGTTTTCCTTCTAGATGGTCACTCTTCTGCTAATTACCAAAGCACAGATTTACCTCCTCAGTGTCATTCCGTTCAGCTTCCCCCATCAGTGTCATTTGTCCCTGGCAGGGCTGCTCTCTGCACCTGTGAAGAGCCAGCTCCAGTTTTACACGTGTAATCCGTGGGTGATCTCTTCCAATTTGCCTCCTGCTGCAATTCATTACTGCAGGTTGTGTGTTGATAGGAGTAACGTGAGGTAAAACCTGCCCTCCAGCTCTTCCCTCCCAGCCCAACAGCCTCTTATTCCTAATAACCTGCTTCTGTAGCATCCAGCATCCTCCAAGCTGCCCTTGTTTCTGCTGCTGGCTGCTGAGGATTATCTGAGGACACATCATCTGAAGGATCTTGTCCATCTCTATGTGCCTGTGGCCACTGACGGGCCAGCCCTGGTAACTCTGCTGCTGGCTGGGGGGCACGAACAGCTTCACTCTGCACAAACAACCCCCAGCCTGGGAGTTAGAACCACATGGATGTGCTGCACACCATGTTCTGGTGTCCGTGCAGAAACCAGAAACAAAGCCTGTGGAGCACAGCATTTAAAAACACTCCTTTGACTCCTCTGTCTGGACAACATGTCTTGTGTCTTCTCCTGCCAGCAGCTGCTCTCCTGCTTCTCTGCAAAGCTGCTTCTAGCAACAAGCACATTAATGGGTTTCGTTTGGTTTTTTTTGCATTTCTGTAGCAGGAGAATATAGCTGGGAGTAGAGAAACAGCAAAATATGAATAGTCACATTCCTAGATAATTATTTTGGAGGCTCCTGTTTTCCATAAAGATAGCTTCAATTTAGCTTTAAAACTCCTTGAGTTTAGAAGTTTGCTCCATTAAAGAAAGTCTCTGAAAACATCCCTGAAAATAAAGTAATTTTGACTTCAGATGAAGCATCCGAGTAATTTGAAGTTGTTTCATTTTGGAATTAATTTTATTGTAATTTTGTAAGGGTCAAGATTCACAGAACTATCCAAGAACAATTTTCTCAGAAACAAACATTTCAGTATTCTGGAAAGCTTAAATGGGGTTTTTTTTGCTTGTCTTCAAAACAATGCATTTGTAAGCACCAGGAATACTAATGAGCTGAAAATTCCCTGAAATAATAGCTCAGTCTAAGCATTAATTTTCAGATTCTGGTGACATAGAGCATGTTCTGCTGGGAGTGCAGGGCAACCCTGGGCTCTGACCTGGTGGGGCTGGTGCTGATGCTTCTCTGAAGTTTCCCCTCAAAATTACCAATTTGTTTTCCCTTTATGCAGCTGGTCTGGTTAAACAAAATGTCTTTTTCTCCTTGCAGTTGTTGTGCCACTTCCCTCACTGGGCTGTTCAGCTCCACTTGCTCAGATCTTGGTTTTGCTGAATTCTGCTTCTCTAATTTTTTAAACCTTTTTCCCTGAACAAAGTGATTATTTTGCTTTCTGAATATGACAATGGAATGAGTGAAATGATCCTGGTGCTACCAGCCCACTCTAAGGGGAATCAATGTTATTCTTTCTAGTTCTGTCTTTCCTCTTTATTCCAGGATCTCCAGTTACAAGCTCTGTAACAAGTTGGTTACCTCCATATGAGCCATGACAAACACACCCTTTGTGTAAGGGTCTGTTTTCATAGAAGTATATATCCACGTATATAGATATGTAGGTCTATTTTAAGGCATACAAATCTGTGAGTGTATTTATACACCTGTGCCCTTTGGAAGGAAGGAGCCTGTTCTGATCTGCCTGCCTCATCTGTGGCTAATTGTTGGGTCACCACTTGTTTGACCAGTGAAGTGCTGGGACTCAATCACACTCTTTATTGCAAAGAAAAATAGAGGCAGCCTGTAATCAAAACACTCGTGGAACAGGGTGGGACTTGGTGACCCTAGAGGTCTTTTCCAACCTGGTTGATTCTTTGACTGCAGAAAGGATGTTGCTGATGAGATGCTGCTGGTGTCGTTGGGCCATAGTTGTCTCGCAGAGCACAGTCTTGCTCTGTTTGGAGAAGTTTCCTATCAGCTGAAGCTAACTGGAGCAGTGGCTGGTGTGACAAGCAGAGCAGTGACTCAGCCCTGCCTGCTGGGAAGAGGTTTCTGCTTGTTTGCTGGCCAGCCAAGGAGCAGTCATGCATTATTGAGAGACCACCCAGAGTCCTTACAGAGCAATGCAATTACTCCTTCCCTGCACCATGCACGGGGTCCTCTTGAGCAGTGTGCTAAGATGGGACAGCATTCGAGAGCTTTTCCAGGCATCCTCTTAGAGAGAGAGAACCCGAAGAGATGAGCTTGGTTTCAGTATTCATAATGAAATTTCTATACCTTTCAAACCCTTGTGTTTCATTCCTCTGAGGGCTGTCCTGTGGGGCAAGTGCTGCTGTGTGTAGTTCAGTGGCAGCTCCTTTCTCCTGCTGAATCACCAGGTAAGAGTGGAAAGGATGCAGGTGGACTCCTCAGCTGTAGGCAGGGAGATTTCAGAAGACAATTAAGAATTTCAGAGTTCATAAAAAATAGATGGACAGCTGTGGAAGGAAAATAAGTTAAAGTGCAGTACGAGCTTTTTCTGCCACGAGCACAGCTCCAACATTTATTTTCTCTCTGCCTTCTGACACGCTCTGCCTCATGCCATGTGTCTGGGGGAGGCAGAACTGCTTGAGAGAAGCTGATCTCATGGGCTCCGAGAACTTTGCTTCCACCAAGCTGTTTACTGGGGGTGGAAGAAGAGTTTTGTTGCAGCCCTCGATAGATAGGAGGATTAGTGAAATGTTTGCCAACAGAGGATGGTATTTAAGTGGTAGGGTATGTCGTACCTCCTTAGGTTCTCAGGGAGCTGTGGCAATCTCCATGAGCCAAGGAGCAGCCCCCATATGTTGGCAAACACTTTACATACTGCAGGTTGAAACGATGCTCTTCCCCTACCCTTACACGTGTCATGTTTTTTGTTATTAATTTCTTGGTTTTCAGCAGTTCATAGAATGGTTCTGGAAGCAACCTCCAAAGCTCATCTAGTCCAGCCTCCCTACAATAAACAGGGACATCTCTAGCTAGGGCAGGTTGCTCAGGCCTTGAGAAACCTGGTTTAGTGGGAGGTGTCCCTGCCATGGCAGGGGGAGTGGAACAAGATGATCTTTAACATCCCTTCCAACCCAAACTATTCCATGGTTCTATGAATTGTTAGCAAAAACACAGATACATTTTCAATAGGACACAGTATTACTATATCCCATTAATTTCTCATTTGAGTCTTTTTTTTTGCAGTTCTCTTAGAAATCTATTTTTGGAATGTCCCTTGGTTTAGATTTCAGCAGTGACCTGTCTGTGGAGTCCCCTCAACCCACAGCCCCTCGCATCTCCTCTGCCCCCCAGGGCTGCTGCAGCTCTGAAGTGAGGTGGTTGGAATGGTAGGATTTATGTGAATCATTACCAAGGGTGTATTTTTTCAGGATTACTTAATTTTTCTCCATCAGCCTGCTTTCTGGCCCAGATTAATGTCCTCTATCGTCGTATGTAAGGAATGTCTGGGTGTTAATGAAAGACCTCGCTTCAAATCAGAGTTCAAGGTCGTGTCAAGCTTCTGGAAACCAGTTCTTTTTCCCTGGCCCTGGGCTGGAAGGGCTCTCTCCAGCTCTTTTCCACTTGAAGCTCATTTTCTTTTTATTTTTCCATTTCCCACTACCTCTCTGCTGTAAGTTTGTCCTACAAGTTCCATCACACAACTTGTCTTCCTGGTCAGGAAATACTGATTGTGTTAAAAGGCATAATTTTTTTTCCAGTGAGGCAGAGTTTCAGCATCTAATGCTGCAACGCATGCTGATGGCTGCTGGGCAGCAGCACCATGAGCTTCTCCCTCTATCCCAGGCAGGTGCCAGGTTGTCAGGATGCTGAGATGTCCTCCAGGGATGGAGGGGGGTGGTGAGCAGTGAGATGGGGTGTACTGGGGACCCCAGTAACAGTGTTTTCTGTCCTAGTTTTGTGTTGCTTGCAGCTGCTGTCAGGTTTGGCTCTTCCTTAAAATCTGACCTTTCTACCCCAATCTCCTCCACGCTTTTTCCCCACGAGGAGCTCCTCTGACCGAGCTGCTGCTAGTGCTGGCAGGATAGAGACAAAGATTTCAAGCACTTTTATGTTCTGCCTGCTTGAAACTTGAAAATACTGTTGAGTGCATCCATTTTATGTGATGTTTACTTTAAACATGAGGCTTGGGGCTTTTTTCTGGGGATACATCGTGCTCAGTGTCCTCAATTTTCCTAATGAATGAAAAGCTTTTGCTCTGTCATTGTGCTGCTCTCGGGAGGCTGTTGGAGGCACAGGGAGTCACCTCGGGGATGTGCAGGGCTCTGCTGGGGTGTGCTCGGGGTGGAGGTGTCAGGAACACCCCTGGGTGCAGATGCTGCAGGGCTGGAGCCCCTCTCTCCTCAGAGCAGCTCATCCAAGGACAGACCCGAGCAGCGGTTGCTTCCTCTTGGCTCAAGGACGTTCAAGAAGATAATAGGTGGGAAAAATAACAGTTGATCCTGAGGCTGAAACTGGAAGCTGTTTCTGAATATCAATGAGCATGTGACCTCGAACTGTCCTGTTTGCTGCCTGCCTGTCAGCATCTCTCCTTGCCTCAGTCCAGCCTTTGTTTTCCTTTTGTCCCTCTTTCTCTTTCATGTTGTTCCCTTTTGTTTGTCCTGGTGCTGGCACAAACCCACTGACAAGTGCAGGACAATGCAGCCTGTCTGAGGACAGGTGCTCTTCATTCTGCTCTGCAGCCAGAGAGGAATCCCACCTGAATTCTGCATGGGCTGGCTCCAGGCTTCCCTCGGCTTCCACCCACTGTGAAGTTTGTTTTCCTCAAGTAAATGTTTTGAACCAGGTGATGCTTTGCAAATTGCAGCAGAGGCAGATTTTGGAGCTTGCTGCTCATTAATTTCACAAACGGCTCTGGCTGGAGTTCTCCAAGGTCAGTAGTTCCCAGCTCTCCAGAGGCACAAGCACATAACCCACCCATGGAGTTGGGAAAACTGGTCCCTGTATTAAGGGATCATAGAATCACAGAACATATTGAGTTGGAAGGGACCTCCAAAGCTCATCTAGTCCAGATGCAGAGCCTCTGGTCTTCTAAGGTTATCGTAGCAGCAAGAGCTGTGCAGTCAGGAGCCACTGATCCTTCTAATCAAACCCTCCTCCCCACTGGATGAAACCAAAAGAGTTGGCAAATCAGCAGTGATCTTGTCCTGCCAATCAGGAGCAGTTAAATTGGGGGTGATAATTGACATTTAAAATAAAACATGTATATACATGGCCTGAAGTGATGAAATGGGCTCCACAGAAATCTGCTATTTGTTAAAGGCTGCTGTAAACCAGACACTTAAACTGCACTTACTGCCAGTCCCTGTTCTCTCTTGGCCCCTCCAAGCTCCTCTGTTCCTGCCCCCCTTGCAGGGTTTCTGGCTGGCTCTGGAACAGCTGCCCCTGACTTTGGCACCTCAGACTGGGAAATCACCATCTCTGTTGGGCTGGAGTGTTCTCATCAGCTCGAAGCCAGGAGGACCTGGGCTGTTCAGTGTCAGATGATTTGTTACAACAAGAACTAATAGGTAGTTTCTTTGTTCTTGTGGATTTCTTTTTTTGCTTGCATAAGCAAATGAAACAGCAATTTTTGTCCTTTCTGCTCCAGTAAGAGGGAAATAATCTGTTGTGTGCTATGGGTGCCAAGAAACAGAAGAAATATTTTAAATTAATTTTATAGAAAATATTTTACTTAAGTTTCTTCTTGGCTAGAACAACTCTATCTATTTTCTGGTGCTGTTTCCAAGCTAGGCTTAGTTCACTGCCCCGTGAACATCAATGTTTAACTGACCCATAACTGGCCACAGCCATGGCTTGGGGCTGCTGGGCTGCTCTGCCCTTGGCTCAGCAGCTTCTGGACCAAGTGCAAACCCTGGTGTGATCTCTCCTGTGACTAATGGGGCTCCAGCCTGTCACTTAAACCTGTTCACCACCTCCATGCAGCTCCCAGCTCTGAGCTGGTAATGGGAGAAGGTGATCCTGAGGATGACCCAACCCATCAGCAGCAATAACCACCTGTGACAGGCACCTTCCTGAGCAGCAGTTCATCTGCAGATGTGAGCTGGAAAGCACAGGCTCATTCCTCCTCCTCCAGCTAAGTGGGAGCTCTGCTCACAAACCAGACAGGCATTCTCACAGGTAATGCATGAGAAGACTTAATGTTTATCCTCTGGTGCTAGTTAATGGGTAACCAGAAGCAGCCAGGAGCAGCTGAAGATCCCTGGTCCAGTCTGTAACCATCTTCTGGTCCCCAAGAAAGAGAAAAAGCCTTGTGAAAAAGGCAGCTTGTTCTGTAGCTATGGGATGCCTCGTGACTTTTAATAGATAAATATACATACATCAAAACATACATACATACATACATACATATATATATCTCCTGTTCCTGCAGCCTGCTTGATATGACTCTGCAAGTTGTAAAACCCAATCAGCAAATTTCGTGTTTTAATCCCCATCTAGAGCTTGGTGGCTTTTTACCCTCTCCCCCTGACACCCCAGAAGAGTTGTTGGGATATTCGAAGGCAAAGCCAAGTGGAAAGGGGCAGGTTTATGGAGCACTCGTGCTCCGTAAACAAATTACTTGGCAAGAAACCCCAAAGCAGAGGCTGACTGTAATGCTGCCTGACAAGAAGTGGTGTTTTCTGAGTTTGCTGGAGTGCAGCTGAGGGGTCGGTTGGAAAAGCAGCATCACTGCAGAAAGTTCTGGACGCTGGCTGTCAATCCATGATGTCGCTGACTTCACCAGCTCCCCCCTCTGCTGTCACTGGGCATCAGGAGGAATCCCTATGAAGCCGTTGCACTGATGCGGCCCAAGCAGCGTGTCAGGGCAATCAAACAGTCACAGTCCCTGCACTTAATCAGAGTGTACAGTTTATTTTTTACATAGTAAATTTGCTATGATCTAGGTCAGTGCTTGCGACACCCGATTCTCCTTCCAGAGTTGTTTGGTGAGCTCTAAAAACTCCACAGAATCCAAACTCCCCAGAGTTTCCAGGTGGTGGGATGGTCCTGTCCAGGTTTGGGTGAGGAGCTTTCCAGGGGAGAAAGGTTGGGATTTATTTTCTGACTCATGCTCATTCCCATTGCTTTGCAGAGTTGAAGGTAATGAGATATGCTTTCCCCCACTCTAATTTCATTATTCGTGAGCTGCATTTTGCAAATCAGGCTGTGAGGATAACTGTGGTCAATAAGCCCAGGCCAAAGCAGTAACGAGGAATATTGATTTGAAATGAAGGCTTGAGATAATAAATATAATAAACCTGCTGTCTGGAAGGAAGGCTAAATACCCAAGGAGGAGGGGGGGAGGTCCTTTTCTCTTGTTCCAGCAGCTTTTCAGAGCCAAGTAGGAAATTAATTTCTTTTTTTTTTTAAATTGAATCAGGTTCTGGCAATAAATTAGCACATTTTCTTTACCAAGCCACTAAAAACAGGACTTTGCATTTCTCTTTCCACCCCAGGACTTTAGAGCGTCACTCTGGTGTGCCCACGTTTGTCCTCACCTACTCTCACATTAATGTGATGTGACATGATAGAACTGGGGTGCCGACATCGTTCCAGTCCTTGGCAAACTGTATTTGCTGGTGGCTGGCGAGGGAAGCAAACAGTAAAATCTGCTTTCTGCAGCAGGACTGGCTGTGGCCACTGCTCTGTCAGGCTGCATTTCCCGGTGCCCTGTCACAGTCAGTCCTGCTGAGGGTTGGTGCTGAGCTGCAGCTCCCCAGCATCACAGCCCAGCCTCAGAGGAGGGGGCTGCGAGTTGCTTTTACCAGGATTCCAAGTGTGGTGGAAAATCTCTGTGGGTAGCCGGGTGTGTTTGCTACAACCACCTGAGAGGGGGTTGTGGTGAGGCTGGGGTTGGGCTCTTCTCCCAGGTAACTAATGACAGGACAAGAGGTCATGGTTGGTTTGAAGCAGAGGTGGCTGCAATAATAAAATTATTCTTTATTATTATCTGTATTTGCTCAATGTTTCCAAAAAGGTTTAGTGGCAGCGAGCTCCAGTCTCTAATTTATAAAACTTCTCTATTTTTCTGCACCTTTTTTGCTAATAATTAAATCACAGCTCTCAAAAGAAGGCTGCACAGCAGAGGTAGGGAAGTCTTGTCCTTGCTTTCTTTAAACGAGGGTGTTGATGCTTCCCTGCCCACCTCACCACAGTTCTGCATGGGAAGGTTTGAAAGAATCATGGAGAGGTTTAGGAGCCATCGGAGTCAGGGCACCAGGAGCCTCCTTCGTGCCTGTGTTTTCACAGTTGATCTATTATTACAGCGGCCTGCACTTTGTGCAAACCAATTAAAATGACTAAGTGTACTCTGATCTAATATTCCAGTTGGTTTTTGGCAAGCAATCATTCATCATAAATGCACATAAAACCGGAATTCAATTAATCAGCTCATACAATGAGCCCGTCTCCTGCTATTTTTTCCTAATACATTTTTTCTTTGAATAAAAATGTAATTGTCAGTGCAAAATATCAAACCAGAGCCACATAACAAATGGCTATGGATTTGTAATTAAACCCAATAAAGCCTAAGATGAACTATAAAAGGCAGAGAGCTAAAATCCAATTAAAACTTATTATGAGAAATACAATGCCAGGGTTATTTTTTTTTTTTTCAGGCAGCGAGCAACACACTTTGGTTTGCAACAAAACACAGTTATTGGGTTTGATAATGAAATCCAAGGTGTGACTCAACGAGTGTGGAGTAAATGGCTAATGGCAAGAGGAGACAGTGACATATGAGGAAGGCCCTGGAACAGCCCCATTATCTCTCCTGTAATCAGAGGCAGGTTACAGTTATTTCCCCTCCTGTCTATGGGATGCACTTGACTCTGAAGAAATAAGTTATTAATTCTTGTTACCCGGGATGGCATCCGATATTACTTGCATTTATTTTTAGGAGAGGAGAGAGATTCATTCCAGAGGAGGTTTGGCTTTTAGCGTGAGTGTGATGAGCACAAAAGCAGCTCAGAAACTGCTCGTTTAAAGGAGGTGAGGGGGGAGCTGCTGAACCGGGTCTGCTGGAGAGGACAGAGGGGGGGAGGCAGAGACGGCAGACCTTGAATGTCTCCAGGGATGGGGCCTCCACCACCTCTCTGGGCAACCTGTTCCACTGATCAACCACCCTCATGTTAAAGAACTTTTTCCTACTGTCCAACCTAAACCTGCCCTTTTCTAGCTTCAAACCATCACCCCCCGTCCTGTCTCTACAAACCCTTGAGCACAGATCCTCTCCTGTGGGGCTGCTCTTACTGGGAAGGATGGAAAATAAGAAGCTCCAGCCTTGTTTAACGCCAGGGACTAGTCTGGCCACTTGTAACAGTTATTTCTCTAACACAAATGCCTCACAAATATAAATTGTTCTGTGGTTTGGTTTTTCCCTTTCACTTTGTTCCCAGTCAGAAAGCTTCTTAGATATGGAAAATAAATGTTTGAAGTTAACCTAGATTGAAAACAACTGGACTTTGTGCTTAAAAGGGAGAAAAAAAATTAGATTTCTCTTCCCAGATTTTTCATTGTTCCAAAATAACTGTAATTATTCCCTCTTTTTTTGTTACTGAGTTCTTCCAGTGTGTAACATGTAATTTTCTTAACTAGCAGAGAGAATCAAATATGTCTGGCCTTTCATTTCGTCCTGACCCTAATCTTTTTTTAAATTTGATTATAGGCATGACTATAGAGCCTATTTTGCATCTTTGTGGCATCGATGGTGTATTGAATAATACCCAGCCACTCTGTTTATCCCTTTTATCTTTGCTAATGCCTGTCACTGGGTTTGCAGCTTGGTGTTGCTTTACCTCCATGTAAATCTGGTGTCCATCAGCCCCAGCAAAGCTGGGAATGCGAGAACAAGGTGGAGCACATGATCAGTGTGGTCCAGGTGAAGGTGTTCCCTATATATTATTGATGCTGATGTAATGCTTCCACATCTGAGCATCCTCCATCTTCATGTTTTATATTTCAGCTCCTGTGACAACCAATGTCATAGAATCATAAAATCATTCAGGTTGGAAAAGATCTCCAGGATTATCTCGTCCAACCTTTGTCCAACATCTCCCTGACCCCCAGACCATGTCCCCAAGCATCACATCTCCTTGTTTGTTGAACCCCTCCAGGGATGGTGACTCCACCACCAGCCTGGGCCAGTGCCTGACCACTCTTGCAGGCAAACCTGATCCTTCTGTACTTTTCTCTCAGCTGTTTTGTGCTGAAAAAGTCCAATGCCCTGCAGAAAACAGTTTCCTTGGCCTTTTCAGAAACGGGTGAGCCTCCTCCCTTCGCTTCCATCGCTGCCAGCAGGGATGGGGCAGCCTGTGCAGGGAGCTGGTCTGCTCCTTGGTGGGAGCCCTCCTGTCTCAGCTCGAGGGTGAGTCTCCTCAGGGTGACTTTATGAGGTATCAAACGTGATGTTCTGCTGCCCTTGATTTTGCAGCCTCTCCTTGGTGTGATATCTCCCAGACCTCACTCCTTGCTGTTGGTTCCTCCATGGGTGGAAGAAACCTCAGCTTGTGAGCTTCATGGAGACACTGCGCAAAGGCCAAAAGCATCTATGGGTTAAATACTGAAGCTTTTTGTGGCCAGAATTGGAATCATGTTTTCAAAACAGCTCTTCTGTGCGAGTAAGTATCTGAAGTGGTTTTGAGCTCTTCGGGAAATGCAGCCACTTAAGGTGTGACCTTCAAGGAACATGAAAGAATCAACAGCCACAGACGTCTCCAGCTGGTCGCAGTTATGAGCAGTAAGCTCTTAGGAAAACCTTGATTAAAATTCAGATACAATATCATCTCTTTTTCAGCTGTTATTAGCCACCAGTGAACCAAATGAGCAGGAGAATGAGGTGACTGATCTCACTAGCCAGAGGAGGAGACAAGAGGCGCCTGAAATCAGAGAGAGAACAAGATCCCAGATTGTGTGGCTGAGTTTGGGATGGAAAGAATACCCTTTATTTGGGTAATTTTGTACTGAAACAAAACACTGAGCACTCAGCCTGTCAAACAAAGCTACTTAACATGAATCAAATAGTAAATAACGAGTATTGAAGGTGTCTGCTGTAAACCCAGCAGCAAACACGGGTCTGTTTCGGGCAGAGACTGAGTCCCAGCAGTCAGTTATTGTGTATTACAGCCACATCCACCCCTTAGGTGTCTTTGCCATGTATTAATTCACTTGCTACACAACTGCTGTCTCAAAAATCTGACCCTCATTTAGCAGCTTTAACCTCAGCCCATTTCCCTGGTAGTTAATAATGCTCCCGTGGAGGTGCTGCTGACGCACGATCCATCCTCGCTTGCCAGGCTCTTCTTTAACAATTAACAGAGTTAACAACACTCTTAATATTGTGTCAGCCACAGAGTCATCATTCAGACCTGGTGCAGGGGCTATAATTGAAACCATCTGTTTGATGCTCTCTTTTCTGCTGCCATCTCCTGCCCCTTGGTCTCAGGCAGAGCCCCCAGGTAGGAAAATGTGGTGCTGGAGGTGGCCACGTGACACGTGCTTCCAGACATGGAACAGGGCTGCATGATTAGTGATCAATTAATATATTGTTGTCCGTGATGACAGCACACAGGTTCCATAGAGATGTGCTGGCTGGTCTCTTGGGCATGGTTATGGATATATTCACTTATTTCCCAGACCTTCCAGCTGCTCAAAGCCTCACCCAACCTGGTCCTAAAGATGGAGCATACACAGCTTTTCTGGACAACCTGTGCCAGTGTCTCGCCACCCTCAGAGTGATGAACTTCTTCCTAATTTCTAATCTAAATCTCCCTTCTTCCTGTTTGAAGCCATCACCCCTTGTCCTATTGCTACAAGCCCTTGTAAAAGTCCCTCCCCAGCTTTCTTCAGATACTGGAAGGCCAGATCATAGAATCATTTAGGCTGGAAAAGACCTTTAGGATCATCGAGACCAACCATTAACCCAGCACTGCCAGGTCACCACTGAACCATGTCCCTCAGCACCACATCTCCACAGCTTTTAGATACGTCCAGGGATGGTATTTCTACTCAAGGGGTTACTATCAAGTTGCATCAAGGGTGGGGATGCTCTGCCCTGCCTTGGTGGGACCTCTGCTGGCTTCCAACCCACCAAACAACCCAATGCAAACGCTACCAGAGTCATCCTGGCTGCACAGCTCGGGCTCCTGAAATTCGGTAGAATTATGCATGCAAGTGGCTTCCTGAAATTAGCTGCACATGTTTATATTAACATGCAAATAAAGCAACTCCAAATTAAACAGAAATATGAAAATGTCTTTTCATTAAGTTCAGTTTTATGGCATAATTGATTTGTGTGTGGGGTGCTTGCTCTGATTACCTTCTTGGCGTTGAAGGAATCCACAACAATCAGGCTGATAACAAACCATTTAAACATATTCAATTAAATGACTGGTAATTCTGAAATGGCTCGATACTGCACATGGGTTAGTTTAATTTTTATGTAAATTCCACCCCTGATTTAGCAAAGTCTTAATTGTTTAACAGCAGATTAGGCTAAATTATTTCAATTGAATTTTATGTGAATCTTTTACTTCTGCCTTTAAGAAACCCATTCATAAAGATTTTTCTGTCGGGTTGGATGTCGGGGCCTCTTCTTCCACCATATATTTCAAATCAAAGTAAGATCAAAATGTTGCTCATTTCACATGAAAATCAGAAAGATAAATATTGAATTTGGAAATGGAACTCGAGGACAGCAAATGAAGGATCAACGTTTGGGGAACTCTCACTCCTGAGGTCAAATACTATGAGGGTTTTGGCTGTTTTTGATTTTCCTCAGGTGGAATTTGCACTCTTGAGATTTAGATTCCCCTGGATTTGTGCTGCCACACTTCTGATGCTTATTTCCTAGCACTACTCCTCAGAATTCATTTTTTATTATTATTTAGGTGATGTGCTGCATTTTGAACAGTTCCTCGCTGACAGCTTGCTTAGGAACAGCATCTAAATGCCACATGAAATGTTGGCATTGCCAGAATCCATTTCCATGGGCTCGATTTGATGTCTCCACGTGGATCCCTACAAGGCTGAAGGAGCAGACACTGAGTCTGGGGTTCCCAGGTTGGTCCAGCCCATGCTGGGACAGCAGCAAGTCAGAGCCAAGGGCTGCAGGAGCCATAGGAGAAACCTGGTTTTATTTTTTTTATTTATTTGCTTTTTTTCTCGCTTTGTAACTCATCTTTAAACTCCTTATAGTCTGCCAGGTCTCCCCATCCCTGAGATGCAGCCCCAGGACCTCCAGGGTGGGAGTCACTCTCGTTAGGCACCAGACCAGGCTGCCCAGGGAGGTGCTGGAGTCACCAGCCATGGAGGGGTTAAAAAAACAAGTAGCTGTGGCGATTTGAGACCTGGTCTGGGGGTCAGGGAGGTGTTGGGATGAAGGTCGGGCTTGATGATCCTAGAGCTCTTTTCCAATCCAAATGTTTCTATGATTTATGTGGTTGATTTCTGTTGGAAAGGCAATTGGAATATTGCTTGTTAGGATCTGGGGGAGTTTTGAATTTTGAGTATTTACCTTTTTTCTAAAAAAAAATTTTAAATACAGCTTAGGAATGTGAAATCAAGTGTTTGTGTAGGGTTGCAGCTCTGAACAGGATTTGCTCTACAATTTGGAAAAGGTTTTATAAATACTCCTAAATTACTCTACATAAAAAAACCCCTAATCAGCTTAATTGACTTAATCAGCCCATTGAAGCCACCTGGTTTTGGGAGTGACCCGAGGAGGGCAGGAGGTAACACGGCACCTCCAGGAGGGTTATAAAAGGGCTCCATGGGGTGGGGGAGGGTGTCTGCAGCTCCTGGTGGGGGTCTGAGGAGAGGAACGAGTTTCTCAAGCTGCTGGACTGAGGAAAGCTCCATTGTTTGAGGTTTGTTTCTTTAAAACTTTTATATTTCTACTTTAAAGAGTTGTTTTGATACCAGAACAAAGGTATTTTTAGATCCATTTAGGAGCATGTTTTCGCAAGACTCTCGTTTCCCAGATCCATTAAGGAGCTTTCTGGGGAGGTTGTTGCATCCCAGGGCTCCCTGAGGACATCCCCGAGAGCTCCTGCTAGCGAGCACAGCTCTGGAAAGGAGCCGATGAGCCCGTGATTCATGACTGCCTCTGAAATGCATTGGAAAGTGATTAGTGCTGATGGGTAATTGCGATATATTTCAGTGAAGAGCCTCAGGAATGTTTCTTGAACTTGGGGCTGAGTGATCTGTGCAATCCCGGGTACTGAAGTTCCTACTAATTCATTCAACCTGTGATTAATGCTTGAGGTTGTTGGTTACAAGTCACTGGCTGAGCAAAGTCGGTTGGAGAGAGACGGAGATAATATTTTGAAGGTGAAATATGTCCCTAAAAAACTACCTATTTCATAAAAAAAAAAATATGACTTTTGAAATCTGACAAATGAAGTCACATTAAGAATAATATTTTGTAATTTGCGAATGAAATAAAGCCAGAATTGGTTATTTTTCCTCAAGGGAACAAGGTCAACCAGGAGTTCTTGCCCTCAGCTGTGACCCAGCAGTGAGGTGCTGGGAGATGAGGGCTCTGAGAAGGGGCTGCAGCTGGTGAGTGCCTGGCACACGTTCCTTGGAGCAAGGAACATGAGGGACCCGGCACAGGCAGCACCAGGGGCTTGGCCACTGGGGATGGGGGTAACGAGGATTTTCTCCAAGTCCCTCATAAAACCCCCAAAGTGTTTCCTCTGCAGGAAAATGTGGTTACATGGGAGCATTTGGGACATCCCTTGTACTGCCAGTGGTGGTATCACAAAGAACTCCTGACAAACCCCAACTGCCTGTAGGATGCTGGTGGAGCTCCCCGAGGGGTGGCACAGGGTTCATGCAGGTTCCATTCTGAAATAAAAAAGACAGTGTTCAGTGAAATACATTTATTTATGCTTCAGACATTATCACTGAAGTGTGGCAAAGGAGAAGCCACTAACAAGTAAACTTCAGGGGAGAAATTATAATATATGCAAACACAGATGTTGCTTCAGGAGAAATCTTTGAAACTTACATTTTCTTAAAAATAAACGTGAAAATATGTAAACCACTTGCAAAGCTGCAGAACTCCACAAGCTGTGGAGATTATCAGCTGGACTATGAGAAAAATTGACCTTCTTCAACAGTAATTAAAAAGTAAAATGTGAATTCCAAAAGAAACGGGGGTTTGGGAACATGGTGAGTGTGCAAATAAATGGCTTTTTGGTGATGTTTTCCTTTTTCTTTTCCTGTTTGAAAGTACATTTGCATGGCAAGCTGCTCGCTTTTAGCCCGTGAAGGCTTATATTTAATAAGTGCCCAATATCTGAGATGAATGGTAGGGGCTGAATGAGGAGTGATTATGAAAGGCCGGGAGTGAGAGCAGCTTTCGGGTGCTGGCAAGATGGTTCTTGCATTTGCTGGGCTTTTTGTTACAGCTTCTTTTGTTTTTCAGTTATTTTTTTTTTTTAAAGGTCTAATTGGAAAATTAAGAACATTCGACTCCCACACATCAATTTGTCATGTTCTGCTTTGCCACAGTAGTTTAAATACAGGATTTCATCATTTCACTGAGAAGCTCAGAATACATCTACCTGGAGCAGAAAGTAGAAATTCTTATTTCATTAAAAATACACAGCTGTAGATCACAAAAACCCAGCAAAGTAGCACACAAGGACTTGTTTACAAATAGAAATACACCTTAGAAACATAGAATCATTTAAGTTGGAAAAGACCTCTAGGGTCATCAAGTCCAACTTTCCTATGGCTGCAATGAAACAAGGTGGTTTTCTGGGGATTATAGAGTTAATTTTTGTACCTTAAAGCCTGTGAGCCGAGCTCTGTGCAGCGTCCCAGCAGGTTCAGGGTGTGCTCCTTCAAACGGGAGTAGTTTTCTTTTTTAGAGTCAGTATCCATTAGCTTTAAAAGTGGTTTCAGCAGTAAAAGGGACTTTGCTGGCATTTCTCTAATGAATTATACATATAGATAACAATATGCAATATTGGCTTTGTGAGAGGGGATAATAGCAATGAGCAGCCAAATGGGGTTCACCATTTGCTTCCTCTTTGTGTTTTATGTCAGAACCTTGAATATAATTTAATTTTGCCATGAGTTTCTAAAATCTGCCATGTCTGAAATCCCACGTACTAAGAAGGCCTTTCTAATGATGATATATCCAATTTTTCCTCTTTCTTTGGGATATTAATTCTCAACAAGGAAAATTAAAAAGAAGCTACGAATGTTATTTCAGTAAACTTACTGGAAGCAATTAAACTACAAACACAGTTTTTGTGATTGCAGAGAGTAGCCAGTATTGGGAAACATAATTTTATTTTTTTTTTTCCCCTCGACTGACTAGATTTTCCCCTTCAAGCAAAAGTTTAAATTATCAACAGAAAAGATGGTCTTTTTCAGAGAATTTTCCCCATCTAATTGGGCATTGCTTTTGTACTTGCATCTGGCACAAAGTGTTAAATCTAATCCTCTGAGCCTGAAAATCTTCTGTAGGCGTGAAGGTCATTAATTTTAATTAAATGGAACTTTTTTTTTACACTTGCTAGAAAATGAGGATTAGTCTCAATGAGTTTCATTAAATAAACAGAGCAAATTAAAATTTATAATACATCTCTGAACAGATCTGAAATCATCTCATCAAGTGCCAGTTAGGGAGCGGCCTCGGAGGGATGGAGCAAGGGATGCTTGGTGGAACTTCAGTGGTGGAGCAGCAAGGGCAGGGTTTGGGGACAGCTGCTTGTGGTTCCAGAAGCAGGTCTGGGAGGAGAAGGGCTTCTCTGAATCCTGGAGTAACACGGTCCTTGTGAGGAGTTAAACCTTACAGGGCCTTGTGGTGATAGGACCAGGGGTGATGGTTTGGAATTGAGGAGGGGAGATCTGTGTTGGAAACTGGGAGGAAATTCTTCACTCTGATGGTGATGAGACACTGGCACGGGTTGCTCAGAGGATGCTCCATCCCTGGAGGTGTTCAAGGTGAGGTTGGATGGGGCTCTGAGCAACCTGGTCTAGTGGGAGCAAGGTGATCTCTAAGGTCCCTTCTGACCCAAACCATTCTGTGATTCTCCTCGCTGCTGCCTTTGCCCCCTGGTGTCTTGGACCAGTCCAAGAGAGGTGAGGAACAAGGTCACAGTGTGAAGTCCTGAAAGCCTTGAGGAGGCAGCTGGAGGACAGCTCTGGCTGTGCTTGAGCTCAGGATCTTTTTGAAGCATCAGAGCCCCTTTTCTTTCCCTTGTGCACGTGTTCAGCCCGGGCTGAAGCGTGGTCCTGGGGACCTCCTCCATCCCCTTCACGTGTTCTGCAATGACTGAAATGGGCTGGATTTTAGTATAAAGATATGGAGATGAGTTTATCTTTGGCAGCGCTGTTTCCACGGAGCCAGGGTCAGATGGAGCTTGTCGGTGATTTGCAGCCGCTTTGTTCTCAGCGTGGTTTAGGACTTAGTGACTCTCTCCAAGACCCGACTGCTCTGGTTTTCTGACCTGATTTCCACCACACTTTTTGTCCCTGCTGTGGGTATTCGGCACAGCCTTTCTCCTCTCTGTGTGCGGGACCCGTGTTCTCATCCCACATCTGCTCAGGTCTTGTGTCAAGGTGAGGAGGGGACTGACCTCAGCTTGATCCTCACAGCAAGAGGAGGAGACTTGGTGCTTTACCCACCTTCTGAGCCTTTCTGTCAGTGTGTGCGTGTGTACAGAATACAGATAGACTGCAGGGTGTAAGAAAACACACTGGGGACCGCCGTGTCTGATTTTCCTGAAATAACTTATATTTTTTTTAAAGAAAAATAATGCCCCTCCCAAGCCCTCTCCATCCCCTCACGTCCTGTGTCTGTTCAGAGCAAACAGACTGAGCTGCCCCATCCAGCATGATGATTCGGATGCTCTATTTCCCTTTGCCCTGAAAAGTTCCATTGAAAATTTATTCATATGATTCAAATTGTTCCCCTCCTTCAGACCCTCACATGCTCCTTCATTTCCAGGCGCTGAGATGTATTTTATGCACTAGTGACTCCTGTAAGATGATGTGGTTACCAGGGATGCTCACAGTGATACACACACAGAGCATCAAACTCCATACGTGACACCCACGTGTTGTTGTTTTACCGGGGATGAGCTAAAACGGTTGTTTTGCCTCTTTCCAGTCATTCTAATGCTCCCTGACTCCTCTGCCTAATGGATCCTCTTACACATCTTTTGTCCGCTGAGGTTTTTGATGGCTGTGAAAATCAAAGCATTTAAATATCTGAGCCTGGATTAGCACTACAGAAGCTGTTCTTCCAGTAAAGTCTTTGTCTTGGTTGCCAACTACCCTTTTACCTCAGATGGGCAGGGAATAGCTCCTCTAAGTATTTCCTTTTCACTTTGTGTTTGGCGTGTCTGCTTTATGTGATGAATAACACACTGGACAGCATGCGGGCTCTTTCCCGCTGGGAAATCTTAAATATCCTTTAGGTGAAAAGGTCTTTCAGTGCAGGATTTCAGAAACGGTCGCTCCTCCTGGTCAGCGTGGAGACAGGTGGCAAATATTGTGCCAAAATAAGATAAAGCAGCATTAGCAGAGTGTGTTGGTTCTTTCCTTCAGCCTCTTTTGGTTTGAAAAATGTCTGTGATTTAATAAGCTTCCAAGTGAAGTCTGATATTGCCTCTAAAAGAAACAAGCTGGTACAACTTGATCTGCTCAATGTCATCATGGAAGTTTTTTGTAATGATGTTGCTATTCCTGGAGAAATAAATGGGCCCCTCAGCACCTTTGTGTTGGGTGACATCGGAGGCAACATCTGTAATTCTGCACCCTCCTCTGGCGTCGTTTCCAAATCGCTGAAGCAGCTCCCAGCAAAAGCAGCCTTGTATCAGCAGCGTGATATTTATATCTTGGCAGGGAGCTTGTGTTTGCTGGTATCATTTGTCTCTGAAGAACAATATCTGTACTACATGAAAATACATTTTCTACCCTTCTCCTTTGCCCCTGTTACTGATGTCACCTGGAGCTGGCCATCTCACAGAGCTTTTTCTTTTCATGGTAACATCTATTTCTATGATTTTTTTTCCCAAGAAGTTAAAAAAAATAAGTATCGGTGTGGGGTTCAGCTGAGCAAAAGGTGAAACAGTCCTTTGCAGCCTTAGGACAAACCTGCACAGGTTCCTCCTGGGGTCAGGGAGGGTCAGTCTCCAAAATATGGTGCAGTGGGAACCACTCAACCCCCAAGGCTGAAGTGGTGGGTTCAGAAAGTTGAGATGGGGCCCCACCCAGCAGGATATGAGAGATTTAGAGTGTAAAAGAGCACTAAAACCTCAAAAGTTAATTAATCAGCACAATTACTTTAAACAGCCTGTGTTATGGAAACCTTATAGAAAGATAAGGACTATATAAAGCTCCAGTAAGTAATGGTGCAACGGGGCTGGGGCCCAATTGCAGGGGTAGGTCAGGTAGGGCTGACTTATGAAGTAATTTTAGTTTTCTTCTCTCTATTTTAAGGTTTCCTTCTCTCTATTTTAAGGTCAATTGGACTTGAATCCAATTATGTTGTGTTAATTTATTTTCTTTCTTTACCTTGCCCTACCAAGCTTTGTTTAACATGAAAACAGCAATCGTTCCACAACAGAAATAGTTAATGAGCAATAGTCAGCTATCAATAACCAGTAATTACAACATGTTAGAAATGCAGATTCATTTCTCTCCAACTGAAATAATTTTAGTGTGGCTGAAAATACACCACAAGGTACAAAAAGCTGCAAAATGAGAAGAAAGTTCATTTTTGCAGGGTGAAAATAGTGCTATCGCCTCGGAGCGAACCAAGGTGAACATGTGTGTGGACCTCAGGAGGGGTGTGAGAAGCACCTCCCTGGTTTGTGGAGCCCAGCACAGGGGGGTTGTCACCAGCATCCTCCCGAGTCTGAACTGAATTAAATGTTGAACTGGTAAGCAGGAGTAAATTCACTCCAGGCTTGTCTGCACAAGCAGAGGGTGTAATTTAGCAGCGATGCCTCAATGCCTTTCAAAGTGGCATCTCACTTAGTCAGAAAAAAATGGAATGGAAAGGCAGCCAGAGGTCTGCGGCAGCATGTCAGAGTATTTTATAGAGCCAGAGGAAACTATAAAACAAAACTGCGCAGCCCTGACAGGCAGGAGAAATGGGCAGCCTGGAGCAGCTGCTCGGCGAGAGGAAACACTTTCCTTCTGGAATCTAAATGGGGACCATGAGGCAGGTTCTGTTTGCAGCTAGGAGGACTTCTTTTCTTTTTCTTTTCTTTTTTTTTTTTTTTTTTTTTTTTTTTTTTTTCCCCTCCAGGTTTGCCATGTTTGGGCTTTCTGGGTTGGGTTTTTTTTTTTGAGTAAACAGTGTGAGCTGAGCAATCTTCAGGTGGCGTTGTGATGCCTTCCCATAAGGGCAGTTTTCACTGTGCATGGAGCACAGAGTTGTGGGAAAGAAGAAGGTTTCCTTGCTGGTACAACCTTCCAAGGTGCAGTTTCTGGAGCTGAGACCTGGAAAGCAGCAGCTCCATCAGGAAACAAGGGGGAAGGTGGGGGTAAAGAAACCTGAATTTGGTGGAGGAAAGGCAATTTGGCCTGACTGAGTTATGTGGTGGAGGGAACAATCCATCTTTTATTTGTGGAGATAATTTAAGTCATTAATTTCCCTCCAAGTTGTATTATTTAGACATGAAGAACCAAATGCAGAAAGTGAGGTGCAGTCTCACCAGTATTGTTTGAAGAGGAATTACAGGGGTTTTTTGGCATCTTAAAAATGCTTCTGTAAATTTGGGTGGATTCATTCTTGGCATGACTCTCTTAACTTACAAGTGTTATTATCAAGAGCAGCAAAATGCCAGCAAGCTGTGTATTACAACGAAGGCAGGGACTACAACAGAAATGATTAAGGAGCTTGACGAACTTAGAAGGAAAGATTAAAAGAACAAAATGTTTCAATTGGATAAACAGGGACTAAGAGCAGCAGCGATAATCAGCTGCCAGCCTGCGAGGGGTGCGAGTGCCAAGGAGAGAAGAGCATCTTTAAAAGGATTTAGCTAGAAGTAGTGGGAGAAACTGTAAGACATGGATGAGACATTTCTCCTGATGTTAAGAGCTGTGAGAGAAATGTGTCCAGGTGTTTGTCTCTGGCTAGGGCACCTCTTTAGGCACCAAAGTACAAGTTGTTCTCCTTTTCCTTCATGCATTCTCCTCCTGGTTGGGTTTGGATATGTCTTTTCAAGGGTGTCTACCTCTCTGCTGCTGGGCAGTGGAGCACCTTGGACATAAGAGGATCCACACATGAGACAGAGGTGACAAGCTTTTGTAGAATCATAGAATGGGTTGAGTTGGAAGGGACCTCCAAAGCTCATCTAGTCCAACCCTCCTACAATAAGCAGGGATATCTCTACCTAGGGCAGGTTGCTCAGAGCCCCATCAAGCTTAACCTTGATTGTCTCCAGGGATGGGGCCTCCACCACCTCTCTGGGCAACCTGTTCCAGTGAGGAGCCTGGGTTCAATCAGCAGTGATGGAAATGAGGATCCTGAGCAAATTGTGTAGAGCTGAGCACCCTTGGCAGATGGCAACACCTGGAAAGGCATTTACATACCTAAGGGTCAACACACAGGCATCACTGTCACTCATTAAATTCCTCTTCAGTTCTCACTTAATTCTGAGGTTACCTAAGAAGAAATCCTCACCTCTTGCTCAGCACATCATGCTTGTCCAGCCATTCTCTGCTGCAGGAGGGTTTGCCAAGGGGGAGTGTGTGTGACCTCAGTGGGTGATGCTCAGGGAGGTGCTCTGAGGTGGTGATGCATAAAAAACTGCACCTGCAAATCTCTGAGCCATGTTTATTTAGGAAGAAGCCTGTAATCAGCAGCAAAACTCATGTTTGTTGCACAGATTGTATTGGGAAAGTGGAAGGAGAACGTCCTAATTACCTTCTTGTAGGTAAAGGTGTTCTTCCCTTCGTCAGGATCCCACCTTAATTAGCAGCATTGTTTCCTCTTTGTGTGTTTCAAACTCGTGGTTAGGCAGGGGGGAACTTGGCTTTGACATAATTGGTCTGATAATTGAAGCTTCGTAAGGTGCTTAAATGAGAGAGGCAGAGAGAGCTCAGAGGGTGTGGGAAGGGGTTGTGCTGAAGTTTCACTAAGGAAAGAACTGGGAAATGAAGTCATAGAGAAGTCCCACAGTTTTTTTTCATATTCTCTGAAATGCCCACAAGGCCCATAAATACTGGTTGTTCCTGCAGCTGAGAGCTTGAAGCTGCTGGAGATGGGAGATGTGTTAAGCTCTCAGACACATTAGCCTGACGAGCTCTCTAAATTTGGGAGCAGCTTTGGGATGAGCACAGACTGGAGCTACACGTGTCTGCTACTGAAGTGACAGTTTTTGTGAGCAGCCAGCCTGGTGCTTTCTCTCCACCCCTAGTGTGATGTGACCCTTAGCAGTGAGCAAGGCACCATATTGGGATTTTCTAGATCATCACTTTCCCTGACCCCGGGGGCTGCCTGGGCCTAAAATGATGATGGGTTTAACTGCATGAGCCCCATTACGTGGCTTAGAGATTGGGAAGAGAGAGTGGGGTGAGGGAAGAGGCTGCACGGTGAGATATGGGGGGAGCTGCTCTTGCATGTCTAATTATTACTGAATTTTGGCCTCTGGGGTCAAGGAGCTTAAATAAATAAAATCTTCAGTCCCAGAGGGATAAGCGTGTTCTATAATGTCCTAATCAGTTTGGAGAACGAGCTTTTGCTGCAGCTTCAAATTGGGGCTTCAAATGGTGATGCCGTTAATAGGATTTTACATGTGCTGTGAAATTCCTGCACCTTTCCACGCTGTTATTTGACATGCAAAGTGCGAGGCTGTCTTTTTATTAGCAGGGCTGCATGTCTGACATATCTCTGTACTGGTGCTGTGGATAGACATCTTAAAAGCAAATTGTAATCGAAATTCTGAGCGGGATGAGATGAGAATTAGCTGCCTGCCTAGTGCTTTTCTGTTTATCTCCAAATGTCAGCACTCCGTGCTGAAAGTTTTGATAGGAAGGCATCTGCTGTTCCAGGCTGGAGAATTAGCAGAGGAGAGAATGAGGGTGTGGGGAGGGAGAGGGTTTAATTGAATCACGCTGCAGTGACAGTAGCTCTGGAACAGGCTCATAGTAGGTTGGAAGAGGTAACGAGTGTGAGGCAGCAGGAGAGACTTGTAGAAACCCTTGTTTTGCCAAACACCTGAGATAGACTGGAAATAGTGATTTCTGCACCTTAACTCAGGATGGGGAAGGCTTCCTGCTGACATAGCTGGGGACAGGAGCTCACGCCCATCTTCTGGTCTTGAACCCAAAGCTGCTTTCCAAAAGGATCCAGTCACAAGCAGATGTTTGAGCAGGGGGGCAATGGCAGAGGAGATGCTGCTGATCATCTTGACTAAGTAACTAATGACAGCACAAGAAGAAATGGCCTCGAGTTGTGCCAGGGGAGGTTTAGGTTGGACATTAGGAAGAAGTTCTTTCCTGCAAGAGTGGTCAGGCACTGGACCAGGCTGCCCAGGGAGGTGCTGGAGTCACCATCCCTGGAGGGGTTCAACAAACAAGTAGATGTGGGGCTTTGGGACATGGTCTAGGGGTAGAGAGCAATGAGGTCTCCCCTCAGCCTCCTCCTCTCCAAGCTGAACAACCCCAGTTCCCTGAGGCTCCAGACCTGCTCAGCCAGCATTTCCCACAGTGTTTTGTCACTGTTCTCACACACATAAACCTCATTCCTCTCCCTGCGGCTTTTCAATCCGCACTCCCAGCGGGCTGCTTGATTTTTAACACCTGCTAGATGCTGGAACCTTCTTGCAGGTTTTTGCCACCCCTGGTAACCACAGCAGTGGTGCTATTTTTACCAAGAGCTGAGAAATGCCAGCACAGCACTAAGAATTTCAGCATTCCAACTGTGCAGCTGGATCTGCTTGGATCCTGGTTGCTCTGCTGAGCATCAGCTGGGTCTGTTCTTGGCCGGCTTTGTTTCATTATTTACAACACACATTTTCTGACCTCCTAAATCATCATCTCTCTCAGTTTGCTCAAGATACCAAACTGCTCTGAGCCTCTTGGGAGTATGTGAGATGGTGCCCAGGCTGGGAGAAGTCTCACCCACCTCTCCTCTCCCCATGCTGGTGAAATCCACAGTGAAAGGGGCATCTTTCACATGCTGGCATTCCCGTGCTGAGCAGCACATGTCAGACCTCCCCAGCATCATCTCTAGCATGTTATCCCCACATTCTTCTGCACCTTGTGGGTACCCATGACCCATCTTTACAGCAGCAGAGCGACTCTGGCTGTTGCCCCTTGGCTGTGCTGATGCTGTGCTGCCCGTTGCTGTCTCTGCCTCCCACCATCTGTTGGAGAATTCTGTTCCCTGCTTGTTTTCCTATTGACCATGGACAGCACTGCATCAACACTCTTGAGGGAGCATCCATATAGAATCATTTATGTCGGAAAGGAACTCCAGGATCATCAAGTCCAACCTTCAGCCCAACATCTCCCTGACCCCCAGACCATGTCCCAAAGCCCCACATCTACTCGTTTGTTGAACCCCTCCAGGGATGGTGCCTCCACCACCTCCCTGGGCAGCCTGGGCCAGTCCCTGACCCCTCTGTCAGGAAAGAACTTCTTCTAATGTCCAACCTAAACCCCTCCTGGTGCAACTTGAGGCCATCACCTCTTGTCCTATTGTTACTTGGCAGATCTAGAAAATGAAACAGAGACATGTGGTGCTACCTCATCAGGTGATCAAATGTAAATAGGATGAAAAAGTTGGTGATGAATTTGATTGGGGTGCGTGTTCAACGTGCAAAGCGTTCTTGTCTCGAGACTGATTTATTGCAAAGCTCTCTCATGCAAATGTGTTATAAACAGGAGTGATGAAGTGCTGCCGGGTCCTTTTCACTGTATTGCAGATTAGGATCGATGTACGATAGCTAATTAATGTTACTAAGAAACTGCAGGAGAGGATAATACAGAGGAGAGTTTGGGAAGAAGTTGTTTTTTAAAGAAATAGGACTAAAAGCTCTTTGCCAAAATTAAGAGGAGTAAAAAGTCAGGACTAAAAGCTGTGTTTTGGAAATGTTTATAGTAGGAATTTCTCACCCGAGGTGCAGCAAAAAAAGAGAAGAAATTCCAGTGGTGCTCCCATTTCTCTGCCATGAATGGGGGAGTCTTGATCTTGTCCAGCATGGGTGGAAGAGCTGCTCACACAGCTCCTGGTGGGTGTAAAGCCAAAGGAGCCTTTGCACAAAGTGCTGGGTAAAGAGGGAGGTTTCAGGTCAGCTCCTGCCCATGGCGTGGATGGGTTTAGTTTGTCAGCTCACGCAGTGGGAACTGTGCTGACCTTTACAGGTCCATATGGTGTCATCTGCGTGTGCCTCCATCCCGCCTCACGCTGCTCCTGGTCAAACTGGGGAGAGCTTTGATACGGCTGCAGTGTAACATTGCTCTCCTTGGGCTTTGGTTTTATCATCCCCAGGCTTCAAGAGGGGCTTTTGATCTCTCTCTGTGGGGACTGACCTCCTCATGAACTAAACATCTGGTACACAATATGGATTGGGAAAGGAATTCATTCTAGCTCTGCAAGGGATCTGTGGCTCTCAGGAGCAATGGGTAGGAGCAGCAGCCTCCTGTCTACAGGGACTATCAACTCCTTGCTGCATCACAAGTTCATACCCCTTTTTTTTTTTTTTTTTTTTTTTTTTTCCCCCCTGGTAGCAGCATGAAAGGTTGGGAGAAAAGAAGAGAACTGAATGCTAATCTCCTCCCCGCGCTCGCCTTCGGATACATGTTTCAGAAATGATTTGTTTCTGTACAAATCCTGTTTTTTATACCTTTTTATTAAACAAAACCTCCAAATAAATTTTAGCTGCTTTCCTGCCTGCCTAATCCTCGTGTTTTCGTGCAGATAAATCTTGTATAATTAGCTGTAGCTCGGGAAGCCTGTAGTGCCTGATGAGAATGAAATGAAGCATCTCATGGAGCAGCAGCCACATGAGCCCAGGGACCAGCATCCTCCTCCCTGGGTCCGTGTGGGTACAAGCCCTGAGTAGTGCAGCTCCCACCTTCCTTTAACCTCTTCAGCCCCATAGCACAACCTTTGCTTCCTCCTCTTTAGGGTTGACAAAGAGTGTGTTGAAGCTGGTGGGACACCTCCCACTAGCCCAGGTTGCTCCAAGCCCCATCCAACCTGGCCTTGAACACCTCCAGGGATGGAGCATCCACAGGAAAAACCAAATCCCACCAGCTCGGGTGTGGAAATGTCCTGCTGCTGAAAAATAGATAGTTTTAGCTCACGATTCTTTTGTTTTCTGTAAAAATTTAAAGCAATATTTGAAATAAGAAGGGAATTGGGTGTTTTATTAATCACGTATCTCTGTAAAATTAGGAGATCTTGCTAGGACACGTTAGTTCTGGCCAGGACTGCAGAGAGCTGTGGGCAGTTACAGTCATTGGCTCAGTCCCAACCTGCTCAATGTATTTTGAACAGATTTTTTATGTGCACCATGTGTTTAGTCATTTTCTGGGCTGGATTCTCTTCTTTTTCTTTAAAATCATTTGTGGATAAACTGATATATTATCCCTAAAATTAATACTTATGATTTATGGCTTTTCATTTCAAATTGCAGAGGTAGGATGTCAATAATTTCTATATTCCTTCAGCTGTGGAGCATAGGGAGCAATTGGAGGGACTTTGGATGGCCCAGGGAAAGCTCCTCTTCTGAGGCTTGTTGTGCTTCGTGTAGACAGGGACTTGTTTTACTTTTGGTAAATACGTGTGTTATTTTTCAGGTGTTTCACGGATTATTTTTCTAAGGTATTTGAGAGCAGGCAGGGGAGAGCTACCCTGCTGTGTGACTGAACTAATGGCATTAACAGCAATAGGACTGGCAAAATGATTAATTTTTTTTTTTTTAAGGGTGAACTTTATGTTGAATTATGTTACATCATAAAGGAGGATGTCAAGTTAACCTGTGTCATGGGTTCTGGTAAAACAGCTCAAAATGAACAGCTTTCTGTTCTTGTCATAGTCCCAGCTCTGTGTGGTTGGTTCTGCCCCACTAATGAACACAGCTGAATCCTCCCATCACTTGGGTAGTTCTTCTCTTGATGGCAATTAGCATCTAAATGTGAATTTCTTTTGCTGGTTCCTTCATTCTCGCTGCCTTCAGAGCTGGGAGAGGTGCGGCTGGGTATAAAGACAGGAAAAGAAAATTGGCAGAACCGGTTTTAAAACAGAACTACCCTGTTCCAAACACACATCAAAGCGTTCAGGCATCAAACCAGCCTGGTCCAGAGTTCATGAGAACATTTCCACTTCAAACTAGGCAAGCTTAGTATTTTTCAAGGATATTTTTCTTCTGTGCTGTCTATCTGTATACACACAAATAGGTATAAAAAACAAGAGAGAAGGGGGACTTGAATCAGTTGTGTCATTTTCTGCTCATTGAGCAGGAGAAATCATCTTGGGCTCTCTTTACCTGCAAAGAAAGAACCAGTTTTCTGGACTTTCTCAAATAGCTGCTGAAACAAACGGTCCTAAAATTCAGCATTAACATTGTGCATATATCAGCTTTTACTCACTTCCCATCCAAGAATCATTAAAAACATTCCGAGCCTTTGCTTCGACTGAGTTGAAAATAAAGTCTCAGAAAAACTGGATTTCTTGTGGAGGAGAGGGACTGTAACTGCAGCAGCTGAGCTCAGCTGATATTTAATCCTGTTGTTCAGCCGCGCTGGGTATGAGCTCTCAGGCTCCATGGAAGTACAGAGGAAAAGGAAATTCTATTATATTAGGAATGTGACAGACTCATAAAATTATTAGAGAGGTGAAACTTTTGCAAATGCTATTTCCACCTGGGCTGCCTTTCCCCAAATATGAAAATGAGTGATGAGAGGAGGACAAAGCTGGTGTCCTCTGGGATATTCCTTTGGGGTTGAGTTTGTTTCTCTGCGACTTCTGCCTGGCTGGGAGCTCAGGGAATAAACTTAGGAGTACCTCATGCATGAGTGAAAACTGGGTTATCTAACCGTTGAAACCAGGTTGTTGAACAATTCTCCACCTGTTTCTGGCTCTGTGGTTCAGGGGGATCTGGATAATTGCTCCACTGGTGTGGACCACTCCTTCCTCTCCATATGAAACCTCTTTAAGATCTGCATTTCCAGAGGGCTGGGCTGGGGGGTTTTCAGAACAGAAACTTGAGGAAACGATGTTGAGGAATGTGGGATTTTCTTGTTTAGTGCATGTAAGCAGATGACTTGTGTGTCCTTAGGTATTTAAAGAGGGATTTCTGTGTGCTAATGCTCAAAAGAAAATGCCCACCAGTTTTTCTTTACCAACGTGATCCCTTCTGATTATTCCACTGTGGTTTTCTTTGAGCAATCTAGGAACAGCAGTGGAAAGATGGGCTTGCTAAATCTGTAAAAAGGAGCTGAACAAGAAATGAATGCATTCCAGCAATAATTGGTTTCTGTACACAGAGATAAGCTGCCAAAATAACAAGGCTGTGATTTGAAATGCTGGCTAGCCTCCTAGGAGGAGCTGTGGGTCTAATCCTTAGCTGGAGTAAAAGATAATTAAATAGTCCATAAGAGGAATGGTGCCATGCCAGCCTGCATCAGCTGAGCTTAGACCCCAGCCCATCCAGGGCGTGAGGAAATATATTGACGCAGATTGCTGGGAAGCCCAGAGCTTGTCATTTTGAAATAACTCTCTGAAACCTTTTTTCCATGAAGACACGGTAATTTATGCAATCACCACAGTGGGACCTTGTTGATTTTTAAAAAAAAAAAAAAGGTAAGGAAATAAACCTGTTAGCATGCTCCACCACCCCGAAGTTGTAAGGCTGGGGGATGAAGTTGGCTGAGCAACAGTTTATTAGGAAAGCAAATCAGAAATGGAATAAACTGTGTACATGCCAATGTTCCCAGGCAATTGGAGCACTCTGTGAGGAGAGGATGAGGAAATTGGGCTCTTTTTTTAGCCTGGAGAGGAGAGGGCTTCAGGGGGATCTCCCAGCAGCCTTGCAGCAACTGTGAAGGTGACAAAGCCAGGCTGTCTGCTCAGATGCACAGAAGGGATGACAACCATAAAGGGAAGGAGAGGAGGTTCTAGAGGATCAGATTCTGACTATGAAGATAACTGAATGCTGGCCCAGGGAGCTTCTGGGGTGTCTGTTCTTGGTGGCTTTCGAGACCCCTCTGTCCTAAGCAACCTGAACTCAGCATTGACCCTTCCTTGAGCAGAAGGTTGGATTAGGGACTTCCTGAGCCCTTCCCCTGCAGCCCAAATGACTCTGTAAATGTCACGTCCACCAAGGAAAAGGTTTCTTCTGGCTTCCATCAACCCTGGACCAAGCTCACAGCATAATCTGCTTTCTGGTTCTGTCTGTGGAAGTTCTCTGTTCACTTTGTGGAGTAGGACCAGAATAAACTGAGGAGAGGTTAAAATATGACATTGAACACAGGTGTGGGATTCTTCCAGGTCCAAGGCTGCCCAAGAGTTTTCAGATACCCAAATCGAGATGCACTCTGTGTAAACCTGACTCAATTCCACGTGGATCAGGAGCACAGCTCATCATCTCCCCCAGGCACAATTCCTCCATTGAGAGAGACGCTCCACTGCTTTCTGAGCTGAAACGAGCTCCGTGCCTGATTTCAGAGTTATTCTAAACACCAGGAACTTTAAAGACAGGCTGTTATGTTTTGATAATCATTTAGCTGCTCTTAGATCAGGCACTGAACTCCCAAGGATCCTCATTTGTGCAAATTATGCCCCGATGCTTTGAAACATGCTTGCGCCTGACCTGGCATGATGCATGATCTGAATCCTTCATCTCTCCGAGCTCCCCGCAAGAACAGATGTCCAAAGAACAGGCTGGCATCGCTCACCAGGCCATTAGAGAGAGAAACATTCCAGCATCAGTTAAACTATTTTTAAAAATTCACAGCGTAATGCAGAGGATGGAGTGAGTAGGGGTTTTTTTAACACAACCTCTGCATAGAAATGAGTTGGAAATACTCAGCGATGCGTGGAGCAGAAATAAAGAGAATTTGTGTTTTGCTCCTCTACCTACATACATCTGCTGGCAGTAATTGAACGTATCGTTCCCAGGAGGAAGAGGCAGCAGCTCACCTGCTAGAATTCGTGCATTAATCGGTATGGATATTAAGAGTCTCTTGAGAAAATATAGTCAGGGTGGGGTGGTTTTTTTGGTCAGAAATAAATGAATGAAGAGTTGCAAATACACGGCAGCTAAAATATTTGAAATCCTGAAGTCAAAGGCTGTGACTGCCCATTTACAGCAGATATTTACCTTAACAGATACATGGGGCTGATTGATATCAATGTGTGTGCCTGAGACAGAAAGAGACACACAGGAGTTTGTAACCTGTGCAGCTGATATTTCCCCAGCCTCATCCTCTCTTTCCAGCTCTAACAAAGATGCTGAACCTCTCCCGTTTGCTCCACTGTCTCTTGTACTGTTTGAATGTTTCCACTTTAAGGAAAGTGGAATTTCCCAGTATTCTCATTCTCTGCCAACTAGTCCTAGAAAATTTTCTATGTTCTTTTGACAGCCAGCAGAAATCTACAACTTTGATTTATAGTGAGGAGAGCACAACCAACCTAAAACCTGCCAGGATTTTCATATGGGATCAGAACTTCTCGTTTGAATTGTGGGTAGTTTGGTCAGGAAAAGAAAACCCAGGCAGTGCTCTTTGCTTTGGGTCACGTCTGGAATATCCATGCAGAGAAGTCGGGCTTGATGGGGCTCTGAGCAACCTGCCCTAGGTAGAGATGTCCCTGCTTCTTGTAGGGGGTTGGACTGGATGAGCTTTGGAGGTCCCTTCCGATCCAATACATTCTATGATAGTTCTTTGATGGTTCTTCTACGAATCTCTGGAATTCTATGAATTTCTATGACTGCACCTGCAAGCAGGGTTTGATGTGTGGTGGTTTGATGTATGGTGTGCTACTGATCACACTGTGATGGGCTTTTGGCAACCGTGGATGATTATAAAGAATCACCAAAGATAAATGATTTGATGATGCTGAAATTGTGACCCAATGGTTATGTTCATACCTGTGTTTACAGTAAATCTTATACGTGGCTCGGTGGAGTTGTTGTGTGCCCTGGAAGTGGTTCAGAGCTGCACTTTGTGATTGATGGGCTGATTTGGTGCCTGGTTTTACAGCCCTGCAAATGCCACCTTTAATTTGAGTGCTCTGTGGTACCTCTCAAGGCTGCTCAGCACCCTGATTGCTCTGCTGTAGCCTATTAATATTCTTTATGAACATTATGATAATACTTTTTTTTTTTTTAGAAATTCTAGGAGCTACAGGAGTGCAATAAAAAGGCAATTTATGAAACATGCAGATGGGCAGGTTTCCCACCCTGGAATATCATTGTTGTGGTGGATTGCAGCCATGTAGCTGAGATTGTGATGAGAGGACATAAAATAAATCTAAATCAGAATGCTGACAGCAGTGACTGAGGCAGGGATGCCTGCTGAGGAACTTGTGCAGATTGTTCTGCAGAATCATGTGGTTATTTTAACCACCTTTTAATTTACTTATTAGTTTCAGGGTAATTTAGTAAGTCTTCAAGAGATCTTCAACCACATAAGCAGTGGTGATTCCAGGAATACTTGTGATCTTTCTGTCAGCTATACACCAAATTAAACCTTATATTAATTAAAAAAGGTGAAAAAAAGGTACATGCTGCACATGGGTGGAGATTTGTTGTAAATATACAGTGATTTTTTTTTTTTTTTTCCCTGCACTAAACTATCTGTGGAGCTTTTATCTTTTGATATAGTAATTGCCAAAGTACCATTCTCTGCTGATTTTACAGATACCAGCTCATTTAGCTGTTAAAATACTAATATTTCTTGTAATACAAGAAATGCACTGCTTTTAGTTTCTCTGGCAAAGAAGTTTCCAACTGGATTTTCCCCACCCTTCTCTATAAAGTCATATAAATTTTGGTATTTCTTTGTGCAAATATTAATGACCATCTAATTCTGTGAGCCAGGCTTTATTCAAAACTGGTTTTAGCACTAGAATTTTGGATGCTGCTTGGTTATAAAATGATAAAATGTTTTTAAGCTTTATTTAATGTTCATGGAGTATCTGCATGGTACAACCAAAACCAGATTCTTGCATTAAAAACATACAAAACTGGATATTTTAGTTAATCTTGTGGCTTTTACAGAACAGCACAGTTTGACATCCAGCTCCTGAGTATCTGGAACTTTACTATGTGGATTTATAACCTCTTCAGTGTTTAGCTCTTTCCTTGTAGCTGTGCTTCAGCAGATTTTAGTGCTGTAATCAATGAAAGAGATAAACTAAGTGCAGACAAGTGTAGCATTGATTTGGTGACAGACTTCATCCTTCCTACAAGCAACGTCTGCTTGGATAGAGCAGGTCGAGAACCTTGTGTCAAAATTAATTTCCTTGGAATCTGAGAGATTCCATCCTAAAAATTTTTGTTTTCCTGACATTTCACCCTGATGGGGTCACTCATGAGCTTCCAGCCCATGGGGTGTGTGTTGCACAGGGGAACCTCAGAGGTTCATACAAGCTGAGGAAGGTGATGGGATGTGTTTAACCTCAAGTGCTGGCTCCATGGGCCATGGCTCATTTAGGGAATACCAAAAATCACTGCTTCCACCATGACCCTTTTATTTCTGTTTAGTGGGAAATGATTATTTTGAACTGAATTTGAACAAAAATGAATCTCCAGGTATTAAAAAATTGCTTAAATCAGAAATTAAGATGTCATTTATTGGTTTAAGTCTGTAGAGGCTGGAGGCAAAGGCAGCAGAACTGCTCTGGTAGGAACAGCTGGAGCTGGACAAAAAAATTACCATGGAAGAAGTTTTACTAATTCTCTATGTTCAGATCTAAGCTGAGGTTGGCTGTCACTAATTTACCGGTTTCAAGATGCATTTTGGAGACCACGAGAGAAAAAGGGCTGGTTTCTCTGCTGGAGCCTCAGTAACAGGGTTTGAAAGTCATCCATCTAATAACGAGCACCGTACTTGGCACCGGCTCCTTCCCTTGGCTCAGGCTGCCTGGATGTGCCACCAGCATGAATAAGTGATGATGGGAGAGATTAAATCTCTTTGATGAAGTTGGGGGACAGGAGCTTTTTCTTGTCAACCAGAATATGCTCTCATCCTTTCTGAACTGAATTAGGGGCTATTTTCTGATTGTCTTTGATTCTTAATAATGCTTAGTCAAATATTAAGTGGACTGGGGAATAGCATAACACGAAATTTAATCTTGTCAAATCACTTCTGGAGAGAGCTAAGTATTTGTGGACTTTATGATTCCTGCATATTTCATGATAAAGTCATATTTTATGTATCTGTCCCTAACACAAGTTCATCTCTAATAGAACTAATGCAGGTGGTAAAAGGACAGGGTGAGTCCTCGATGATGAGAAGGGGTCAGTCAGCTTCATATGCCTGAGGGTTAGAGCTGGTGCTTATCCCACACCAATAAACTCCTTTAACCTTGGTGCTCAGATCCATGGGCAAGTCTCCAAAGTCTAAAAGTGAAGCATAGACAATAGTCCCTTCCCTTTTCCATTTCTCTTTTCTCTGGAATGAGAAGGTAAGAATGAAAACAGCAGAAAGAAAAGGAGGTGGAAAACTGAGACTTGTGAAGAACAAAAATAAAAAGGAACCAGCATTGTGGCTTAGTTCCAAATATTATCCCAGAGTTGTTGGTTTTTTGAAAGGAAATTCTCACTTTAACATATTTCTGCAGGAAAAGGTCTCTGGAGAAGCGAAAGACACAGAGGCAGGGCTGCGGAATTGTCTGGAGAGAGGGAGGCAGGAGAACACTAAGTGATGTGCTCAGATTGTCAATGCAGGTGGGGTGGAAAGGCTGGATTTCCAAAGGGGGGATGAAATGAGTGCCATTCATCACTGATGCTGGGTATGGGATGTTACAGTACAAACCACAAGCAGTTACCCAAACAATATCCGCCTCCTTCTCTCCTTACCTCTCCTTACCTTCTGCTTTCAATGTAGGAGGCAATTCTCAACTCGAGACACACAGAAGGGTCCAGGTCATTCATCCCCAGCTTCTTAGCCCTAGATCTGTTCTCTGAACGGGAGATGCTGTTTTGATTCAAGTGCCAAATGATCTCCTGCTCCAATGAAACGTGCCCACTGCTCACCATGGAACGGGAGGATTTGTCACCTCTCCCCTCTGCTCTCTAGCAGCAATATCTGTCTGCTGCATGCTGGATAATGTGAGTGTCTATTCCCACCTCAGTTACGTTGTGGTGACTTGTGCTTGACAGATCTCATTATGTCATAGATCACCCAGTCTAAAACTTACATAGGATGGATTAGAAGCCATCAGGCAGGAGTCTTCCAGGTCATGTGGCTTTGGGTAGGGGAACCCTTCTCCTTGTGTCTCTCTAGTTAAAAAAAAAAAAGAGTTAGTCTAATACCCCAAAATTGGAGAAATGTAACAAAATCCAGTCAACATAATCAAGGTTGTCAAAGGCTGTGATTGGAAATCATAACCTAGATTTGCACAAAGCAGACGAGTCACAGCTGCTCTGAAAACAGTGTCTCACTGGTTTTAAGCCTTTAAAGCCAATATTCTTTCTCCTTGTGAAATTTCATTAGCCCTGAAGTGATGCTCTCCTGTTTTTAAAGCCTGCAGCAGTCACTGAAGACTGGCACAGACAGTGACAAAACCAACATAGACGTAATGAAAATCCATAGCAGATATTCACATAGTTGGATTTCTTCTCCATTGTCACCTCTTGAAGTTGTGACCCTTCTCCTGTACGAGACACATCGTGCCAGAGATTCTCAGAGTCCCCAGGGCCGAGTTTCCAGAGGGATCATTCCAACAGCAGAGACAACCTGTGCCCGACGAGCAAATGATGTGCATGTTTGTCCTTGCAAAACTGAAACATATGGCAATCAATGGGTGCCTAATTAGAGCCACTCAGGGAGACTTTCCTTACGTGCCTCAGTTATCTGAGCATGATAACCCAACAGACGACAAAAAGCTGTTCTCAGCCACCTCCTGATTCTTATTGCCCAGTTTAAATAACCTTGGGAGGAGAAGCTGACCATCCCTTGGGAGTTCTGGGGCTTTTTTGGTGTCTTGTCTCCTCCAAACCAGGGCTTGCTGGCTGCCTGAACGCTCTTCCAGTTCTGCCCTTCTCTGGCTGCAGGACCCCACTCAGACACGCAGTGGTCGATAGCTCTAAGATGATTTGATTGAGACTCCTGATGCAGTGGATGGTAGATGCTATGTGCTAGGGCTGTGTGTGTAGGACCCAGGGATTTGTTGGCAGTGGGACGTGCTGTGGTGAGATGTGTTGGCAGCATATGCCAAGGCATGGTATGGTTTCCTTCAGTGTGTATTGGTCAGCAATGTCCTGACCCCATCTGTAGATAGCATGCAGCGATGGTACTTATCGCCTCTGCACACTTGTCCTGTGTGCTGTTGAGGGGTAATTGTTCACCAGATGCAGCAGTTTTTTAGTCATTTCTATTTGTGTTGGAGTAGCCATGTACTTCTCCTCTTTCTAGGGAAGCAGCAGAACTGCTTAATTATTCCATTGCTGTACAGATAATAACAGGATGAGGCCAGGTAGGTATCTTGTACTTCTGGAGATCTGTGCACTAATGAGATTTTCTGCATGGGCAGTTTTGGAAAAGTTCTGTTTCTGTACTCAGTTTTACAAGCTAGGCAAAACCTCCTCTTGATGTTCCACCAGAGGATTGATTAAAATGCCTCAATCTGAAAGATTTCCAAGGAAAAGATACAGAAACATAAGTGTTTATTCAGGGTGTCTTCAGGTCCACAATATACAGCAGACAGGTGCAAATCTTGAGGGATGGATGGAGTGATATTTTCTGCAAGAGGTGTTTGTGCAGCACTGGGCAGGGAACGTCTTTGGCTGCCAGTTTCTGGGGTGGCCAGGGAAGGTCAGCACTGACCCCTGAGTGGTAAAGATCTGCCCCTCCAGTTCTGATACATCTTATATGGAGAATTGTAAGATGTATTCAACAAATGAGCTGGAATAATAGAGGAAGGGTCTTTGTTCTGCTTCACTTTTGGCTGTGATGTTCCTTGAACCTGTGCCTTAGCAGAATAGCTGGTGAATCACACAAGGGTTGGCCAGGAGAGGGGAAGGAGAGATAAAGTGTCTCTGCACGGGGCACGTTGGCTGCTCGAGGGCACGACCAGATTAAGCACCTCTGTGGCACTTCTTCCTCCTGCATCTCTCGACCAGGGTTTGTCCCTTCCAGGCAAGTTCAGCCTCTGATGTTTCTGCTGACAGAGAACAATTTCAGACCCATCTGTTCAAGCAGCGAGAGACTTTGCTTATAACTTTGGAAGTCAGCAAGAACGACTTGAAGTTTTGCTCTTTTTCCTTCCCTTGCCCATCGTGAGGTGCAGGTTCATATTTTGTTTAAACTTTCAGGTTTTTTCTAACCTATCCCCTATATTGCTCCTTTGTGCTCTCCCATCCCCTACACGGGTGAACACCTGTTCTGCCTGTCACCTCTTTTGATTATTCTTTCATTTCTGTTGCAAAAGGACTGGGTTTCATGTTTTGCCTGAAGGTTTGTGTATGTGTAACTTCTTTTTTGTCTTTCTGCATGATTCTTGTCTGAGCTTTCCAATACCTCTTAATGAAAGATCATTAATTTGGACTTGATTCTTTGGCTACTTTAATCATTCCATCATGGGCTTGGAATACATCTATTGTTGTATTAAGGTAGGAGGAGCTTTTGTTTATGGTTTACCTGTTCTTTGGAGGAAACACTTTCATCTCCAGCACCATCAGACTTGTTTATAAACACAAACAAGAGTGAGGACAGAAATTACATTTGTGGCAACAGTGGGAACAAACCAGGTAATTTCTCCATTAGTCTATCAGGTTAGCTCATGTAAACAGCCTGATTCAATTTGTCTGTGTGCATCGTGCTATATAAATAATAATGATAATTAAAAACCCATGCAAGGCCCAAAGATAACAAGATTATCTTAGCAAAGAGCTAGGAGGGGGTGGCAATATTAAATCAAACAAAGATAGACTTAATTCATTAGTGCTGGAGACAGCCTGGACATGGGTGATGCCATTTAGGGGCTGGAAAATGATTGCAGACCCAAGGGTGGGTTTCCTGCCAGCCTCAGCCCCTGCAGGGCTCTGTGTCCAGGGAACATGGGAAGGAGAGAGAGATTTATCTGCACTGACACTTCTCATGTGGAAAAGCAATTTGAAAGTGAGAGACTCTGAACCAGAAGCAGGCTTCAGCTCCAACACATCACTCGGAGCTTTTCAGAGTTCAGGGGCAAAAGGAGAGGAGACTTAATTCCCTGTCTTACCCCTTAAATAAGACTGGGAAGGGGGGTTGTGGTTGTGAGATTCCTGCGTGGCACAAAGAGTTTGGCTGCTCTTTAGGAGTTTCTGTAGGATGTGCTGTATGAAGTCTGAGCAGCTCTGATAACGTGTCAGGGGCGATTTAGACCTCTGTGAAATGGTTGTCACACGCTCCTACAATCTCTGCTACAGGCAGAAGTCAGAGTGTTGCCCAAGAACTTGTAGGAGAAGCAGAATATTCCCTGGCTCTGCTCTCCCAGGCACGGCTGGACCCACACAAGGTGAGAGGCTCCAGCTGAGCTGGAGCAGCTCCCTTAAAGGGTTCCCAGCTGCCATATGGAGTGTTCCCTGGGCTCCGATAGTTCTGCTCAGCACGTACATGAATTGGAAATAAATTGGAAATGCACGGAGTGAAATAATTCCCGGGCTGCACTAAACCCCAGGAATGGTCAGTGCTTTGGCACAGGAGGGAGAGCAGCTGGTAGATGAGCCCAGCAAAGCTGCCTTGGTTTGGATTTAAAGATAAAGCTGCTGGATCGCAGGAAACTCGAAGGTGTTGGGGTTTTTATCTCCTCTGTGTTGGCTGATGTCTCCAGCATGCAGAAATAACCGTGGGCTCTGAGCTCCTGTCTGAAAGAAACAGAGTTAAATAAAAAGGAAAGAGGGGAGCACATGAATTTATGGAAATGCAGCTTGGAAGCATTATGGAAATTGGTGGATATTTGCAATAGTCTCATTTACTTAATGTCGTGTGGATCTGATGACAGCTGTATTTCTATTATGGGAAAAGGAAAAAGAGACATAACTCGATGTTGCTGTATCCTTATTTGTCCCCGTGAGACTGTAAAAAAGCTCAATATGCAAATGTGAATGTATATGATTTAAGGGCACACTCTTACAGTATCTAATGGACCTGCCAAAAAAAGTTCTGTTCACACACTTGGAGTCTTCAATGGGGATGGTTCATACTCTGTCTAGGAAGGAAATTCCTGTACAGATGTTGCCTGATGGCTTTGTTTTCATAAGGATGTTTGTGTGAATAATAATATTGATTTAGAAATGTGAAACCCCACAGATGCTTGAGGAATTGCTCCAGTATTGAGATTTTTATCAGAATTCTTCTAAGAATTCTTTTGTTACTGAGAAGACTTAGTAACAAAAGGCAGGAAAAGTGCCAGATGGACTCTGAGATGCTGTAGATTTGGGACTTCACAGAAAGCCCATAGGAGGTTTAAAGAGCCAGTGAACTTCTGTCCTGCGTTAAAACATCCTCCTATTAGGGACTGCAACGCCCTTAAATCCAAATCTTCAGAGATAATTATAAGCCCTATTGAGCAAGCATTAAGCATACAAATATTGCTAAAGGTCAGGACCTCAATCTTTAATTGTGACCCTAAGAAGATTACTGTGATGGTGTGAGATTAATGGTGCTCCATCCAGAGTAATTAATTTCAAACTTTACACACAGTCTGTGTCTTGTGCTTGGGGAGGATCAAAGGCACCATCTCCCTTTTATGTAGAAAGCGCAGCATGGGCAGGACCATTTCAGTCCCTCTGTCCTCACTCTCCAGAGGTGGTCAGAGACCACTGTGCTCGACCTGTCACCAGAGGAGTGAAAAGACCTTGGAGATGCACAGATGCTCCAGCTCCTCCCTCAAAACACCCCATTTATCCCCTTTGTGTCACTCTGACTGCATCCTCTGTCTGATAATCATGGGAGCTAGACCCACCTCTCTGCAGGGATGTCTCTCCCAGCCCTGGTGTTGGGGTGGTGGGACTGGACCTGGAGGGAGGGGATGACCACGGGGAGCTTTGCTGAGAGCTCTGCTGTCAGTTGCCTTCTGCTTCTCTGCGCTTTGATTCACTGCTTGGTAGGCAGCTTAGCAAATCTCCACGGCAACCCCATGTGTACCATAAAATTGTGAATTATCTTGTTTAGAAGAGGTTCATTAGGAAGATTAATGAGGTATTATTTTTCTCTCATTCAGCGTCCCAGTGCAGAGGGGGCACAGTAATTTTCCCAGCTGTGCACAGCAGCAATTGGTCCTCTCCAGGGTCCCCAGCATCCCTGCCTCGTGATCACTCACTCTGCTCAATCTCTGCAAGTGCCATTTGTCAGCTTAATTAGCCCTAAAGGAAGCACTCCTTTTAAAATAAGACAACAGTTGTGGTTTTCGCTGAGAAGGACATAACGTTGGTGGCAGCAGCAACTTGTTTAAATAAAAGAGCTTTCAGGCTGAGTTTTGTGTGACCCTGCAAGAGTCACTGAGGTGCTTTCCCCCCCCGGAGTCACCAGCTTGTCTCCCATGAGCTGCCACCCTCATCAGGTCAGATCAGTGCAATTAGTGGCTCTGCAATGGGTCAGATCCCATCGCAGCAAGGAAAGATGAGGGAGATGTCCTCATCAAGAAGATGGGTAAGGTATGAAGCAGTCCTGCTGTCTGGCTCACATCTTCAGCTGGGGTGTTTCTTTCTTTGGTTTGTAGCAGAATTCAGGATTTCTTATTGCACTCTCCTGCCAGGGTAAAAAAGGTCAGAGCAAGTCTTGGAAAAAAGCCCCAGAAAGCTGTAACTGTGGGTGAGTTTGATATTATGTGTTTGCCACAGATATGACCACAAAAATCAGCTCGGGCTGAAAATAGCTGGTGAGGTTGTAAGACAGAATTAAAATACGTGGAAGCTGTGGAAGGGTTAGAGCTTGGTGAGCATCAATAACCAGGTCTGTGGCCCTGCACCAACCCAAGGGTGACTGTTTGTTTCTATAGACTTCCTTCTTCAGAAAAAAGTAGATGCTCTTTTAAAAAAAAAAAAAAAAAGAAAAAAATTCTACCTGAACATTCTATTTCAGTCAAGCAAATGTCAGATTCAGGATCCAGCTGTAATTATGATCACAGTTACCTTTTTTCTTATTTATTATTATCCATACTATATGTAAAAATTGAATTTGATTTAGGGTTTTCTTTTCTTTAAGCAGTACTTAAGAATATCAAGCTTTCAAATGTGTTTGGTGGTCTGTGTTTTCTGTCCTAAGCAATTATTGGCAAAGCTGGAGCTCCTGTAAATTAATATGCCATTTAAATCACACAGGCTGTTCTTGGGGTGTGTAGGAGGGAGAAGGGCTAACAGTGCACTGGTTCAGCAAGGATGCTTCTCAGATGGGAGTGATCAGCAGGAGAAAAGTCAGATTCCTTCATTCCAGTGCTCTGTGGATGATGGTTGGTTGTTCTGAGCTGGAAGGTGAAGGAAAGGAGGAGTGTAGGACATGCTGACCATGCAGCATCCCACCAGGGCTGGGTTTCAGTCTGGCTCCCATGGTGGTGGACCAGGCTTTGGAAGGAGTGTGGAACAGAAAAGAGCCCTAGAGCAATGGGTCTTGGGTACCATGAGGAGAAGGTTCATCCGTCCGCTTATGGGCCACTGGCTGAGCTCTGGAGCATGGCTCTAATCAAGGGTCTGGCCCTTGGCATGTATGGATTTGTTTCTTCTTTTCCTTTCTCTTTCTTTCTTGTTCATTTAGTGATTGGTTTTTCCCAGAGTGACTGTATGAGCAGCACTGCAGTGATGAGTGGCTGGTGGCCATGAGGGCATCACGGGCTCTGCCGCGCAGGTTCCTCACAGTGTCCACCAGGGATGGGTCCAACGTCACCATCAGGGACGGGTCCAACCTCCCCACCAAGGCTCTTGCTCTCACTGCAGGGTGTTACAGGAGTGCCACCGATTAATTGCAAATTCAGACAGATCTCGTTATCACCGTGCTATTAATTATTTTAATGATGCATTCATTTAGGTTGGAAAATATGATACCAGTAAAGTTTAATTAAAAAAATCAATAACTCATTAACATGATATTGCTACACCTACCTGTGTCACCATATTAATCTCCTGTGCTGGAGAAGCAGTTGAGCTTCAGCTCTGCGCCCACAGATCTCTTTGTTCAAAGTGATTTGTTGGCAGGATAATGATGAGAGGAGAGTTATTCAGTCACCACCAGGTTTCTTTAGAGACCATGGATTCCAAGTCAGATCGATTCCTCTCTTTGAGCTGGGCAAAGCCAAGTCCTCCAGGTAATGTTCATTCTTGTTTTCATTCAAAGAGAAAATACAGCGTGGATGTTTAGAGTCATCAAATAGAATCATAGAATCCTTTAGGTTGGAAAGACCTCTAGGATCAGCAAGTCCAGCCTTTGTCCAACATCTCCCTGACCCCTAGGCCACGTTTTGACCCATGGCCAGGAGTGTGATCAGTAAAGCAGCTCCTCTCCTGCTGTTGTACCTTGACACCCAACATCAGCTTCAGTTCAACATCTACCCTGGCCCTGAGGGACCAGCTGCAGCTTGCACTCCCCTGAGATGTGCCAGGTGGTACAACTGGAGGTTTAACATCATTTTGGGTTCCTCCATGAATGTGTGTGTGTGTGTGTGTGTCTATGCATGCATACAGTAGCAGAATGATGTTTTGTGTGTCTCGGTGGGACAGATGGGAGAAGGAGCAACAGAGAGCTACTGGAAACCATCCAAATGTTTAAATGAGACGTGAGCTGAGGAAAGAACCCTTCTGAACATGTATTTGTTCCTTGGGGGGTAAAATACCCTCGTTGCTGGTGTGTTCCTATGCATCAGTCAGTGCAGTCTTTAATTAAATTATCCCTGACTGATATGAAGTCATAGTCTCTCAGATGGCAGCAGAGACTCATGACTCACAAATCTCCACAAGCTGTGGGGACCATTGCTGGGCTCTGCAGACCAGTAGGTCCAGTCCCTGGCAGACCAGCAGCAGAACTGGGCTCAGAAGTTTCTGCATCCCAGTCACCAACCGAGACACCCCCGACTGCAGCTTTGGGCTGAAAAATACATCCCAGCTTATCCCAGAAACGGGGCCCAAGAAGAGCAGGGTCTAACTCTGCATTTAATTTTTCTTTTGCTCTAATTTTTCTTTTTTTCTTTGCTAATTCATTGGGTTGTTTATTCTTAAGAAAAAGGTACATTTATATCTGCAACAATCAAAACTGGCTTTGCCATTTCCCTAGACCCCATTTTCTAGTTTCTCCATCCAACCACTTGAGCTTAAGATCCACGGTTCACAAGAGAAACCCTTAGGTGGGCACCCTCCTGCCAGGCCTCGAATCACACACCGAGCTCTAACCATGCTAACAATGGTTCATAATTAATAATTATGCTCTGGCCAATGTGCAGAGCTTTTCATTTCCATTGTGCTGTACGAACATTAACCAATAAATCTCCCCGATATCCCAGTGAGAGTGGTAAGTGCTGTTATTCTCATTTTATGGATGGCAAAATGAGATACAGAGAGGTTAATAGCAAGTCTAATTGGACAATAATTACCCACTTACCACACTGAAAATTAAGAAATAATCCTCCCTTTGTCATTACATCAGCAGAACAAGGAGAGAGCAGCATTCACGTCCTCCCCATCCCACCATTTAGCCAAACAGCTCAGATGCAAATGAAAGCAAAGGGAGTGTGAGAGCAGATAAATAAATTGTTCTCTTTTTACTAGTTTAACTTCTCTTTCAATCACTGAGTCACTTCAGGATAGAAGAAAATTATTAAAATTCCTCTGAAATCTGTTAGGAGATGATTTAAACCAAAGTCAGGCTCCATTTGTAAAACACTTCTTTTGGAAAAGAAATGGAAGAAGTAGGATTTAATTACTGCTATGAACACGTTTCACTTCACTTTTCTGAGGGAGAAGTGTAGCAAAAAAAAAATAAATAAATTTGTCTTAAGAAAGACAATGGGAAAGGCAGGAAACCCAGAATTTTTCTGTGACAGGTATGGCTGTTGCTGTCTGTCCTTGCAGGGGCCACCCTCATCCTCCTCATCCCTCCCAGCCCCTGCTTCCCATGCACTTGTTCTTTGATTTGCAGCTCTCCAGCCACCAGTTGTTGGCTGATACTTTTAGTGATACCTGATTTGAGATCACCAGGTCGAGCATATTGAAGGGGTATTACACACTCTGATGGACCTTCACTCTTATCTGAGGGCCCAAACGGGTGATAGCAACACCCAAATCCATAATGCAGAAAATAAATGCCATATTAATGATGAATTAAGGGACTTTGCCACAGCATCTGCACCAGGGCATGTCCTCAGCACCTATTTCACTGGTGCTGTGTGCAGAGGGAGATAAAGTCCCTCCAGACATCACTCCCCTTCTGTAAGTATTTATTTATTCTCTATTAAAATTGGGGGGCAGAACTGGTGCCAGTCCCCATGAAATCACTGCTGCTCTGCTCCCAGCACCCACCAGCGGGGCAAAGGGCTGAAGATTTGCCTCTGCCAGGTACAGAAGCTCTTCAGTAGGATAATGGGACCTGGGGACATTGTTGTGGTCATGCCTGGACACAGAGTGGCCCAAAAGAGCAACACTGCCTAAAACCCCCCTGCAGTGACAGGCAGCTCGTTTCACCCTCCTCTGACTCCACGTGTCTTAGAGAAGTGGGGATCTGTAATTCATCTTTACCTTCCTCATTTGAAGGGAAGATGCTCAAACAGCTCCTGCAGCCCGCGAGCAGCTTCACAGCTGCCACATTATGTGGATTTCAGCTGAATCAAGACACAAAATAACTGCTGGGAGTCAAAAGATGCCGAGCGAGGGTTCAGTAAATGCAATTTTCTGGTGATGAACTGTCAGTCCTGGCACTGCTGGAATTACAACTTCCCAAGGTTTTGAATGTGTTGAATCCTGCCCGTAGAATGAATCTTTAAGATTTTGAACTTTAGCAATAGGATAATAACTTATTACTTTAAATGGTAATAGAGGATGATAATCTATGGGGTTTTTTATTAAATCATAGAATCCTGCAGAACGAATCTCCACCAATGTAACTGTGCAGCTGCAAACATCTTTGGGGTAGTTTACATAGAATTTACACTGAAGGAGAAACATTGTGGCTTAATGGCTTTAGTGTGTATACAAACAATAAGTGCTCAACCCAAACAAGGGCTATAAATGTTATTTGCAGTGGATCAGCTGGTGGCCAAAGCCTGAGCCCAGCTGCCAGAGCCTGGCCATGGGGCTGGCTATAAGGAACCTTCATTTTGTGGACATTCAGGGTGTTGATTTTAAACCTGGGTTGGTTTCTTGTCTTTTTATTAATTGCTTTCCTCGATGTGCAGGAATTTCACAGCAGCTTCCACGCTGCAGTGATTCACACTTAGTTTATGGCTCCCATATGGCCGTGTGTGTATATATATGTGTGTATATATATATATATATATGCAATACATGTGAGTATGCCAGTTCACACACACTGGTGTTTAACCAATAATAGAAGGGTGTAAATATCAGCGTTAATTATGCAGCTCTGAAGGATAAAGTTGAATATAAATGGAGTTAAATAGCTTTATTCCTTCTCTCCACACAAGAAGAGAAAAGCAGCACGACCTGGCCTTGAGCACAACCAGTGATGGAACATCCAGAGTCTCACTGGGCAGCCTGGGCCAGGGTCTCACCACCCTCCTAGCGAAGAACTTCTCCTAATTTCTAATGTAAATCTCCCCTCTCCCAGTTTAAAACCACCCCTCCTGTCCTGCGAGTCAGGGAGGGTTTGAAATGAGCAGTTGTAAAATTTCAGGCATTCTTAAGTGTTGTAGAGTTTTAAAAACTCTATATCCAAATTAATTTGAAAATGTGGGGCAATTCCTGAAACCGCTTTTTAAACCCCAAATGCTTTCTATAACTTCTACCTGAAGATGCTGCTCTGTCCCAGAATGGACAGCAACAGGTGCACACAGGGAGGAATAAACTTAGATTTCTGGTGTAACACCTACAAAACTAAACACAAGGGTAACGTGGCCTAAATAGTCTTATTTCTGTATGTGATTCATGATTAGTACCGCATGATTTATTTTGGAATGAAATGTACAAAATTCAAAAGAAACACAATAATATTTTCCAGATTTTTTCCCCTGAAATCTATAATGCCCAGTATAAAATCATCATCTTTATCTAGTTGTGGATTCTGTAGCACTAATGTAATTTTTGATTAAATTCTATAAAGGTGGTCAATAAATCCGCAGAAATCTATTACTTGCCATTGAGTTGTGTAGAACTGCTCCATAAGAACACAACTCAGAAAGAGCAGCCTCTCGATGCATCATTTTTTGATGTGAATGCTCCTCCTAATAAAAAATGATGGCAAACAAAAATAGATTTTCTGTCATGGGTGGAATTGTTCTTCTTCTTAATGCACTCCAAATATTTCAGTAAAGCTTCGCCTGCTCTTTAAATACATATTATAGGCCATCAATGAAAGTCAATATGTTTTGTCAATGGGTAAAATATTAAAACTAATGATCTGACCTGTTTCTTATTTAGCTATTGATTCTGCCTCTCTCTCTTGGTTTGGTTTCCTGAAAAAAACCCACAAAGTTAGGGAGTTGGTTTTAAAATAAGATAGAGCAGCTCAGGTTGGAAGGGACCTCAGAAGATTGTGTGGTCCAACTTTCCATGGGAGGGGAGCCCAGGTGAGGTGATCTAGGGACATCTTGGAAACCCCCAGCTGGGGACACCACCAGTTCCTGGGGAGGTTCCTCCAGTGATTGATCTCATGGTAAAAAAATTTCTTTCTTAAATAGAGAGGAAATTTCTCCTGGTGGAACTTGTGCCCATTGCCCCTTGTCTTCTCCATGGCCACATGGTTTCCTTTCTGAAACCAGAGCAGCAGGAGATGAAAGGTTTAGAAGCTGTTTCAGCTCTATCCAGGTAATTATTCTGGCTGTTTTCCTGAGCCAAGAGCTAACAGCAGAGTTTGTTCTGGTCAGCAGTAAACAAAGCAGTGAGCTTCTATTTATCAAATGACTCTGCTTTGATCTGAAGGTCAGGATGGAAACCACTGAGCACCTGAGATAAGTGGAACCAACAGCAGAGCCCAGTGCTTCCCAGGACCCAGCAGCTGCCCCAGCTTTCCTCCATGGACCTCCTCCCCTTTCCGAGGTGAGTTTTGTTCAGGTTGGATTTCTGATGAGTACATTTAGTTCTAGTAAAGGTGAGTAAAGGTTTAGGAGAAACTTCTACACCAAAAGGGTTATCAAAGACCAGGACGGGCTGCCCAGGGAGGTGGTTGAATCACCATCCCTGGATGTATTTAAAAGCCATCTAGCTCAAGGATATGGTGTAGAAGTGGCCTGGGAGAGAGAGATAATGGTTGGACTTGATCTTGAAGGTCTTTTCTAACAGTGGTTCTGTGTTTCTGTAACGTGGCTCCTGCACACAGGAGTGGCTGGACATGGTCTCACAGCTGAGACAATGTTGTCTGGCCTCTTGGGTTGGCCTTGGGACACCTCAACACCCATCCTGTGGGATCAGGGTCCAGTCCGTGGATGGGAGCATTGCGCAAACCTGGAGGTGCCCAGGGTGGGAGCAGTGGGGACCACCAGCACCCCATGCCAACCCATGGCCATGGTGGGCACTGCCCCACCTCAGCTGCTGCTGCTCTTCAGCTCTGCTTCCACAGGGCTTTCATTCACTCATTGCTCCTGTTCCCATGGGTGAATTAAATTATTCTTAAATTGGCTCATGTGGATCAATCTGTTCAGTACAGGGCTGGAGAGACGGGGGCTTCCACTTACTTTGTGCACATCTATGTTGTTTTAGTGGGGAAAATGGTAGTTTTGGTGTATGGATTTTTAAGGAAAATAGCTTCTCAAAGGTATAACTAAGATTGGATAGAAAAATTCATTGTGGTGTGAGTCTGAGCTGCCTGTTTCAGTAATCTGGATAAATAAAAATTGAACTGGAGATTGAAGATACTAGATGGAATAAAAAATAGAGAATTTTAAGTTATATTTAGTGCTGTTATGAGTAAATTAAGTGAGTGACTGGCACAGGAGTGAAAGGAAGAGCAGCCACCCTGCACCTCCAGCCCTGCTTTCCAAAGGCTGACCCCTACATTTCAGCGTTTTAACCTGAGGTGCTGTTTGAAATGTTCCTGAATTCTAATTGTGCTGCTCTGGGAGCCCACACTCCCCTGGTAATAAGTTGGTACCTGTTGCCCTCAATTATTCTGAGGTTACCAAGTACAGCTCAACGGGCTGAAAATGGATTTAGCTGCAAGGAGGGAAAACCCAAAGTCTACAAAGGGTTTAAAGGTTTAAACGGGCTGAGCATCTCCATGGGCAGAGTGTCTCCTGTCACCAGTGCCATGATTGCTGCCCCAGGACATCAGGATGTTCTCCCTGCATCCTCCACGATGCTTGCAGAGATGGCTCTGCAGAGAAACGCCCTCTGTGCCTCGGGGCAGGGGTGTGAGCCTTCTGAAGGCAGCTGGGGAAAACAGACTGGTAAACACCTGACAAAAACGTGTCTTTCTAATAAATATTGAAGGGCAGAATTCGGGATGTGAGTTCTGGCTCTGGTCCGAGCCTGTCTCTCATCCAGTGATTGATTTCTTTATTTCTGTTCACTCCTGCCAGCCCTGGGAATGGGATTGAGTTAAATCTGGGGAACCTTAAAAGCACAGTGAATTTTTCAGGGAACAGGATGAGGGTGCTTTAGGTCATGGTCTGGGGGTCAGGGAGATGTTGGATAAAGGTTGGACTTGATGATCCTGGAGGACTTTTCCAACCTAAATGATTCTATGAGTCTGCTGTGCCTGGCAGGGTGATTTCATATCCTTAAGCTGGGTTGTTCTGTACGTAACCACTTGTGTCTCACTCTCATTGTTCCCTCCTTAGCCCCTTGTCCTCAGGCCAACCAGCAGAAAGATGCTGAATGCCGGGGCAGGAGAGATGTGGCTCCAGTGCTGAGGATCAACCCAGATGGAGATGTGCAGGTGACAGTCACTCCCCAATCAGCATTTACCAGAGTTCCTGTATGTCAGTTAGAGAATTTGACATTTAAGTCACTCTTGTAGCAAGCACAACATCACAATAGAAGGAAGGGAGGACAAGTGACAACAGATGAAAACCAGTGATGGTGTCTCCTCCCTTGTGCCAAGAATCCGAATGTAAAGAGTCTGTGCAGGGAGGATGAGTTTTGCAAAGCACACAATTCCCCAGAAGCAGGAAGGAATCAGGATGCTGCTGGGACAAGCTGGGGCAGAGCTGCTTGCTTCCAGATCAGGACAGTTTGACCAGTGGTTTTTTCAATACCTCACGTGTTGGGTTTTTGTTCCCCCGTTTCTCCCAGCTCAGGCTGAGCTGCTCCCAGAGCTGTCTGCTCCGGGGCAGGGACGTTGTCTTGCTCTGCAGCCTGCCCGGCATTTTCCTGGAGCTGACAAATTAGAGGGTTAGTGACTCTCTGCTATTTACATGTGTAATGTTTTTGTTTCCTCCATGCGCTTTGCCACAGGATTTAACTGTCTCGTAATTGCGGAGGATGGATGTTGGCTGATGGTGTCCAGAGCCATAACTGGCTGCTAGGAAATGCAAGGATTAAATAAATGATTGGTAATTCAGCACAAAAACATCTCCTCATAGACAACATGCAGTTAAATTCTTAAAGTATTTGGAGTAATTGCACTAACCTCAGTTAAAATAGTGTCAGTCACACAAAGGAGTTATTAACTGTCTTTTTTTTGGTTTATTTTACCAAAAGTTGTGTTCAGCAAACGAGCAGATGTGGTGCTTTGGGACATGGTCTAGGGGTCAGGGAGATGTTGGGGTGAAGGTTGGACTTGAAAAGAAAAAAAATAGCTTTTAATGTTATACTTCTAATCAATCACTTCAGATAATCTTTTTTATTTGATACCTACCTGATGATGGTGTTTGCCTGATCTTTTAATGAAGGATTGAACATTGGGTATGGCCTTTTATAAATATGATTAAGGAAATGCCCCAAATCAAGGTGATGCCTGATGCTACATGGCTCAGCTGATAGAGCAGGAGAGAGAAGAAATGTTAAGTGCAATTTAACATGCAATAAATGTTCAGAGTATGGCATCCCAATGCATCGAGAAATGTTTCTTGTTTCTGGCCAGGAAAATGTCCTGTTCTTATTGCTTGGGAAAAATAATTACATTGCTCATGCTTATTTACACATTCACAGCTTGCTCGAAAAGGCTGATTTTCCACCATCCACTTACACAGTTCTTTGAAGAATTCCTGCTATTCCAGTATCAGCAGCACTGTACCTGTTGGGGGCTCTCATAACCATATTTCTCCTTCCCAGACACATCCAACGACCATCTATATTAATGAGGAAAAATGCATTAAATGCATAAACACCTGACTCAGGATCTTTCGTGTTCTCCTCTTGCAAATGAAGCTGCAGAAGAATGAACTCCTCAGTTTGGGGCAGAGTTGCCAGCAGGGTGAGGATATGCAAATCTCAGTTCAGCCCTCCCACATTCTAAAATAATTGAAGAAACCTTAAGAAGCTAAATTGCTGCCAATCCTGGATGAAAGGGAAGATAACAAGATGCAAGTTTCTCTTAATCAGTTTATTCTCCCAGGGAAAAGCAGAAAGAGAGGAGAGTTTTTCCTGTAGAAGTGGAGCTATTCTTTCTTTCTTCAGTGTAAAAACAAATAAAGCATCTGGAATTACTATAAAGAGCTCAGTTAAACCTTCCAAAAATTTCTAAACCAAGAGTTTAAAAAAAAAACAACAAACAAAACAACCAGCCAAACTCCTTGGTGACTAAAGAGAATAGATCAGAACATTTTGGGTTTTAAATAAAGTGTATTATATGTTGAGGAAGAAAAATGATGCTGTGTTTACAGGTACTGGAAAGTTTTATAGACTCACAGAATGGTTTGGGTTGGAAAGGATCTTAAAGGTCACATACTCCACCCCCCTGCAGTGAGCAGGGACTTCTTCAGCAAGATCATTGTCTGTAAGAATATACCAATGGTCCAATAGAAACCCTCCTGTAAGTGCAGAGGATTATCCCCAAAGCATCTCCAGCTGCACGGGCTGGACCAGGGGGGCTGCAGACAAGCATGAGAGGGGCTTCTACAGCTGTGTGCACTTAAACAGCCTTTGTACAGATGGATTAGGATTGGAACAGGAAGGAAAAAGAGCATCATGGTTAATATAAAATGAGACAATGAGAATAGCCCCAGAATTGCAAAAGTGCCAGAGTGGGAAGGAAGTGGGAGGTGGGGTCAGGAAAGGAAACAATCTCCTGCAGTATTTAGGAGCAGAATGGGATGTGGGAATTTCCCCTTCAGTGGAGAAATCGATAGAAGAGCTGGGAGGGAGGGAATTATTGGATACAACATCAAAAGCACTTGAATGTTTCACTCTCAGGTAGCTCATCTGTATTTGATGGATTTCTGGCGAGTGTGTCCCTTCAGCTTTCACAGCATTGATATTTTCATTTCAGGGTTGTTTTCCAGGTGATCTGAAAGCAAACAGCAATAACAACTTCATACATAGTTTAACATCTTTCCATGTTTAGCTCTCAGAGCAACTGGGAAGTTTACACTATTTCTTACAAGGAGGAGAACTGAGGTGGATGCTGAAGGAGAAGGGTCAGAGACAGGACCGGCTGCACCAGCTCTTCCCATCTCCTGCCCAAGGTGCTGCACCCACACAGAGCTGCTAACCTGGTAAGTGCTGCTGAGGAGGTGATGGATCTTTTAATATTTCACAGGGATGTCCAGCGGGCACCTGATTTTACTCCCTTCACACAGTAAGTCTGGTTTGGCCCTTCCAAGCTACAGGTGAGTGCAGTCACTTGTCTTTCAGTCTCACCTTGACGCTGAAACACGTGTCTTTGCTATGGCAAAAGCTCCTGGACATGACTCCAGGTTGTCCAGACCTGTGGGTACAAGTTTCAAACCATGTGTCCTGGTCCAGTCTGCAGCTGGGCAAGAGCTGCCAGAGCTGGTGGGCACCAGGAGACACTGGGCTGATTAAAGCCCATCTCTGGACTGGGACATGGATGGTCTCGATAGTGAGGGAAGTGATTTTCTTTTACCTTTTAAGCCAAGAGATCTCAGTTAATGCCATCTCAAGCTGGCAGCAGCTGCTCTGAGTGGCAGGTTTGCAAATGCATCTTGAGGTTTCTGGTTGAGGTGAATGATTTTGTAGTTCTGCCTTTCCCTGCACCTCACTCACCTGACCTCATCCTGACAGACGTGCAGAACCTGTGCTCCCCAGGCTCCACCAGAGCCCAGCTTTCAAAATCTTCAGGAGAAATCACTGTTATGGTTGTTTCTCCTTTCTGCACAGCTCCATCCTCACCAGTAATTAATTCTGCAGTGCCAAGCTCTGCTCAGCTTGAAGCAGCCTAAGATGAGGCACCTTTCAGACCTCATCCTACCCCTGCTCCTAGTGATGGGGGCTTTATGGTACATGCCTTTCTACAAACATATCATAGTGTTGTGACCAACACTCTCTGAAGACTCTCTGAATTTCAGCTGCTGCTGGCTGGCTGCCCTGAAACCTGTTTTCCTTTCTATGATTGTGATGGATTGTGATGAAAACCTTTCTTCTGGGGTTGGTGGCCATGCTCTGGTGAGCTCAGCACTTTGTGCTGGGTTTCTGCTGCTGTAAGGCTCCAAAAGGCTTTTCAGTGAACATTTATATTTTCACAGCAGCATTAAGAATCAAAGCTGCTGCTCTAGCTTTGCATTTCTAGACTGTTTATTATATTTTTCATATATCTAGGAAAAAAAGTCAATTTCCAGTTTAAAAAAAAATCACAAAGATCTTCAGCGTAGCTCCATGACAAATGGTGACCCTCCTCCCTTGCTTCTCGTATTAAGTTTAATGCAGCTTTTCACATTTCACACAAGGATATTAAGAAACAAATTATCCTAGAAACTTCAATTAGTCATAATCCCAACGAGGCCCCTGGGAAGGGACAAGCAAGCAAACTAACTCCTGAACATCCCCCCCACCAGGCCAACTGGCAGGACTGTGCTCTCCAGGAAATTAATCAAATCATTGCCTGAGGAAGATTGCCCCAGACAACGGTCTCAGCATTTCCAGGAACCTCTGCCAGGTGTTGGTGCTATTCAAGCAGTGCAGGTGAGTGGAGAACCATAAATCATACAAATAACTGCCTGGGTTTCTATTGCCCTGATGAAGATCTGATGTGTCCTCTAGACTGAGAGGGGCTTCAGCAGTTCTGCTGCAGTTTCAGACTGGCCCAGGCTGCCCAGGGAGGTGCTGGAGTCACCATCCCTGGAGGGGTTCAACAAACCTCCCTGCCCAGAGCTCTGCCCTCCCACCCCCACATCTGCTTGTGGCAGGGGTGCCCTACACATCTGGGAGACATTCTGGCTCAATTTGCATTTATTCCCTGTAACCATTAACAACAATTCCCAATCAGAGTGACATCCGCTGGTGGGTGATGATGGTCCCCCAGAACTGAGATGGATGCTCATGGAAATCTTCAGTTCAATACTTATTAAGATGTCAGCAGCTGCCAGTTTAAAACACACATTTTTTTAATCGTGAAAATTGTTGTTCTATGAATTACAATCTAGTCCTAATACACCCAACTTAGAACAAAATATATTGGAAAATATATTTCAAGCTATTGCTTGGACCGCAGCCTAATACATCTTAACTGTAGTAATTGCTTTCTCTGAATACATTTGGTCACACCAGAAACACTTTGCTGAATTTTAGGAGGGGAAAAAAAGGACAGGCTTTTTATTTCAATGTGCATCAAATCCCGTTTTTATAACTTATTAATGATAAATTGATCTCAGGAGATATTAACTCTGTATTTACAGAGCATTTAGACATGCTGGGGGCTGTTTTAAATGTACCAGCTGCTCAGCGCTGATTTAAGTACACAGATGTTCTTATTAGCATAACATTCAAATTCGATGCCCTTCTTATCTCCATCCTCCAAACGCACACAAACAGCAGCACCAGCAGCACAGGAGATCCATGTAGGAAAAGCCCCTTCCCACCCTGGGACCTCCCCATGGGCTGAACATGCAGCCAAGTACAGCTTGACTGTCTTGAGACATGGTCTGGGGGTCAGGGAGATGTTGGACAAAGGTTGGGCTTGATGATCCTGGAGGTCATTTCCAACCTAAATGATTCTATGGCGGGTCCTCTCTCAGGTGTAGGTCACCCCTGGTGGTGTAGGGTGGTGGTGGTGATGGAGAGATGGGGTTCTTGCAGATGATGTGGTGAAGCCGCATGGGCTCCAGGCTGGATAGACCTTGGGCTGCACACAAACAAAGTGGAGGTGACCCTCTGCTGGGTCCTGTTTGGGTGTGTTTGCACATCATTGCTGCTCTGCTTTGCTCCGTGGGGAGCTCTGTCCAGCCCTGCTCTTGCCCTCGCTTTGTGTTTCGGAGGCACGAGCTGTAATGGGAGGTAATGTTAGTGCTCTTTGAACCAGAGGAGATGCAGATAATGGCAGCAAATTGGTGTCTGGCTCCATGAATTGCACGGTGCAGAAAAGTGCCCGAATGACAGTTCAGGGCTGGAGCACTTCAGAAGGGGAAGGTCAACCCAAAGCCAGAGTGACTCTTCTCTGGTTATTTCAGTGTTGCAGGGAGGTCTGTCCATCTCTTCGGTGACAAAGCAGCAGAAGCCTCATTACTGAGGCTTTTCTGAATCCTCTCAGAATTCTCTCAGGCTTTCACAGCAATCTTCAGAGTTTAAAAAGTTCATTTGAGTTTTCTCTCCTTATTGGCTGCTTTAAAATATACTTTCTATTGCTAATCACGATAAAAATTACAGCAATTATGGCAGCAAATATCATCACAGAGGATATAAAGCCCTTTCACAAAGGGAATGCTCTGTCTAATAGCAAAGGTGTGAGAAGAACCTTTAGCTTCTTGGTTTTCCATTTCAAATTCTACATTGCTTCCCAGAGAAAAAAACCCAAACTTTTGATTTTTTCAGTCTACCCATGAGCAGGAATTTTATGCAATTTCACCAGGAAATCTCCGTTCATTTCAGCTCAGCCTCCTGAACTCACCTCACTTCCATGGTATGAGTAAACAACCTGAACTTCTGAATATTTGAGGCCGGTATCCAATTTTTAATTGATTTTTAATCTGACCTTCCACTATGGTGTAATTATGGCTGTTCAACACCTCCAGTTCCCAACTATTTCCTCACTGTATGTTTTATGTATATGATTTTCCACACATGTATTTTTGTTCTTCACTTTTCCTTGCAGCAACTCTGAGCAATTCCTCACAGCATTTGGTGCCTGCATTTTAATACCTTGTGGCTTTAGACTCTGGTTTCAATAACTGGAAACTTTACTCCAGAGATGAGAACCATGGGAGGACCCCAGGAAGGGAGGCTGCTTGGTGGCTCCTCAGACCCCCGTAAGAGACATCCAGGTAGATGTAAAGGGACGAGAACAACAGAACTGGAAATAACTTCAAAGTCAAACTGGTATCTTGTATAAGATGAGGAAAATGATACAAGGAAAATATCAAAGGCTCAGGAAGGATTTTCCAAGGCACTTTGTTACTGAAGTCTTTACCACCCCCCGTAGAGGCAATCAAGACTAATGGGAACATCAGTACAGCAGAGGGCTACATATCAAAAGAGTCCCTGGAGCAAATAACACCCAGTAACTGGAGCATCACTGGTGCCGTTCTCCAAAGCACCCCCCTCTGCCACAGAAATGAGTAAAAGGGTTGTAAACAGCAGAGGGAAAATTTTTGCCTGGTGACTGCAAATAAGCACCCAGCAGAGCTGTTAAAAGTTGCTTGCTGAAGAGAAAAATATGATTCTTCCCATTTTATGAGCCGTGTTTGGATGGCTCTTACTCCCACCCCATAAATCCAATTTTCACTTAGATTAAACGGGAAGCTCTGCTGAATAATGCCCTGATTGTCATGCCTTGAGTCAATCCCCTGCCATGCTCACGGGTGGCTTCATCCATGGGGGCTGCTCTGAGCATGAGGAACACCTCAGATACCTTCACAGCTACCTCTGAGCATCCTTCTAGAGGAGCCACATATTGCCCGAGGCACTGTGGTGTCTGTTTTGCTTACTTTTGGTTTTATCCTTCAAGCCTTTATGGGTATTTGGGAAGTGTGGCAGCTTTCCATGTGCACATCCACTGATGGCCAACCAGGGACATGTCTCCAAAGACATGGTCGTGTTAGAGCTGCAATTGGTGTGAGTTTAATCCTCCCCTGGTTCAGCAGCATCGGGTCTGGGCTCCTCTGTTTTGAGTTCCTGGCACTATTTGCTCTGTTCTCCACGCCTGGGTTTCTGTTTGTTTATGATGTTAATTCTGTGCCAGTTTGCTCTTGTGCTGGTTCTGATCCTCCAACATGTTTTGCTGGGTGCAGGTATTTGCCCATGTGCTGATTTCATCACTTAAAATGCTTTAAGGGAGGGCTTAAAAAAAGTCAGCCCTATTTTTATTATTCACATGACGTTGAAATTAATCTTCTCACTCTCATGTGAAGAACCAAATGCTGGGCAGGTTAAAATCAGTGGGTTTGGAGGGTTTCCTTGGCTTTCCATGAGCCAGGCTTCCACTCAGGGTTGCTGTACCTCTGTTCTTAAGGCAGACGGTGTCTTTGAGGGGGTGAAATCTGGTCTAAATTTCCCCAAACCAAGCAGGCTGACTCAGGGCAAGCCACCTTCTGCTAGAGAGCTCTGCAGAGAGCTGTTTAGCTGCCTGCTGTTCTGTGTCCTCCAGTTCAGCACTGAATACTAAACATGGTTTGTGAAAATGAGAGTGAGCCTGAACACTCTGGACTTGAATCCTATGTGAGAATGGGCAGCTAAAAATAAACCTATAGAGATTCCTGGAAGCAGCGCTGGGATAGGGGTGGGGGAGATGGGCAGGATGTTTGTGAGGTGTCAACACTTTCCTCACGCAGCTGGGTTGAAAAATTGAAATTTAGAAAATTTTCCCGAAACGTTATTCAGCATTACGGGTTTGAGTTCTCCATCAGAGCACCACATTTACATCTTATCACATGTGATGGGTTTGTCCTTGGAGCTTCTGTAAACCAGAAGCGAGCAACAATTTCTAAAATGTAGAATCATAACATCTGATGATCCTCGAGGTCTTTTCCAATCTAAACCTCCCCTGGTGCAACTTGAGGCCATCACCTCTTGTCCTGTCATTAGTGACTTGGGAGAAGAGCCCAACCCCAGCCTCACCACAACCTCCTTTCAGGGAGCTGTAGAGAGCAATGAGGGCTCCTCTCAGCCTCCTCTTAGAGGAGTCACTTCAAATCAGAAATTATTTTTTTTTCAGGAAATTGGAGATGTGAGAGATCTGCCAAAGCTTTGTCTGTGTGTGACCATCTGCCAGAGGGTACCCATGGCACAGACCCTTTGGTGAGTTCCGCGGGTGCCTCTGGACCAGCTCATCTGCGTTGTTTTATTCAGGTACCGATTTTGGCTGGATGCTGACACGTGGAATCAGATTTGGGGGGGGTCACTTGCGAGAGGCCGTGTTTTATGGTGGTGGCACAGTGCTTCTATAAATGTTTTATGCTGCCTAGATTGCAATTCAGCATAGAGACTAAAAAAAAAGTGCAGCAGTAAAATCCTCCGTGGTCGTTCTGTGGCTCTCGCCTCCTTCTGCGCTCAATTTCTTCCCTCCCCATCCCCTCCCCGAGCTGTCACCAGCCCGTGTCTCTCCCCAGCAGATTTAACTCTGCTCCTGTCTGTCTGTCAGCTCCTCTCTGTCACTATTAGCCCCTCGGCTGCCTCCCTGCTAATTGCACTGCCTTACATGACACAGGTATTTTCATAACTCTGGTAAAAGCTGCTTATTATTTTACATGGTGATTTTCAATCTGTTGTCAGATTAGTTCCTGGCAGCCCAAGAGCAAGTGGCTGATGGCTGGAGACCTTCATGCAAGTTTAATGAGGCACAAGGTAAGTGGAAATACAATGAGAGAGGAGGTCAGCAAAATCACTTAATTAATTAAATAAGATAGAATAACTTTAATTTGGGTAAGGGAACGTTCTCTTCCTGGAAATGCACCCAAATGCCAGTTGAACTGAGAAGTGACACGTGAGCTCGCATTGAGGTGGGTCTCCAGAAAGAGAAAAGTCTCATTTAGCAGGTGACAGGAGCCATTTCACTCCAAATGAGACAGTCCCAGGCTTCGGGTGGCACTTGGATGTGTGAATTACAGATCGAGTCAAGGTGTTTATAAGTGAGTAGTGTAGCCTTATATAATGCCAGAGAAAACACCACTTCAGTGTTGAGAATAATTAATATTTGTAGTTCCTTAAAGACCTTTAATCTATTGCCATGAAATACACCATCAAGTGATAAGCTTAAGACTTTTTTTTTTTTTTTTTGAGTGAGGAAACTGAGAATAACAAAAAGGTGAAGGATCTGCCTGTGTCCTGCTTCTGACCAGCTGCAGTAGAAGCATCCCAGGCCTGGACATGAGGTCGAGCTTCGCTGAAGTGGTTAATTTGTTTTAAAACACTTGTTCTCGGGAGCTATCAGCAGCCTCCTGCCAGCTGAGTGGAGAAGTGATTTAATTTTCCAGTTTGAGCATGGCAGATGTGTGTGTGGGAGGGCTGTGAGGGAAAGGGAGGGGGGGTTGTTGTTGTTTTTAAGGTGACCAAAATCTGGTCCACCAGATTTAATCTAACCTACTTGCAGCCCTCTGAAGTGGTGAAGGCTGCAAGGCACCTTCTCTGGCACAGACCAGACCTGAGTGGTGCTGGCAGGAGTTGAAGGAGAGGAAAATTTGATTTTTTTACCCTTTATAATGGCCTTAAATGGAGCTGGGGAGGTTTAGGTTGGACATCAGGGAGAAGTTCTTTGCTGACAGAGTGGTCAGGCCCTGGCCCAGGCTGCCCAGGGAGGTGCTGGAGTCACCATCGCTGGAGGGGTTCAACAGACGAGTAGATGTGGGGCTTTGGGACATGGTCTGGTGGTCAGGGAGATGTTGGATGAAGGTTGGACTTGATTCTATGACTCTTTTCTTTCTGCTCTCCTCCAAGAAGACCAGCCAGTTGTAAATACTTGGGCTGTAGGCTCCAGTAATTGAGAGGATAATTTGGTGCAGGAAGCACACAAAGAGAACATCTCACGTTAATCAAAAACCTGTAATAAAAGAACAGCACCGTCTGTTATTCATAATTAGCCCCGTCTTGAACTCTGGAGGCTTAACAACATCCAAAACAGCAATTGTAGCTGTGGAACAGTGAGCCAGCACAATATGCAGCACAGCAGGAGACAGAGCTGCTCCTGCCTGCCAGCTCCATCCCCACTGCTGCATCTCCAACGTGTCCATCAAACCTCTCACCAGCTTAACCAGCTCCTCTGGTACCACCCAGATGTTTTCCAGACCCCCGACACTGTCTTTGCTCGAGGCTGGGGTCAGACACCAGCCCAGGCAGGGGGATGTGATGGCAACGCTGAGGAAAAGCAGTTCAGGGTATTTCCCTTCCAGGTTTGTGATGCTCACCCGGGCATCTAAATTTCAGTGTCACTGGTAACAGCTTATTAACAGAGAGAAGAAACCGACGATCAAGGCTCTGGCAGCGGAAGGAGTGTGATGTTCTCTGAATTACTCTGCAGAGAACACAACCTTCAGAAACGTTGTTTTCCTTCACACTTGGAAATCACAGTCTCTGCTTCTGAGTTGTGGGGTGAGGAGCTGAGCAGCAGCGTTTGTGGGGACTGAAAGGGAGAGTTCTCTCCACCTTACAAATGAAAATTCATTGCAAACATCATGCAGCAGCAAAGAAAGCAAATGTACAGACCTGGGTAAATGGCAGATAAATTCAGCAAAGAAAAATGCCGTGGGTATAGGGGAAAAAGGCACAGAGAGGGGTCTCTGCACCCTTCCAACCCAAACCATTCTATGATTCTGTGATCTCACTGGAGACTCCTGGAGCAAGACAAGGAGCCTTTCCCTCCCCCCCGTTGTGTTTAAAAGGTGAGTACCCAACTGCCTCAGATCACAGATGGGAGAGCAAAACTGGGGATGGTGTTGAGGTTTGCTGTGTTCATGTCTGTAAAGCATTTCAAGGTCTCCATAGGTTCATCAGGTACCAACCATGGTACCAGAGCACAAGTGAGATGTCAACTCATGTGTCAGTACTTGCCTCATGAACCTCCTGGGCCAGACCACAGAGCTCTGCCATGGGAAGCCTTTGGGAGGTCCTTGTCTCAGTGATGCAAGGCTTGGAAAGGTGTTGTGGGTTTTTTTCTTTAAATCAGTACAGGAGCTGCTGTTGTACCATCGCTACATCAAAAATCATCAACTAGAGGTTTGAGGAGGTTGTTTTTTCCCTGCCCCTTTTAACCTTCTCTGGTTTTGCAAATTAAAAGAAGTTTTCCCATCAGATTCAATTTCTACTTCAAATAAGTAGCGTTTATGCTGGTGAAAAACCCTTCAAACAGCTCAGGAAGGGAGCAGTAAATCAATGGCAGCTTCAGAACACGTTAGCAGCACTGAGAAACTGCAATGGAGTCGTGGATTGATGAGGAGGTTTTTCAGAATGACACGAGTCAAAACCAGTCCAGAACTCTCAATATTTGTCTCTGAGAAGCTCAGAAAATCAACAGCCCTCCACGAGAAGACAGTTACGTGTCGTGTTCTGAGACTACCCAATTCAGGAGCTATTTAAGCACACTTGGGATTTTCCAGCTCCAGATAAACTCCCACTGATGGCTTTTCTCCATGCCCCAAATGAAACACGTACTTACCTGCCTGGCTTGGGAAACCAGCTTTTAGGTGCTCCAAGAGCCAGCTTCCAGCCCCAGGAGAGCTAAGCCTTGGGGGCTGAAGACACCCCAGGAGACACTCCATTGGCCATCAGGAGTAAATGAAGCATGAAGAAGGAACCAGCTGCTCAGGAGCAGAACTGCACCAGGAGCGAGGGTGCGCCCGAGGCAGCAGCAGCTTTTCTGTTCCTGCCTTTCTTTTTTTGGCTCTACCTTGCAGCACTTGTAGGCAAATGAGAGGGGAGAAATGACAAAGGGGTTTGAGTCTCCGCTCTGATAGCTCTAGTATTGCAGGTAGGTTTCCATGTATCTGAAGTATTTTTAGGGGAAAGGCCCATTGAGCAAAGCGGAACCACTCTGGAGCACTAACACTGCATGAAAAGGCATCATCATATTTGGCAAGTGCTGCTTTCTGTCGACAGCAACCTGTTATTTGACTTTAGTCATCTATCTTTGTTAAATGAGGGGTACATCTCCATGAGATACCTGTTTAAAGTGTTAACCTGAGCAATGGGATGTATTTCAGGGGACATGGGGGCTATTACCTGTTTTGGCTGTCTCTTTAATGTGTGCTGCTCACCCCTCCAGCCCTGTTCCCATTGGAGCTTCTCTGGAGTGGCTGACACCCTGGATGTGCAGGTCAGGCAGCACAGAAACACGGTTTCCTTTAAGTGCCTCACTTAGGAGCAGGGAATGGGAATGATCCAGTTAATCACCTCTGATTTCTTGCAGGCACACTAGAACGAGACCACGGTGTTCATGCCAAGGAAATAATTTCCATGGCCACGCTTCGTTTTGTTGAACAGCCTCGGTGCTGTCACACCCTGACTCTCCTTTACCTGGTGGCTCAGGCTTGTCTTGCTCCTAGTCCTGTCACTCAATTAATCCTCCTTCCTTACCCCAGCCCTGAAATGTCATTTCTGCACGGGCTCCACGTGTCTGTTTGGGGATTAATCTGCCTCGTGCCTGAGCTCTGAGCCCATTTAAAAAGCCTCAGCAGCCTGGGACTTCCTACGAGGTTTTCCATTCCCTTCCCTTATTTACTGTAGAAAACTGCTGATGGAAGGAAAAAAGTTCCCCTTTTTGCTCATGGAAAATACATCAGAAACTGAATACAGCTCCAAGGAATAGCTGAGGTCCGTCTGACTCAAACAGGAAAGCAGAAACAAAAAGGGGAAGAAGAGAGTGGAAACATCTGGGTTTTGGTCCCAAGATATCTGTGTAAGAGACTGAAGTACAGAAATAGCCAACCCACCACCTTCCTGGTCAGCCTGGTGCTGAGAAAGAGGGATGGAGAGAGGGGAGAGGGCTAAGTAGGGGTTATAAAGAACATTAACTAGTGCCAGGTTACCATCCAGAAGCCTGTTTCCCACAGTATATTAATTCCTCCCTCCCTCTTGGGCTATTCTCCCTCTGGTGCCTGTTCTTCATCCCCAAGAACCTCCTCCCTTCCTTCTGCTCTGGGAGCAGGAGCCCTCGGGAGGTGCAGGTGCCCACACCTGACACTGTGCAATGACACCACATAAAAGTTTTCTGCACTAAACTCCTCGGAGGTGACTTAAAAACCCAAATCCATAAGATTTTTGCAGCTGGACGTGTTTATCACTGTGTCACAGCAGTATCTCACCACATGAGTAACAGGTTTAAAAGCACTTTGAGCTTATTTGACAGTCAATGTTTTGTGGCTATTCTCTATTTCTTCGCCTCGTATTTTAAACTCCTGAGCTGTTGTGATGGTTATTTCTTAGCACCTGAACTCCGTGGTGGGCAGGAGTGTGCTGGGTAAGGGGGACGGGGCACAGGGGGCTGGGAGGCACAAGGGGCAGGGCTGGGGCAGCCCCGGCTGATTGCACATTCTGCAGCAGAATTCAATTTGCAGCCCCTGTGTGAAGGAAGGTTTCAGGATCAGGTGAAATATAGTAGCTGGCTTTCAAGCACTGTAAATTTCCAGGTGGGCAGAGCAGAATGGATTGCCCTCTACCCAAAAAATGTAATTTCTCTATTACAGCAGAGTAGCATTTGTAAAGAGCTTGAGCCCGGGCAGCCTCCGAGTGCTGTCCCTGACCAGTAACAAAGCCACGTCTCATGGGGTACAAAGGCAGCAATAAATTCTATATTGGCACCAAAAAAAGTTTAATATCTGCTGCGTTTTCCTCCGTGTAGGAGGGCACTCACTGCAAGGTAATGTGCTGGCAATTCTGAATAATTCAAGTAGCCAAGGGCACTTCTAGGTACAGGCAGATGTACGTGAGACCTGCACCCTTCCCGAGGTCCCCTTCAGCTCAGGTACCCACCAAACCCTTCTCCTCTCACATCTGTTAAAGGATGAAGCTTTACCCCCTTCAGCATGTGGTTTGCTTGCCTTTGCCTTTACCCCAGAGTGCCAATTAAAAACGGAGCCTGTTCAGTCCTGCAAGAGGGGGTGGAAGCAAACACGGGAGACTTGTCAGGAGCTGTGACACTCCCTTTCTGTGTCACCACATGGGGCACGATGGCTCCTGCCAGTTGGGAGGGAGTGAAACAGGTGTTGTGTTAATATTTATGAGTCCTCACTAAAACACTGTTTGATCTGCTCATGAGAAATGTTCCCCCTGGAGCTCTTGGTGTGACCTGGCTCTCAATGCCCTCCACCCTCCCCTGCTCCTTGGGTGCATTATGCACGTTGCCCGTGGAATTTCAGATTATTCATAACCTGCTTTTTATGTCTCGAAATGCCTGAAGAGGGATGTCAATGCCTCTTTTCTCCCCAGGTCTGGCCAGGGAGAGCTCACTCTCTAAAAAGGAGCTTCTGCTCAAGCAAGATTTAAAATCATAACCAAACAAGCAGGTTTATGAACCTGGCAGGAGGATGCTCTGTGTCCAGCATGGGCTTGACTCTGCGGAATTTGGCATTCCCGGCTCTGAGGTGAGGAGTAAATGGCATTGCCCCCACGTATTTCTACCATCCTTGGGTTTTTCAGGAGTGACATCAGCGGGGAGCTGACCAAAACTGGCCAGGGACAAACCCCTCCTGCAGCATCTCAGCCTTTCCACAGCTCCAGCTTGATATTCTGCTGGCGTAGCAGCCTGGAAGGACTCGCCAGTTCTTCTCAGCATGTCATTACTGGGCTATTAGCTGCCTGTGCTCTGTGTAATTGAGACAGAGAGGATTACGGGTACACAGGAGATGTGGCCTCGTGTCCTCACCTGCCCCCAGACTCGCTGGAGGTGTCCCCGGTGGTGGCCTGGCCGTGACCACCTCATCCCACCACATCTCATGGTGGTTGGCACCGGGGTCACCAGGTGCTATTTCTGCAGCTGGGTTGACCAGGCACAGACAGGAGAATAATGACAGGTGGATATTGTAATGACTTTTCACAGGAATTTGTACCAAGTCTGGTGAGGAATGATGGATAACTTTATGAATAGGTTGAAATAAACCAGACACTCATTTAGTGGGGAACAAGAGAGCCTTAATTCCATGACCTTTTTTTGCTGAAATGCCAATGATTTCATAGAAGGAAATTCTTCACTCTAAGGGTGGTGAGACCCTGGCACAGGTTGTCCAGGGGGGTTGTGGATGCTCCATCCCTGGAGGTGTTCAAGGCACCAGAAAGGAACCATTTGGACAAAGGAAACTTCTTTATGGAAATGTTCAGAGAAGTGAGTGCACGTGAGTAAAGACACGAATTTAGCTAAACCAACACTAAACCCTATTTTGAGCCTCCTAAATGAAGGTAAATTGAATCAAGGTCCCTTTGATTCTGAAACCGTTTTAGAGATTTAATGATTCAGCTAATTATTTTGCCCGATAATGCATAATTCATTGTGAATTAAAGCTTCTCAAAGTTCAGGGGTGGAGTCCCCATCCCTGGAGGGGTTTCCAAGCCACGTAGATGTGGTGCTGAGGGACAGGGATTAGTGGTGCTCTGGCAGGAATGGGGGAACGGTTGGACTCGATGAGCTCAAAGGCCTCTTCCAGCCAACATGATTCTCTGAAGGGAGATGCTGCTGCCGAGCTCCTCTGCTTAGCAACAGGACCAAGGCAAAGGCTCATGCTATTCAATAGCTCACTTTGTGATGCTCAAATCCATCATGTATGGAAATAAGTATTCTCTGTGTGGTTTTTTTTAATTATTTTTTAAATCTTGAAGAGTTATTTGCTTATCCTAGGGCAGTGCTGTGCTTAAGGGAGCAGGGACTTTGTCTGCACTTGGTTTGCTCTTCTAGGCTTTTGCTCATTCCTGCCCACCTGGCACCACAGACCGTCACTGGCTCTGATCAGACCCACCAGAACAGCCTTTGGGATGCAGGCACACTTTTCTTTTCTCTTATGGAACACTACTGGCAGCAGCATTGAGAAAGATTTCTCCCCACATAAACCCAAAGCAGAGGTGAGGGGGTTTGTTCTGCCAGGGCAGTGATAAACCAAGCTCCATCTGCCAGCCCCGCCCGGGCAGATCTCCACCAGCTTCCCCATCTGAAGTGGAGACCAGCAGCATTATGTGGGCAGGAATGAGCCAGGGACACATTTCCCAGCATGGGGAGAACAATTCTCTGCCTTGCTCAGGCAGTTTTTTAAGTATTAGCAACCATGGTAACTGGAATGGGAATGCAACCAGTGCGCCCTGCCTTCAGCCTGACACAATTATCTCTGCAGAACAGTCGTCTTAAAAATAAGCCCAACTTGCACCAGATTCCTCGGGCACCTCACTCTGTGCCGTGCAGGAGACCTGCCCAAAGTTTGGTGCAGGTTGGATGAGCCTGTCACACACCAAGGCCCGTGCAATGGGTTGGTGTTGGTGGCATCTGCCCGTTGCCACCGTTTCTCCTGCAGCTGCACCTGGGGAAGAAGAGGAAGACTTTGGTGGGGCCCCTTGTCCACTAGCATGGAGATTGTGCAGAAGAGGGAGAGGGCCGCGGGGTGGACGTGTCCTTCCTCTGTGGGGAGACACCAGCATCTGCAGGGTGATGGGGCAGCAGGAGCCTCCACGTGCCCAGCCAAAGGTAAGAAGCTGTGTGTGTGGTGGGCATCAGCTTCTAGGACTGTTTGGTGGCAGCACAACCTTGGCTGAAGTTAAGCCCAACATGAGGAAGGCTGTGGGCAGGGTTCCATCCATTCCAGCACTGCAGCTTCGGCTCTGGAGTCCAACACGTGCTGGTGAGCTCTGTGCAGACTGAAGGGCACCATCATCTTCCTTTTAATGGTTATTTCTGGGTTCATTTCATTCTTGTGTTGTTTAGAGGAATCCTTAGAATGCACTGGATTTATCAGTATGCCAATACATTATCCTACAGAGCATGGCTATTTCTCTACTCAACACAGCTCCTGAAGAAGGTAAGTGGTGTTTTAGCAGGAGCACGTTTAATTGTATTTACTATGGCATGTGTAAAATGTCTGGAATCAATGTTTGCTCTTTTAACTGTTGGTCCAGATCAGTAATAATTGAGATTTTATAATAGAGTATCATCCATGGGTAGTAGAGCAAACTTTGGAGAGCTTTGGAAATCCTGGGTAGGATCAGTTGAGGGTGCACAGATTGTAAACTGTGCCCTAAAATAATCACTAGAAATAAGTCTAGGACGAAAAAAGGATTTGGATATTTCTTCTTGTCAATGAACATAAAACTCAGAATTGTTTGGACTTGACATCCCTGCCTCACATCAGCACATCCTGCACAAGGAAAGGGGAGACAATCATTATCAAGACCAGCTTTTCGTCATTAGTTTGTGCATGTTAAACAGCGTTCTCACAGTGTTGGCCATGCAACCTAACACCCTTTTCTCATTTGTGACGTGATCAGCTCCTCCTCCATCTCCAGCAGATGAGCAGGATTGAGAAGAGCCACATCAAGTAGTCTTCCAGTCCTGTTTGCAAGCCCAGTACATTGGGCTGCTGAGCTTTGTCAGGGATGGGTCACTGATAAATAACAGAGCTCAAATCACTGCCCAGGTGATGGGCTCTTATTTCCAAACCCCCAGGAGAAGTTCCCTGCGTTGGCACCAGAGTGGGTGAGGACATCTCGGGTGCTCCTCGTGCACCACACTGCTCCTTGCTGGAGTAGCAATTAAATCATCAAGGAAAAGCACATGGAAAGAGGAAAGAAAGCTTGAGTATAGGAAGGATACAAATGTTTTCCCTTGTCCTTTTCAGTAAACACTGTGGAAATCAAGGGAAAGGCAGAGATTGCAAGTTCTTAACCACTAAAGATTTTTGCAAGAGTCATTTCCGCAAATGTTCCATATATAGATCTCCAGCCTCTGCTTTTAATGGACTGACAAATGTACAATAACCCCAGATGACTGTTACTTCATTGCTTGGCTATACAGATAAGAGGGATGCTTTCTTTTGATTGAGATCTTAAATCAATTGTTCCTCTACCCAGTTCCTAGTGGTTATTATCCAAGGAGAAGATAAAGTTCAGATGGTAAATTGTTAATATTGTAAGAAAAATGTCTGTTGTGTCCTGCTTAAAGTTTCCTGTCTGGATGAAATACAATCTCCTATAACATTTAAGATTGTGGGTAATCCATCAGAGCACATGTTTGATTGGTGGCCACGTTCTCTTGCTCTGTCAGGCACCACCAGGTTTTACGGTGCAGTTCTGATGAACAGAGCATCATTTGGGTGGTGAGACCCTGGCACAGGTTGCCCAGGGGGGGTTGTGGATGCTCCATCCCTGGAGGTGTTCAAGGCCAGGCTGGACGGGGCCTTGAGCAACCTGGTCTGGTGGGAGGTGTCCCTGCCCACAACAGGGGAGTGGAACGGGATGATCTTTGGGGTCCCTTCCCACCCAACCCATTCTATGATCATTGTTGCACTCACACCCCTTTCCTACAGCTGCTCCTCCTGTGTTAGACCCTTTGCAGTGTTGGAGTGTGTGATGGCTCCTGGACCACCCAACCACTTGCTCTGGAGCCACCAGCGCTTTGAAAGTGGAGTCCTTAAGATGCTTTCTGGGGTTATTCATTGCCTCTTCAAGCTCCAGTAATAAATGAAAAACACTTGGAGGTTCTTCCTTTATATCTTTATATCTGTGTTACCAAAGATATCAAATTTCCTCTCAAGCACTCAAAATACATCGTCTCACATTTGCTTCCCAAATGAGCAGCTACTGCAATCCTTCATCTGCTCATCTCTGGTTTACTTTGGGTCACAATATTTCATACCAATTTGCTATTGGATTTTCACCCCGTGTCACCGAGAGAAATGGTTCTGCTATTTTCTAATCGTGACTCACGTTGCACCTTATGAACTTTAACTAGTCTCAGGGTCATTCTCATTGACAAATTGCTGTAGGCTGCTCGAGTAATTATTCGTCCTTGGGAAGATGTATCTCCTTTATTGAAGGTATCCTAAGAATAAAACAGTCTCACTATTAAAATGTCTGTTCTATCACTGCAAGATTAAACACTTATCCTTTTGACCAGTTTGTGCTAGTCCTTGAGAAGCAGAGATCTAGCAAACAGCACTGAAATTACTCCATGAAAGGCCAGCTCTTGGAGAAGGTAGAAAGTTAATATGAATGTATATAACTAATTCTGATATGTTTCTATTTGCATTTCATATTTGTGTTTTAGATCAGACAGTGATCACTAAGGAACCCAAAGAAATGCTGGTGGGTCTTCAAGGGGACACCTGAACCTGAAATGTGTCCACTAAGAGAAGAGCTCAGTGAACTAAAGCAAACCCGAGTTCCATCAAAAATCAAAGAAAAGCTCCCAAACTAGGATTTGACCCCAAATGTGGTAAGGAAGCAAGGACCAGTGAAGAACCTCTGCCTTGGCAGACCCCAGTCACTGCAGCCATGGAGCCCAGTCCATAGCAAGCTTAGACCCGGGTGATGGGGCTGGATCCCTCCCCTCAGGTGCTCCTGTTGGTTCAGATTCCAGGCACTGACATAAAAGAGAGATCCAGTTCCCCACTGCCCTCTCAAACCCCTATTTCCCATCTCCTTACCCCAGGATTTGTGGCAGTGTCAGCTGCTGCCGCTGTGACAGATGCTGAGCGAGGCTGGCAATATTTCTGGTGCTAAAAGCAGCACTTCTTTGTTGACAAACTGTTAAAAGAAAAGATTTACTGTTATGGGCTGTTTCCCCTCAGGGTCATTCTCTAGAGGGAATAACTTTGGCTCTGTCAGTTGAGGACGTGTTGGGGTCACAGCACCAGGGGACAGCAGGACCCTCGGGGGAGGACAGTGTCCTCTGTGCTCACACGAGTGATTCAGAGCAGTGGTGTGTCCAGACAGGGACATCTATTCATGGCAAGTGTTTTTTGGTTTTCCAGAAAGGCTGGAAATGTCTCCTCCATCAGCCCCAGGGTCTGCCGGTGAGGTGGGAACAGGACAGGCCATGGGGTTTGCTCAGGGCTGCTCCTTTCCATGGGTCTGGTACCCAACCCACAGGCTGGAGGAGTGACGTGGGAGGTGCCCGGGCATGGGCTGGTGCCACAAAGTCCCTCTCCTGACAGCCCTGGTCCTGCTTCGGGCAAGTGCCCTGAACTGGGGAGAGGTCAAACACACAAGTAACTCGTTTGAAGTTCAAAGGGTCTTGAGCATATCCATGGGCTTAAAGTTTTTCCTTCATCGGTGTTATCATAAATGTTTTCATTGAGATTGAGAGACAACAGCCCCACCCCGGGACTCATCCCTCCTACAGCACTTAATGACCCGTAGCTGTAAGCACCTTGTCCCTGAGTCTGTCTCTGCCTGATGTCTCCTCATTTGTCTTCCTCAGAAGCCAAGGGTGACTTTTCCCACTGGTCTGGTTGATGGGCTCGAGATCAACTGCACGTGTTTGATGTGTGGCCAGAGCAAACTTCTGAGTTAGTGCCACTTCATGGGCATCTTTTTGCCTGTTAACAGGAATCATGGAGCTCCATTAAACGCTTTGCAAAGATTCAACTGCACTAAGTGTCTCCTGCCTCTACCCTGTTCCTGACATCTTGCCTATTGACAGGAATCAATAGCAGCATATATGAGGCAGCAGATAAATATATATCCAGCTAACGAGTGGCAAATGGCTCTTCAGAACAAGCTGGCCTCACAAATTTCCACTTGTCTCTGCATTTTCTTATTTTTTTTTTGATAAATATCAGCCATGCATGTTATTCTGCTCACCTTGAATGTGCCTGAAATCTCCAGCCTCTCTTCAATCTGTTCTCAGTGTTGTGCAATGTCAGATGTTGCTTCCAGCTGTAGGAGAAAATTATCTTTTACACTTCTTTAAAGTAAAAGCAATTTAGAGCATTTACATCTGCAGAAACAGTAGCTCCTTGTGGAGCCCAGCACCCAAGAGGTGCTTGGGTTTCTGTGCTATTGGGCTACATCAAAGGCAGCACTTTGGAGTAGTTAATGATCGCCTTTTCATGTCAGTTTTTACAGTTTTGTGTAGTGTCTTCATTATTCATACCAATCTGTCTTTTAGATTATCTTCCATAGACACTCCAGATTAAATTTTCTTCATTATCATTATAGAACTAGATGAATAAGTGACACATCTGTTCATGAAGTGGTTTATTATCTGTGCTGATGAGGCTTCGGATGAATAGCGGAACGACTTAAATATGGAGCAGAGAAACGCACACAGGTTTGTGCGTGATCTTAAATTCACGGCCAGTAGTGCTAGCTCGAGGAATCGGATCTTATACAAAAGAGGTAATTATTAATTAATGATCTGGGCCAATTTATCACGAGGGCCAACTTAATGAAGGGAGAAGATAAGACAGAAAACAAACCCACATGTGGAATTGCACTAATGAAGCCCCATGCATTGTTTAACTGGTCCTCGTTCCATCACTGCAAAGGAAAACTCTATAAATATTTTATAAACACACCATTCCAGCCATGTAAACCCAAATTGCACCAATAAATCTATTTATCCAGAAGTTATTTCCTAATTTCTTACAGCTGCATCACTTACAAAGGAGGACGCTGAACATTTGTCTAGCAAAGAGACAAAAGGGCTGAATTTGTGGTGGTGGTTCCACGACACTCCTGAATTACAAAGCACACAGAACCTTGTTCACATTCAGGTCTGGTTGTCCCACAGGGAGACAGACCCTTGGAGGCAGCCCAGGATGGACGTGGCAGCCAAGGTCCAGCACCAGCCCAGGCTCCCTTTTGGAGAGGTTGTTTTGCTCTTCCAAGCCTCAAATGCTGCTTGAAGTCCTGAGGAAGATGCTCCAGCGCGAAGGTGGGAAGGGAGGGAATACTGGAGTCTGGAGTTAACAAGTCCCACTCCCTCAGGGGCACTGAGCACTGCCTGATGCCCAAAATCATAGAATCGTAGAATAGTTTGGGTTGGAAGGGACATGCAAAGCTCATCTAGTCCAACCCCCCTCCTGCAGCCCAAGATTCAGTGAGGCTCTTTATTGACCCTCTGCAGACGAGGCAAAAACGAAGCATCAGGTTCCTCTATGATCTTTATATGTTTATTTTGGGGATGCACAATTCAAGTGGATTGTAGGTAAAATATGAGCCCGTGTCAGACGGAAGAGATTCATCTTGAGCTGCAAGTGACAAATCACTCGAGCTGCAGGAGCTGTCACCATCTACAAGGTTGCCAGGAACAATCAATGAAATTATAGCCTTGTACTACACGGCTGTTTATCCGCTATTATGGAAATAAGGTCCCATCAAAACTGTTGAAGAAACTCAAGGATTGCAGCGTGCACAATTTGGGGATATGACAGCAACATTTAATCATGTTTTTCTGACAGGTGCTGTTTAAAAAAATCCCCTAAAAATCCCAAACTTCCCCCGTTGTTGCCTGTGCAGAGCTGGAGAGAGAACAATTAACGTTATTTGTCTGAACAAATCGGGAGCACTGAGCAGAGTCTCAGAAGGCTGAATCCCCAGACCATGACAAGCACAAGGATGCTCATTATTAGCATGGCTTCTACCGAGCAAAATTGTCCCTCAGATCAGAAATCCTCCTGGGTTTCAGTGGGAATCTCACGTGGAGGACACGCTGGGGCAGGACGATGCTCTCCATGCTAGGAGTTCCCATTTAATGGAGAAAAAAATGGCTCAGCTAATCCCACCTGATTGTCCTCTGCTATCTGGAGCTATGTGGAAATATTTAACTTGCATCTGAAGATACGTAGGGAAAGTCAATTTAATATATAATTTAAAGTATAGATCATTTTACACTCCTAAGTCTCTGCTGTTGATAAGGCATTAAGAGCTTAATCTGGGCTTGGTCTGGGTGAGAAGAGGCTTTCCCAGCCCCAGGCTCAGGCCTGGGGAATCTCTCCATTACAACCTGCTAGGATCTGTAGTGAGTTATATTAATTGAATAAGGACATTTCCAAAAGCAACGCAGAAAAAGCACTTTCTACCCGAATCTCTACTCACAGCACATTGTTGCCAACACTTTTTCGAGGTGCTTTATTTTCCTTGTCTTCCTCCCAGATTTTACAAGTCAAAAGGTCTTTACTGTGGCTCTCATGAAGAGGGGTGATTTAAACCTAGATTTTAAATATTTTTTCTTTCAATTTCATACAGATCAGGTCTAGAGCATTGTTTTTATGCTCCATCACACTGGCACATACCGGGCTCAACATTTTTGTCACCTTCTGAAGATGGCATCAATCACCTCAGCTCTTGACAAACCCTGAGGAGAACATTTATCAGTACATATTAGAACAGGCTAAAAAAAATTCTAGGAGTGACATTTTATGATCTGGTTGGAAAATAGCAGAATGCTTCCCCTCACAAACTCTGTGCTGCCTCCTTATATAGCTGCTGTCATCACAGCGTCCCCACACCTCACTCTTATTTTAGGTGATCCTTTTTATACGTCTTCACGTCAATCCCATGGGGGAAGCTTCCAAAATGGGAAAGGATGAGGCCAGACCCCATTTCTCTGGCACAAAACCTACACAAAGTTCCCAGCCTACATTTTTCTGTCAGCTCCTGCCCCGAAACCCCAGAACTTTATCTGCTTAAACCTGACACCACATACATTTAGCTATAATAGTAAAATCAGGGGGACCATTAAAGCAGATTATGCACTAATAATTATGCAAATATTCCTTCAGTGACACTATAAAAATCTCAGGAAGATTTAGCACACGGCTATTGCAAGGAGAGAAATATGTGGAAAATGAAGATCATCATTAACTTTAAGGAGTTAGGGGAATTTTTTTATTTTTTTTTTGCTGTCATTTAAATACATGATTTGGGATTGCCTCTGCAGGCTTAACCTGGAGGAGATGATCAGTTAGAGCAGTGCTAAAATACAACTGGGGGATGAAAAATGGGCCTGCCTGGAGAAATGGTCTCTGGAAAACAGACCTTGCCTGTTTTGTCCTTGTGTACTCGTTTGTTGAACCCCTCCAGGGATGGTGACTCCACCACCTCCCTGGGCAGCCTGGGCCAGTGCCTGACCACTCTGTCAGCAAAGAACTTCTTCCTAATGTCCAATCTAAACCTCCCCTGGTGCAACTTGAGGCCATCACCTCCTGTCCTGTCATTAGTTCCTTGGGAGAAGAGCCCAACCCCAGCCTCCCCACAACCTCCTTTTAGGCAGTCGGAGAGAGCAATGAGGTCTCCTCTCAGCCTCCTCTTCAAACACTTGATGAAGAGACCACCCAAAGGAGCAAATTCGGTTTAATTTGTTGGAGCTGGGTTCAGTATCCAGGTCCTGATATCACACTTGGTACTTAATTAACTTATACATGCAGGAACCTCTGGAAGTGTAGATACCATAGTGAAGGGGAGTTTTCAAAGCTTGCCCTAAACACAACGGGAGGTATTAGGTACAACACAAAGTGTGAGTGACTGAAAACACGAAATTATGGGGGAAAATTTTCGGTCTCTTCTGCTGGCTAAAAGCTGCAAAAATGCATGAGAAGGCTGGTGAGGACTGGAGTAATTTCTGCAGATAATTAGATCAGTAGATTAGATTTGTGGACAGCTTAAAGAGCTAAATTGCAGTGTAGTGACAAACATGGCAGGAGCTGCGTGGGGGATAATTCAGGTGAGAAGAATAGTCCTGAGCAGAATGTGAAGCTGGAGAGAAAGGTGGAGATGTTCGGGCAGAGGGAAATGTGTGGCTGAAGGTGTCCAGACTCCTGCATTTTAGGGGCTAGATCTTGTGGTTACTGTAGTCAGGGATGGGTTCGCCCTTAAACAATTTTGCCCCTTAAATAACAATTTTGTCCCTTAAAATAACAATTTTGTCACAGCAAAAGAGAGGGCTATTTGGTTTGGTTTGAGTTTATTTTATTTTTCTATTGGGTTTTTGATCTTGGTTTCTTCCTACAAGTGCAGAGACCAGGGACAGCTCAAAGATGACCTCACAGGGGTGGTGGGACCTGCTGTGTGAGGCTTCACTGCCCAGAGCACTGACAGGAGGATTCCACATCTCTGGGGAGGCACAGACAGGGCTCTGGTTATGGGAGTGAATTTATTCTGGTCCCCATTGTCCCCAGCTGGAGGTTACCCAGGGTCAGGGGCTGCTCCTCTGCTTCATTTCTTCAGCCAGAGCATCCTGGTGCTGACCGAGAGGGGACACTTGGGCAAAGCTATTTCAGCCCATTCTCTTACTGGTTTAGATTGGAATAATTCATTAATGCAAAAGGCCAGGGACAGATCTGGTGGCAACAGGAAAAATCATGTTTATTCCTCTCTCACATGGCTCTGGTGAGCCCCTGGCCGCACACCACAGATCACCTGAGCATGTTTTACACCTATTTCTCTCTGTCTATCCTCTAATCACCCACAGCACAACATAAGTGAAATTCTGGGGTTGCTCACAGTAAGATAGGGAGAGTCTTATAGCAAAGGAAAGAAGAGAATCAGCTGTAATGGTCCTAATGAATAATTATAAATAGATCAAGACCTGCTCTTTTGGGCTAATGATGAAAATAAAAGCTCATAGCTACGTGATTAGCACCATTTATTTTAGCACTGGTAATACCACTAAACTACATATTATTCCTTATACATTATGTTAAAATTACACGTATTAGATGTCTTTATTGGATTTTAAAAAATAGGGTAACTGAATAGTGGCTTCAAGTAACGGAGGCAAGATCATAGAGAAAGCAGAAATTACTTTTCAATCTGTGCCTGGGAGCTCCTGCCCCCTTTGAGCTGGGCTGGGAAGGGCCAGAGGAGGCTCTGGTTTAACCCCGGGGTTCATGTCTGAGGCTGGATCCATGAGAAGGAGACTCTGGATTTACCTGTGGAGGTCCAGCCAAGGTCAGGGTGGTCAGTCCATCACCATCTGCTGCCCTTCATCTGCTGCTGCTCATCTTCATTTGATATCAACTCATATGGAGGGACCAAGGGGTGTGGGGAGCAATATTAATGATGATATAAGAGATGATGAGCTGAAATAACTCCTGTTTCATGCACGGGGATTGTCAACCTCTCTCTTGGTCCCTCTGCATCCCTCTTCCCCATGGTCCTTCTCCCCTGGGACACCTCAGACCCCTCCAGGTCACTGTCCCATTAGCACAAAGCTCTCGGTGGTCCCACCTCCAGGGTTCAAGGGTTACAGATGAGCTTGAGGCAGAAACAGCCCCTTCATGTTGTGTTCTGCAGCTCGGCAAAAAAAAAATGCCAAGATATACATACATTGAAATGTGCTAAATAATTTCTGACAGTCTGGTGCTGTCTAAAGCTGGAAGAGCTCTGCAGGTGCTTCCCAGGAGCTCTAAGGGGTTAAATCCCCAGCAGAGCTTCTCCTCACATCCCTTCTGCTCGCCCAACTCTATTTCATGGGTAAATGGACATTTGCAGGAGTCCTGTCAGCACTAAATCTTCAAATCGGGGAATGTTTTGCTTCAGTAAAGCCCAAATAAAATCTGAGAAAGGGTTTTAGGTTGGGCAGCCTGGTGCAGACACACCTGGCTGGGAACTGGAGATGAGGTGGGTTTGGTACCTCTTGGCTGCTCTTTGCTGTGAGCTCTGGGGCAAAAATAACCCTAATGGCTGCACCTCACCTTCTCCTCCCATAAAACAGGCACAATAGTAATAAAAATACATCTGGAAACATGCAAAAATTATGCCACAGAAAGGCTGTTTATGGTATTAACGATTTATAGTGATTTTTAACGAGTCTCTGATGGAACCATTTTTCCCAAGCTTTTCTTCAGGAGGCAGCGAATTCACACACGTCTGAATAATTGTTTCAAGTTGATGGAGTCTCGTCTTGTGCTGCTGTGGCTAAACAAGAAATGAGCTGATGAAGTATGTGACATTACATATCATGCCTAAAATTACCCAATTTTCCTAGTTTTTCATTAACCTTATTTATTAATGCTTATCTATGGATCCTTATGTATTGCACAGGCTTGTGGCTGGCCAGGTATTAGGTGTGTATTCAATAGTATCTGTCCAATGAATTGCTTTGAAGACTATCTCTGAAAACTCCTCCTGCGAGCTGCACCATCCCCTTCCTACCATCCCAAGCTTGCCCCAGGTCACACAAAACACCAAACACCCTTTTTGTCTTTGGTTGATTTTTATTTATCAATAAAACCATACTACAAAACATGGGAAACATCTGCATCAAATACAGACCATCTGTCACTTGGCCAGTTTTTAACCTGCTGTATTTACAGAGCTCTCCCAGGGGGGGCAAAGGGCAGCCCCAGGCATGGCCATGGGATGGGGCAGCCCCAGGGCTGGCCGTGGGATGGGGCAGCCCCAGCTCCTCAGGGAAAAGGCAAGAGAAGAGGGGCTCTGCTGTGTCTGCTCCCATTGTCCCCATTCCCTGCAGTAGGTTTTCCTTTTGCCCTTCCCTTGGTGCAGTGGGAGGCTGGAGGGGCCAGGTCTGTGTCCCAGCCACTGCAGCCCTGCCCAGCAGTGGGAAGGATCTGCCTTCTCCACTGGTACCACCAAGCAAGCTGCTGAGCACCTCATTGGCTCTGGTTTTGGGGCATATTCATAATTTATTCCCATTCCTGTCAAGCTCATGGGTGACCTGCATGGTCACACCTCATCATGCCTGAGCATCGTGTCGTAAGGGAATTGCTGAGACCAGTGAGCAGAAAGGGTGATGTGAAAACTAACCCATCCCAGACCTTCTCCTCCAGGGAGTGAGGGCTTAGACAGCTTGTCATTTGTGGGGGTTACATGTGGGGAGAGGTGTCATAGAATCATTTAGGTTGGAAAAGACCTCTAGGATCATCAAGTCCAACCTTCGTCCTCTCCTGGTGCAACTTGAGGCCATCACCTCTTGTCCTGTCATTAGTTCCTTGGGAGAAGAGCCCAACCCCAGCCTCACCACAACCTCCTTTCAGAGAGCTGTAGAATGCAACGAGGTCCTCTCCTTTGACAGGGGATGAGTTAGGACCAACCTCCCACCCATCTGTGCTGCTCAGAGCACCAGACCTTCCAGGCACAGGTGAGTCCAGCCCTGGTGCTGCTCCCAGGCTAGAATGACTGTAGCTCAGTCAGTGAGAAAAAGAAATATACGTGTGTGTATATATATATATACTTCTATACATAAGCTCCTTTAATTATACAGTTGTAAGGCAGATTAAAATTATCTCCTGATACCACCTGGTATCAAAGGGAATCTCTCCCACTCTCCATGCACATCATACAGTGCTGCGTAGGGAAGGCAATTAAATCCTCGGTAATTATCACACTGGTGTTCTACCCTGAGCATCCCCTGCTCCCTCACCCTGCCCTGACATCGGGTGACAAAGCAGTGCTCAGGAGGGCTCAGAATAGCAAAATTCAGCTTCCTGCCCTAGAAATCGCGTGGGAAGGTGCAGAGCTGAGCTCAGGACAGCCGTGACCTGCCAGGAGAAGACTCTGCCACCACAGCAGCCACCACAGCAGCCACCACGGCTGCTTCCAGCGTGTGCTCCTCCCCTGCAGACTGGGAGGGTTGAGAGGGACGGGGAGTGAGAGCAAACCCCAGAGAGGGGGGCGTTGTGCCAGAGACAGCTGTCTTCTCCAGAGTCATCTGCTGGGGTGGGGACCGTGTGACCGTCTGGCTCCTGGTCCTTCCAGCGTGGCCATGTGCAGGCTGGCAGTGGCGCTGTGGCCGTGTCACGCCTGCCCATCTGAGGAGACCTGGCTCCCAGCATCGCCTTGCTCTCCATGTGCTTGTGCAGACACTGTAGCATCCAGCTCCTGCCGCGGGGACGCACCATATGGGGTGGGCTCTGCAAAGATGGGACCCTTCACCTTCTCTCCGGAGAGGGCTGTTGGAAAGAGCTTCCTCTGAAGAACAGCCAAGTACCACAGATTAAAAATAATAATAATAAATATCCACCCTGGGACACTCAGCCCCACAAGCCTGGTGTTCTGGCTTTTCCAGGGCAATTCAAGCCGTGGGGGTGGGCACATGTTGCTTTCACCAGCACCTAACCCACACGTGGACACCTTACTATGGACAGAGCGGCCCTCTCGTCATGCAGCATCACCCCAAACAAAAGGCCATCTCCTCCTCCAGCAGTGGTGCTGGAGCAGAAGGCAACAGCAGCTCCTCCATCACCTCCATCAAAAGACATTTTTAGCAGTGGGACCAGAGCTACCTGAGGTGCCTGAACAACTCCCCACAGGTCACAGCCATGACCTGCTGGGCTCTTTCCAAGACGTCTCTGTGTCTTTCATGGTGTTCTTTGTGCCAGGGAAATACAGCAGGCTAAAAGCTACATGAGATTTTTCCTTTTTTCTTTTTTTTTTTACATACCACAGTAGAAACAGTTACCGAGTTATATTTGTCAGAGTCACAGTAGTTTATGCATATTTGCTATTCACAGACTGCAGAATATTGCCAATAACCTCACTGGTGGGGACTGACAACACAGAGATACATGCATTCAGGTGAGACCATAACCAATGATGTCTATACTGGATTAAGCACATTCAGTATTAATTTTTTTTTTTTTTTTTCAAACACCTTCCAGTAAAACCGATTCCTTTAAATCTGTAGTTAAAACTTTTGTTTGTTTGTTTGTTTCCACGAGTACGCACAAAATAACCTGTAAACAATTTTGACATTACACTTATGTACAAGTGAACCACGTTGGGAAGTAGAGAGGTAATTCAGTGGGTGCCACTTAATCTACATCAATGTGCAACAGCCTGACTCAGCCTCAGCAAAGTCATTAAGTGCTTGGATGAGGTCCGAAAATGTAACATGAGCAAGGCCCCGAGTAGGACACAAAATCACCAACACCCCCCCTCCAAATCCCAAGGAGGACACCCCACCAACGACCTCCACCTCCCACCCACCCAGCTGGGCCCTGCTCTCCTGCTTCACCTCGGAACGTCTGGTCTGGTTAATTCTCAATCCTGTTTCTTCGTGTTTGCTGTAGCATTGCTATAGTTTAAAATCTGCAATATCATACTTATAAACTGATTTATTAGTAGTAGTATTTTTTTTTAGCTAAGTGATATCGATGCCAAGAAAAATAAAGAATGTCTTTTTATAATATAAATAATTTAAAAGTGCTTTTTCTTTTTTTTTTTGTTGTTTTGTTCTTTTACTATTAATCTACAAAACCCCCTTGGGGCATAAACTATCCATAAGACTGGACAATTATTTTGTACCATGATACACATGGGGCCTGATGCATAAAGTACTCTGAAAGTCAAGTCCACATGCATTCTGGCAATGGTGGAGAGGGCTGCAGGGCAGGGTAGAAGTTGGAAAGACTCCTCCAGCCTTTCTGGGGCCAGGAGACCACGTTGAAACATGGCTGAAGGTCTCAGCTATGTTATGGTCATTGCCAGTAAAGACCAACCTTGTCTCCTCCCTCAGCCCCCAGCTCTGCAAATAAAATGACTGCATGGACTCACAAAAGTAGCATTTAAATCCCAAACTGTGTTCTCCAGAGGGCTGTGAAGCCTCTATATGGTGTGTGCAGGTGATTCGGGGGGAAAAAATCAATTAATTTGGTCCCCATGGGTCTGGGCAAACTGTTCTCCCTTTGTCTCCCCTGGGGCTTGGAGTCTTGCTCAGGGGCCTTGAGATGTTTGGTACCTACAAAGCTCTGGGAAAACTGGTGTTTCTGAGGTGAAAGGGGCAGGAGGGTGGCCAAGGCCACCAAACAGACCATGCTAATTAAAGACCATCACCCACCAGCCAGACCTGTCTGCAGCACACACGAGTGATGAACGTTGTGAGCAACCAAAGATGTGGATTTTATGACAGCTCCATGGCTTCCTCTCCTCTGCACTGACACAAGGGCCCCTTTTTCTTGAGAAAAGGTGTTTTTGTCGAGTCTCAGTCCCACTGGAGTCAATGTGAGCTTTCAAATCTGTTTCAACAGAACTGATATTTGGTCTTTGTTAGGTGTGGAAAGTAGCTCAAAGCCCCGTTTGCTCCCCAGATGTCTCAGAAAGAATAAAGAACTCTGATAACTGAAGTTTCGTTTTGATTTGCTACCAGTAAGTGATCAAACATGTCCCAGGGATAGACACGGGTCCTCTCACTGGAACAGCTGAGCAGAGTGTCTTTAGAGCTCAGAACCCAGCTCCCTCCTAGACAACCTGTCATCCCATTACCCACTGCACTGCATCCACCTCCCTTCTCTCCCTCCTTGCTGACCCCCACCTTATCTCCTTCCTCTGCTGAGCTGATGGTTTGGTTTGAGGCACCATTTGGGTACCCACCTCCTGCAGGAATTTCTCCTGCGCCTTCTAACAGTGAGTGGTGCCATGTCCTGCAGAACAGGGAGAACAACCTTGGCCCAAGGGCATGAGGATGTGCCCTTCATCCCGAGGTGCACGTGTGTCTCTAGCTGGCTACATATACGTGTCTGTACCTGTATATATGTATCTGTAGGTGTGCAGGACATTATTTTGGGGGAGAGGTCTTCCAGAGTTAATACATCATCCTCTTGTGATGATAAAAATCACCATTTCAGTGTCCATACAGGGTGGACACCAGCAGCAGGAGAAGGTTTGGTCTCTCTTTCCTGACCTGCTGCCATCTGCACATCAGCTATGGGGCCATCATGGAGCAGCACTTTTAATTAAACCCCTGACAACGTGTAGTGAACACACACGAGTGTGAACCCACCTGCTGGGTCAAGGAGCCTTGTGTCTCTGAGTGGGTTTACTGATCACGGAAGTTTGAGACCTTTATCTCTCTAGCTGTGGAGAGCAACAACCATTTCATCTACATCTGAAGATGTGAAGGCCACATAAATCAAGCCCATTTGGGCGCATTTCATTTGGTCTAATTTTTCTACAGTTATTAATCACCACACAGTCCTGTGCACCCTGGACACACTCACACGCACACACAGAGCTCCTGCTCTTCCACTCTCACACGGACTTGAGAGCCCAAATTCTTGTGGTATTACAAAGAGACAGGGGATGACCTGGAGCAGTGGGAAGGATGGGGTTTTAGGAGCAGTTTGCTGCTGAGGAAGAGGGGTGGTCCCCCCCTGAATGTCATGCTCAGCTGGAATGAGGGAGAGGAGTCAAATCTGTGGGTCTTGTGCCAAACCCTGGTTTCCATGTGGAAATGTGCTTTTTGAGCAGGTAACTGGGGGGGTTGCACAATGACCCTGCCTGAGCTCGAGGGTGAGTGAACGTCTTTAGACCAGAATTGGTTCTAGGGCCTGGTCCCAAGCAGTGCTGAGTTTTCCCAGTAAGCCCAGAGGTTCCCAGGTCAGAGCATCCACTTCCCAGTCCTGACTCTGCATGACCACCACTGCCTGCTCATGGTAAGAGATCATAGAATCATTTAGGTTGGAAAGGACCTCCAGGATCATCAAGTCCAACCTTTGTCCAACATCTCCCTGGCCCCTAGGCCATGATCTCACCCTTCTCACCTGTAAAGCCTCAGCAGAGATGATCCTGAGCTTCCCTGCTCTCCAAAGGCTGGGAGATGTATTGCTGGGAGGGATTTTCCCAGATCCTGCTCACGGGTTGCTCTGGACAAGTATTGCTTCCTTTTTTTGCTGGTAAAGTCTGCACCCTCCCCAAAGAACACCTGCAGCTGGGCAGTGGGTAGGAAGCTCTGCCCGTGTCCTCCTGCAGACCTCATGATGGCAAAACAAAGATGTCCCCAAGAGGCACGTGGAGCCCTGCAAGCACGAAGATACCACCTTGCTGAAGCTGCATGAAGATGAATGGAAACAATCTGGGCATGCTTGACACCATCAGCCATAGAAGTCTCTGAAACTGAAGAAGGGGGAAGCCCTGGAACCTGCAGGACACTAAATACACCAGAATCAAAGTGCTTTGTGTTACCAGCACTATCACTTCCTATACGTTTTTCATAAATATATATATAAAATCCTCTTCCTGTGCCTTTAGAAAGTGAGTACTTTATCTCCAATTCTCTAGCTGGTGTGTTCCCAGCCATGGCCAAGCCTGGAGCAATTAATTTTCCATCACTCTCCATGGCTCACCCACCCTGGCAGCTCACCCTGGAGCTGAGTCCTCCCCAGCCCTCACCTGCTCCAGGTTCTGCTGGCCCTGACTCTGTGACCAGTTCCTAACACCCGTTCCTGGGTGCTCTCTGCTCCTCACTGCTGTGCTCACACACCGCCCGGCCTGTTGTGCCCAACAAGACCACCCTGTTCCCCTTCCCCAAGCTCCCAACCCTGGAAGGATTCCTACAGCTTTCCAACTGGGATCACCACACGTCCAACCCACTGGCACTGGAGAGCCTTGAGAAACAAGATGAGAGGTGTGAGGAGGACACAAGATGATCAAACCCAAACGGAGTATTTTGTAGATGGCAACAAAGACCCTCACACTGTGCCCTGGTCTCCACAAAATGCATTTACAGGGTCTCAGAGAAGAGGGGTGAAGAAAGAGGGAGCGGGGAGAGAGAGACAGTGAGATGGGTGTTCTACTGCTCAACCCTCAAAGACCTGAAGAAGAAATGGAACATCCACAGACTGCTAAAAAAATGCTCTGAGAAAGTGTCGTTGAAAGGAGAGAGCAGAAAATCATTGAGCAATATATATTGATATATATATACATATATATATATACACGGAGATATATATATACACACATATATATATATACATGCTTAAGGTAAACTGTCACGGCATAGCTGGCGTGGGGGGGATGCCCATGGAGCAAGAGGGGTGTCCATGGAGCAAAAGGGGGGTGCCCATGGAGCTTTGCTGGTCCCGGGTAGGACCATGCCCTTAAGGTACTCAGCTTGTGTAAGACTTGGAGTTTACAAAGAAAAGCCTTTGTCATTGTGCTTCCACGACTGGAAAAATACCATTACCCTACAGCTATCAATGTTAAGGTGAAATAGGCAAATTAGGCAGTACTAGAGAGATGGATTCTTTTTTTTTTTCGTGACCTAAGAAATGATTATTATTGGGAATTATTTTCGTATCACTTAGAATCTTGCTCTAATGGTAGTAAGGTCGTGTGCTTCCCCCACCCTGAGCCTATAGGTGGTACTTCCTCAGCAGTTCGGATTGCCAGGGGTGTTTCCTCTCGGGAAACCTGTCTGGGATTTTGATCTTGAGGAAATCCTGGATGCATTTCTCCAGCTCCTCCTCAATGGAGAGCTTCTCCTTCACCGCCTTCTTCTTGCTGGAGTTGGACTCTCGGGAGCCGGAGGTGAGAGTCCGCAGCAGGTCGCTCTTCCTCCGGATCTCGGACTGTTGGAGCAGCTGCACCGGCCCCTTCTTGGCCGGGCGGTCCAGAGTCTGTATGTTGGGCTGGCGGGTGACGGGCCCGCAGATGACGGTCTCCTGGGGGGAGCTGGCCTCGGACTGGCTGTCGCAGCTGGAGGTGGACAGCTCGTTGCAGGACGTGCCGCTCTCGCCCTCCTTCTCGCCTTTCCCGTTCTTGCAGCAGCAGTCGCAGTGGGACGAGGACCACCGGGAGGGCTCGCCTGCAAGGGGGACAGAGAGCACCCCGGGGTTACCAGCAGCTCGGAACACCCCCCCGTCTGCACCCCGAAACAGGCTGGCTGCTGCCTGCTCAGACCCACAGGGCAGGGATGCAGCCAGCACGGCAGGAAAACTCTTGGGGAGCTTTCCTGAACATCACCACAAACTGTCAGCAAAACCTCCACCCGGGCTCACATGAGAGTTAAATTCCATTAATGTTGGAGCTCCTTCATTTGCTCATGTAACACCCCTCATTTCTCCAGACATCTCTTCAGCACTGACAGCTTTGGCTGTCAGCACAGCCAGAGCCACCAGCCTCCATCTCCAGGGGCATCACCTCCAGCACCACCACTGCCCACCCAGCCCCTATCCCCTGCAAACCCCTCGTGCCACTCAGAGGTGGCCTCCCCACGGACAAGGTCTTGGCCATGCACAAACGAGAGGCTTTCAGGAAACATGGTCCTTCCTTTGCATAACCCACCGGGAACAGGAACCCTGGATAACACTTAATTTATGTCCTGATTCATGCAGTGCGTGGCTTGGGTTTTTGTCTTTCAGCTGGAGAGCTGCCCAAACGCAGTAATCCGTGACAAAGGGGCAGAGCTGGCACCGGGAACAACTGGTCCCTGACCAAACCACTGCAGTAATCATGGATTTAAATGTCATTTGGAAGCATCCGTCTTCCCACTAAAATGTAATTATCATTTCCAGCTCAGGCAGATTGGTAACATCATCCAGATCAAGGAAAGTGTAATTTAGCTCTGCAGCTTCAGACCAGCAAGGCAGCCCCTGCCCTGCCCCAGGACAGGGACCGGGGACCCCGGAGCCAGGATTGCACCCCAGGGCAGAGCAGAAGGGAAGGGGAGGGGCGACAGTCTGGTCAGAGCTGTGGTGCTGGCCCAGGGTCCAGAAACATCATCACTCCACAAACAGGTCCCCATCAAAAAATTGGGGCAAAAATAGAAAAGGAAAAAAAAAGAGCTGCCAATTTCAAGCCCCCTCAAGGCCTTGGGAGCGGAGCCTGGAGAAGGGGTTTCCAGGTTGTGCCTGCTGATGGTCACTGCCCAGCTCTCCCATTTCTCCATCTTTTTCACAACCATGAACACAACACAATTTACAGAAACAGGTGGAGAAGAGAAGCCAGGAAGCTCCTCCTCATCCCTTCCTTGTCAATGATGAAGGAGTCTTTCAGTCTCTGAGCGGTGTGGCTAAATTTAATTTATAGCCTTGCTTCAAGCCCTGCTCTGTATCTTGTCTGAAAAAAGTCAATAATGGCTAAATTGAAACTCTTTATAATTTGCTGGGCTTTGAAAAGGCATTTCATCCTGAGCCTTGGTAAAGCCCTGATCTCATGTGCTTCTGAGAGCACCTCCACGAGCTGCTATTTGCAGCTCCTCATTGCAGTTGATGTGATGACAGCTCGGGGAGGGTGTTCCTGTGAGGGGCTGAGCTGGAGCCTCAGCCCTTCCCAAGCACAGAACCACTTATTCCAGCAAACAACCACCAGGGATGAAGGAGCAAAAATTATTCAGGTGTAAGGGAAGCAATGAGGGTGTTTCTGGCCAGCCATGAGCTGCTGGGAGGGCAGTGCCTCCTTCAGCTCTCCTGGCTGGCACCAGGGCAGCTCCTGCTCTCCTTTTCCACTCTGCACTTGCCTGGATTTCCTTCTTCTCACCTCTAGAGTCAGACATTTTCCCTGTGCATCTAAGGACAACTGTGAATAAAATAGATTTGATGAGCACTGGTGCTGCCAGCAGCTCTTTCACACCATGTGTTCCCTCCTCTGAGCCCCAGGCTCTCCAGCTCCCCACAGGCAGCACTGGGATGCTTGGTGGGCAGCACTGGGATGCTCACTGGTACCTACACCAGGACAATGTGCTCCTGCTGCCTTTGCTGCTTCCCCAGCCCACACTGAACTGAATGAAGTCTGAAAACAGTGAAAATAGAGTTGAGAAGGAAAAGGTTCCTCCAACATGCACCTGAAGTGTCCAAACAGCCTGGACACCCAACATCAGACACCCAACATTGGACACCAAACATCATTAGGCATCAAATATCATCAGACACCAAACCTCAGACACCAAATATCTTCAGATGCTGAACCTCAGACACCAAACATCATCAGCCACCAACCATCAGACCACTGCAGTGGCTCAGGACCCTGCTGCCACCACCTATGGAAATTTTACAAGCCTGAGCCAATGTTCTCACACACTTGGGGACACCTCCTGGCAGCTCTGACTTCACAGCCCAAGAAGAAGGGGCTGTGCCCCACCACAGGGGCAGGAGGGGCTCAAGGTTGGCTGCATGGGCAGGGGGACCCACCAGCTGCCACCACCTAGAGTACATATTCATTAACACAAAACAAGCCTTTTGTAAATTAATTAAGACCTAATAGATGCTAATTTCAGGTAATGAATATTCACCAAGGACGGGCATGCCTCGGGTGAGCTGGGAGGCAGAAAATCATCTATTCATGAAGCAGAACAGCACAAACCAGAGGAGATCTGGCTGCTGGAAACAGCCACAGGGGCTGGTGAGGTTCCCCGGGCAGAGACTCCCAGTGGCACCAGTGCTTGGTGAGCTGGGCTGGGCTGGCTCACTGGGAATGGGGCTTGGCAGGCGAGCTGGTGCCCAGAGTAGATGCTCTGGGTGTGCTGAGCATCACTGCAGAGAACTCCAAAGACCCTGGGAAAGGGAAGAGCCCGGCCAAGCAGCAGGGAGAACAAAGCCCAGTGAGCTCCTGAACAACTGCTCCACTCCACAGGAGAGGAAGGGGCAAAGGTGAACAGATTTCTTTATGATAAATACCTTCTTGACACCTCTAAAGGGTGGGGAGGCCCGTGGGCACAGTTAAACACACTCCAGTCTGGGTTTAGCCATCCCAACATCCCACAGTGGGGTGGGCAGCAAGCATCACTAGGTGTCTATTTTTACTTTTAGCTACAAAATGAGCTTAATTTTATGCTGAGAAGATCTTGATATAATCATTACAAGAGCAACATATCAGGCTAGCCAGAGCAGTACATGAAGGAAATCTAAAGAGAGAGGGAAAGCTATGGAGAAAATTGAATTGCCCTTTAGCATTTAATGAAGTAGTGGAAAAAAATAATTTTCATTAGCTATATTCGGATACTAGAGGAAAAAAAAAAGCAATAGGACATGAAAAATACATCTGTGCCAAGCAGGATCAAAGTAGTGCCCATGCTAGGGAGTGGTGGAGTCACCATCCCTGGAGGGGTTCAACAAATGAGTAGATGTGGTGCTCTGGGACATGGTCTGGGGGTCAGGGAGATGTTGGACAAAGGTTGGACTTGATGATCCTGGAGGTCCTTTCCAAGTTAAATGATTCTATAAGCTGTAAAATGAGCTGAGCTCCACTTTAGGGCATGTCCCCAAGGAGCAGGGTGGGCAGAGCTGCCCAATTCCCTGCTTGGCAAACTCCCTTTTGCTCCAGACATGGGCTCCATGGGATGGCTTCTGTCACCCCCTCGGGATCTCACGGGTGAAGGGAGTTCCAGGGCAGGCTCACCAAAACACACTGAAAAGCCTCAATCTAAAGCCAGCTCTTGGTCCCATGAACTCAAACTTACAAACTATTTTCTCTCAGCAAGAAGGAAGCACCTGCAGCAGATCCAGCCATGGTAGGGCAGGGATGGTGCTGAGCCCCCAGCCTGGCCACCACCCTGGCAGCTCACTGCACATCACACTGATCTATCCACAGGAGTCATTAATTAATGTCTAAATGCTTTGAGATTCTTAGATAAAAGGGGCTAATTAATTCTGGCCTGGCTTTCCTGCTTTTCTCCCTGATCTCAGCACATTTCTCTCCCAGTGCCCTAATTATAATTATTATTATTAGAAGCTTCTGAAGAAGCAGCAAAGCCTCTGATGTATAATTGACACACAAACCAGCAGCCACCCGGTTTTTCTCTCCCTCTTTCACAACAAATGTGCTGCAAGCAGGGAAGGGGAAATCCCCATGAAGGGGGACGGCTGGTGAGCAGGGAACTGGAGAAGTTATATAAAATAAAATTAGCACAGGACCTTCAAAACCAAATCTCTGAAGAGCTTTTACTGGGAGAGAAGGCACATGGAGGAGCTTTTACTGTGAGAGCTGGCACAGTCCCTAACCCAGCCATCACAAAGCCCATCTCAGGTATGGTGGTGTTTGGATTTTGTAGTGCTCAGCCTGGGGGGTTCACAGGAACATCATCCAACCTCACCTTGATCACATCCAGCGATGGGGCATCCACAACTTCCCTGGGCAGCCTGTACCAGGGTCTCACCACCCCCAGAGTGAAAAACCTCCCCCTAATCTCCAACCTAAACCTCCCCTTTTCTAACTTCAAGCCATTACACCTCATCCTATCACTACAAGCCCTTGTATAAAGCCCCTCCCCAGCTTTCTTGCATCAGCTGATCCTCCTTTGAGCAGGAATTAACAACAGTGCCCAGGCAGCCAGGACCAGCAGCAGGTGGGAAGAGGGTGGTCCCCACCCTAAGCCTCTGGGACCATCCCCCAGGCAGGCCCCCATCACCTCCATCCCACAGGGATCCCGTCACCTGAGTGCTCGGGGAGCTGGTGCCTTCACCCCCACGCTCACCTTTGTTGCCAACCTTGTGAAGCAAGTGTTCTCCTTTCAACACCAGAAAAAAAAGAAGTGTTGAAGCTTTTAAAAATATCACACATTATTCATATGGTAAATAAAAAATGGATTGCCTCGAGGCCTGAAGATAAGGTAGTGTTGGGAGAGTGACAATTTGATTTAGATCACTCATTCATGCATGCCCAACGCCTCCAACAGCTCCTGCATCCATGCATGAATTAAAGGTGTTGTGATTGATGAGGGACCAAGGTCTAATTGGTGTTTTAATAAATACATTCTGACTTGGTAATCGAGCTAAATTTATCAGCAGAAAATGCCCCTGTCTAAATAAAATTACTAAGGTAAAGCTGAGGAACAATGACAAATGCCAGGCGGGTAATTGGCTCTGGGATCGGTGCTGGCAGCAGGATGGACACGCCGTGGATTTATTTGCATTTAGGATCAAGTCTCTTCAGCAAAATTTCAGTAAGCAAACAGAACCAGGGAAGGACTTGACAGGAAAGTTATTGGTTTGAACTCTCGCATATGTTCAAAGGCAGCAGAGAAGGGGGGATGGGAATTGGGGAGGCAAAAGCTGCTGCCAGGCACAGGTCCAGAATTAATACCAGTTTTTACCCTCCTGGGAGCAGCTGTGGATGCCCAAGTGCTGCCACGAGATGCTTCCACAGATACCTGCTTCCTCCCCAGTCCTTCTACTAATTTAAATTTTCTATTCTTTTTTTTTTCCCATTTAAATTTTCTGAACTTGCCAACCCAGTGTAGAAACCAGAATTATTTGCCCATGGTCTCTCTGCCTGGGGCGGTCTGTGATTTGTGCAGGAGAACCTCAGCCAGCCCCTAACCAACACATACACTCGGATCAAGAGTCTCCCAGCACTTTGTCATCTTACCAGCACTCCTGTGATCTTCCCTAAAACACTCAGTTCTGGATATGAACTTCTGTAGCAGTATCAAATTTGTTTGGAAATAAAAACAAGTTCCCCAAATGGTGGAGAAAATGTGAGGCCTGGTGTTAAAATACCAGAAGGCGCATTAAATGAGCCAAAATATTTACACATGGATCTTTCTCAAAATAATATGTGATGAAGTTAAAATTCTGAGAGCAAAACGAAGCACAGAGTGTGAGCAGAAGTGTGGCAAGGACCAGAGAGTGTTTAGAGAAACTGCTCAGTTGTGGTCACTGGTGCTACCAGAACATCTCTGAACATTGTGATGGACCCCAAGTCGCAGAGACTCCACCTTGCACATCACAACAACAGCCTTGTCATCAGAGAAAAACCTCTTCTGCAGCCAATTTATCCTTCTGAGCATCACTTGGCTGTGCAATAAACATCTTCTGCCTCAGCAATTGTCTCCATCACTAATTCAGGTCATCTGTCAACTTTTATTGTCTCTGATTACGGCCTCTTCAAATCAACCCTTTCTCTAAACCTCTTTATCAGCCTGACTGTATCTGCTGAACAAAACCCTTCTCTGGTAGCACTGTGGAGATCACTCAGGCTGGCACAGCCCAGATTTATTTCTCTGCCTTTCTACCCTTTAGTTCCCATCCACTCAGTCCAATCTCTGCTCAGACGGCAGCAGGGGCTCGGCTGAGCAACGCTCCCAGTTCTCACCTCAACCTGTCACTGAGAGTTCAGCAGGTATTTAGCCTGCAGAAGAAAAGGAAGAGCCTGGTTTGTAGGAAGGGCTGAAGAGGTCTGGCAAAAGAAAGACCTGGGTACATACATACACATATATATATATATTAAAAATATATATACATAAATATGTAAAAAACAGAGTTTAGATTCAAACCTGAGCCCAGATTTGGACACCTGCTTTAACCAGCAGAGCCAAAGCGTGCCCTGCTCCTGCTTCTTGAAGATATATATTATAAAGATTAATATCAGAGATTGCCAACAGATGGTTCTGGTAATACAGGAACCACAGCTTTTGAATTCTGGAAAATTGGAACTCATGGACTCAAAAACTCTCTGGAGATACAAAGCTATCATGTCAGCCTATGTTGTTCCAGTTAATTGCAATCAATTGCTAATTGAGAGCTATTTTAAGACTTGTCATTACTCTGAACATAATGTAGAATAATTTGTGCATTCCCCTTTACCCCCACCACAAATGACATCAGTGCAAAGAAATGTCAGGAAACAGCAGAAATGAGTGACAGGAGCCTGATTCCTGATGTTCTTCTGCCTCTTTGGCAGGCAGAAGATCTAAAAAACCAAAGAGACAAGGATGAGGACAAGAAATCTTGGTCACTTGTTGGGGCTCCACTACTCATCCTTCCCCAAATGGCAGCTCTGACATTGCAGAGTAAATACATTTGTTTATTTCCAGGCAGTACAAACGTTTCATTTATTGAAACTAACATCTTCAGAGAACATTGCTCCTCAAATCCAAGCACGAATGGTGAAGGAGTGTCAAGTGGAGCCTGGTTTGTGTGTGTGTATGGGAATGGGCTGCCCAAAGATGGACACAGACTCTGGAGATATACCAGAAAATCCGATTAAAAAACCCCACCAGACCAGGTTGCTCCAAGCTGGGGCTGCTGCACTTCTGGGACTACCAGAGGTCCCTTGCACAGGGGCAGATGCTTGTTTTTTATGAGCTTTCAGCCACTCTCTCTGGAAGTTTTCTTTTTTTCCCCCTGTCTGAAGCTCATAAAATAGCCTTCTGCTCTATAGAGATAAATTTGGTTTATGCCAGAGAAACATTCCCAGCCACAATGGGCTTTGCCTTAAATCCTGTATCTTGCTGCTTAATGTTGCTGTGGCTTAGCTTGGTTTATTTTCTATCCTCTAAGTGGTGAATTGAACTTTAAGAAATGAATGGTTTGGTTTATCAATTCCAGCATTTAGACCAAAGCACTTTTCTGCACCAAATAAATGTGTGCAGCAGGAGCCCCTCCAGACACTGCTCTAAAACACACACCAGCTTATTCCAAATGTTTTTACAACCAGCTTCAGGACCAGTTAAGTCACCCACGCCTGGGCACTGCTAAATGCTCCAGGAGCACAATGAAGCCTTCAAATTAGTAACTCCAGAAACTGAACCACTAATGCTTGTGGACCTATACATACAGCTCTGCCCTCCACTTACAGAAGAAGAAAAAGCTAATTTTTTTCCTGCAGAATCTAACAGATTATTGGATATTGTCTTCCATACATTTCTACAGGAGGATGCAAAGAGTCTTTAGAGATGTTGGTGGTTCCTATTGCACTCTGAAGGGTTTTAGAGCCATTTACAGAGACTCTTCTAGTACCAGTGTTATTAAATTCCATATAACTTCTCCATAAGAATGCAGAAAATCTCAACGATTATGAGTCCAGGACCTCTGTGGATGAAAAACACTCTGCCAGGAAATCTCAGAGCATTACAGATGTATTCAAAATAATAATGATGGGAGGATTTCTCTACATGCTGTAGAGTGGAAATACGTCAAACGTTAAAACTGGACTAACTGTCCTTTGACCTGGAAGAAACATAGAAAATTTAAGTAAGCTCTCAGCTATGTAAAGACCTGATCCTAATCCCCCTGGAAATAACATGAGCATTCCCACCAACTGAACAAGACTTCAAAGGAGCAGCTGCAGCATCGTGTGTGCTTCTGTGCTCCTTACCTTATAGACACCTTATTTCTCTAGAAATCTCCACGTGTCACAGCTACCCAGGAGCTAATAAGGCAGATTGTGAAGGCAGGCTGAGTCTGGAGAAACCTTCAGATGAAAAAATAAATATATATACACACAGAGTTAATGTCAGGGGCATGTCATGGTGATGGGAAGCCCTTCAGAAGCCCTGGAAGAGCAGCCAGCGTTGTCTTGTCTGCTTGAAGTGGTGGAGCTGGGGAGGAACAATTTGTGTCCTGCTGGTGGCAGGGACTCACATCAAGTCACTGATCCAGCCAGGGCTTTCTGAGACAGCAAAAGGCACGTGGCTGCTCAGCTGAGGTGAGGAATGGGCAGCAGGAGGATTTCAGTAGATCGTATGGCTGCCACAACAGAGGAGCTATTTCAGGTGGAGCTCCAGGGAACACCTTGCAATGTTTTCTAAACATTGTGTGTTGGATGCAAACACACTTTCCCACGTGTGCCTGGAAGACTCAGAATAAAACAGACACGTTACGGGTGGGTTTGCATTTTTTCCTTCCATATTTACTTCTGGCACTGTGAAAATCATCCCACCTGTTGTTAGAGCCTGGAAATTCCCTTCTTATCTCATGTGGGCACTTCCATTGTCTGGGTTTTTTTTTGCTATAGCTGCAATAGCTTTAACTTGCCAAGCAGGCGGGGAATAAATGCCACTGAGAGTTTCATGTGCAGCTTGTGACATGAAAGCACCTACAAAACACCACCTTGACTGCAGCTCTTTCCTCAGCTGTCACCCTTTGGTTCAGAGGAAGAGTGGTTTAGCAGACATGATGATGAAGACCAAATGCATCATCCTCTGCTCGGTCCCTTTGGTCCCCAGGCTGAGGACACCTCCCTGCTCACAGCTCTGCCACTGCCAAAGACTGAACGTTTGGAAGGAAGAAACCCTCAGGAGTTATAACAGCCAAGAAAGCATTTTCCCTGTGAAGAACAGAGGTGGATCACTCTGCTTTGTCCAGAGAAGTGGCTGCTCCAGCCCAGCAGACCCCGGGAGGCACTGCCTGTGGAGGCATTCACCCAAAATTAAAACAAGAACTAATTATAAAAGGTGGTTTCACGTGGTAAGATGACCTTGGAAAGGCTTTTCTCACTACCCATGGTGAGGCCATCACACGGGAAGGCAGATGCACCAGCCCAGTTTCACAGTGAGACTCCCAGTCTCTGCCTGACTGGGGAATGTTGATGCTCAATACAGGAGAAGTCTCCCAAGAACACAGTGTTAGCAGAGCAGAGCGTTCAGCTGCTCTAATCATACTAATTACTTGAGATGTTTCCTTTCTCCCTTCCCTCCTGCACCCTCTTGGGCCCTTCTGCCTTCAGATCAGCCACAGAAACAAAGTAATTTGGGCAAGGAAGGAGCTCATTAACAGAGGATGCTGCTCAGCAGCACCAGAAAACAGAGACCACCACCAAGGTCTGTCCACCCTGGTGTCCTGGAAGAGGAGAAGGAGGATGGGGAGGAGGAGGAAGAGGAGGAAGAGGAGGAGGTGGAGGAGGAGTAGGAGGGCCTCATCCTGCACATGAAGGGCTGCAGGACCCAGCTCAACTTCAGAGACCCTTTCCAGGACGGCCAACATCTCACTGCACCTCCCTGGAGCTGTGGTTGTGCTGCCTGCCCACATCCCAGCCAAGGTGTGATGCCTGGTGCAGGGAGATGCTGAACTCAGCACCCCCTGATCCCAAAGCCTCTTCTCTCTTCTTTCCTCCATAGCTCAGCAGCCCAGGGTTTAAAAAACCTCCCTCAGCTCTCTTCTTAACTCCCAGATGTAAGGAGGTGGTTTAGAGCCAGTTTCTGGGGGCCATTTCTCTTTGCATCAGTCACTGGTGCTAACTCGGGACCGGCTGCTCAGGTCCTTCCCGTGGCTTTATTTCAGCTGTATCTGGTGAGAGCCAAACGCTGCAGCCCAGCTCTGTAGCTCAGCAAAGATAAATTATATTCTCAGTGCACGCCTGACCTGCTGTTCAAGAGCCTTGTTTTTGTGTTTTATGGTCTTTATTTATTGATCAGCCAGGAGATCCAGCCCTGGTACCCCTGAGCTGTCTGAGCAGGGCTGGGAGTTACTTAGAGCAGGTTGCTCAGAGTCAGCCTCACCTGGAATGGTTCCAGGGATGGGGCATCTATCATATGATTATTAAATTGAAGGAAAAGGCCAAACCTGTAATTTAAAGGTCTAAATGTTTCAAGCTTGAACTGAATCCCGTGTAAGAAAAACTGCTTCTTCCACCATTCTCATCACCCTTGTGAGCTGCTCAGGCTGGGTCACCACCGTGGGAGCTCTGCTCCATCCTGACCTGGCTCTGGTGGCTTTGCACCCTTGTAAAGCTGCTGACAGGCGTGGACCTGGCCAAAGGCACCTCCTGCTTTGGGGCTGGGGGGGTAGTTGATGTTTCTGACAGCTTTGCTCTTCAGCAATGAGAAGAAGCTGCAAATCCAGCGAGCAATTTCTACGGGGAGCTGTTGGACCTGCATGGATATGAATAACACACACAGCTCAGCCCAGAGAGAGCCCCAGGCTGGGCAGGGACTGGGATAATGGGAGCAGCAGATCTGGGTGGGCAGCCAGGACTCTGAGCCCTCAGGGTCTGGGTGCAGTGGGTATGGTCGGCTCCTTCCCCCACAGAAAGGAGGGAGAAGCTGAGCAGCCCTCGGCCAGGAGAAAACAAACCATCTCCACCCGGGGAGTCTTGGGCTCCCTGGGCGCGGGATGCTCAGGGCTGGATTATCCCCTCTCTAGGGCTGAACATTGCATTTCACACTCTCCACGTTCAACCTCCTGCCTTCAAAACATAAAACAAACTCACATTGGACACGCGAGATTAATCTGCAGCGCCAGATATTTAATTAATACGGTGAAATTTCATTTCATGGGTACTTGCATCTGTGAGGTGATGAGCATTAGCTGGAGATCAGCGTCTCCCCAAACCCCACCCAGGACAGAGGAGTCCTGCCTGTATCCCAGCCAAGCATGACCAGCAACCAAGCAGCACTTGGCACAGCCCTGTCACGTTTGCTGCATTAGTCCCTCACATGAATAATTCACAACCAAGGGTCTGTCTCGTTGCCATCACCAAATCAAAAGCCATTTGCACTAGTTATGATATCACGGTGACATCTTGGCTCAAGCAGCTTTTGCTTTGCCAGCCCAGGGATTTCAGTGAATTTAACGGATTTCTCTTACGTATTAAGTGAGAAGAAAATGAAAACAAACATCACCCGTATCCAGGAGAGACACACACGTTTCAGCTCAGCTGTTAACATGGGGAAGGAGGCAGCTCAGTGCAAAGGGACCAAACTTCCTCAGCCCACGGGGTTTAGATGCAATGTGGAGGGACAGAGGGAGACCTGGATGTGACATCCCTGGGACATGGCCAAGCAGCAGCTTTCCTGGTACAGCCCTGGCCTGGAGACAGACAAAGCAGTGACCTGATGGCCAGGACCCAGCTCTTTGGACCAGCAGAGAGGGCAGAGAAAGCATTGAGACCCTCAACTTGCACCAGGAGAGGTTTAGATTGGACATTAGGAAGAAGTTCTTTCCTGACAGAGTGGTCAGGCCCTGGCCCAGGCTGCCCAGGGAGGGGCTGGAGTCACCATCCCTGGAGGGGTTCAACAAATGAGGAGATGTGGGGCTTTGGGACATGGTCTGGGGGGCAGGGAGATGTTGGACAAAGGTTGGACTTGATGATCCTGGAGGGTGAAAAGGGCTGTAGGGAGCACAAGTTAACAGCTTGACAAGCCTAAAAAGCACCCCAGATTTCACTCATTTTTAAGATTTGGTTTGATGACTACCAGATGAGCTGACCCAAGACACCTTGAGAAGCCCTGGAGCTACCTTGTCCTCGCAGCACAGCCACTGGGACTGGCTCACCCCATGGTGGGCAGTGGGTGCCCCGTGGGGAGGATTGAGGACCCTTTTGTCCCCTAGGGTGGAAGCAGGAGCTGCTCCAGCACAGCACAAGCTGCCTCTGGCCCAGATCCCACTCCCCGCAGGGAGTCTGTCATTTGGAAAGCTCCACAAATCCAAACCCAGCGAAAAGTCAGATTCTCATTTACACATTAAGCCTTTTTATACCTCCCTTACTGCAGACGGGGGCCATAAAATAAGCAGCAATGTAATTTACTTACGCTTCAAGGGCCCTTTATGGAGCCAAAGTGATTTATGGGGCCTCGGTGCACATGACCAATAGGCCCTTAATATTTAACAGCTGTAAAAATATTGCACAAACCCTCCATATTCCTGAGTCCTTTCTGGCCTACAAACTTATTACAATAACTCTGCATACATTGCAACTGGCCAAGTATTAATCACCGAATAATTTATCTTGTGAATTTATTTTGTTTTAAAAAAATCATCCAGCATATATATATATATATTTGTCCACTCTAGTGCAAATACATATTTATGATATGGTTATTATTGGTCTAATGGATGTTTTCTGGTATCCTTGTTTCAGGATATACATAATAAGAGTCAAATCCATCCCGAGGTAAGGAAAGGGAGGAGGCCCCAGTAAAAGTTTTATATGCAGGGCTGAGCTTGGCGAAACGCTGCTGCCTGCATCCAGGGAGCTCTGGAAATGAGCAGTTGGAGGCTCTTTAAATATTGATGGCTTCCCTGGAACGGTTATGAAAGCACTGGAGAGAGTAGAGGGGCTGCTGCAGAAGGACCAACACGTGAAGCAGAGTCACAGGAATCCCAGCACGGCTCCGTGGGACGAGCTGCTGCCAGCTCCAGCTCCCCCACCCCAGCACCTCCTGGTCCTTGCCCCCAGAGAGCCCCCACATCCCTCATCTCTGCACCAGAACCTCCCTGCAAAAGTGAAGGAGAAACTTGTTTGGTGTGAGGGTGTCGGAGCCTGGCCCAGGCTGCCCGGAGAGGTTGTGGAGTCTCCTTCTCTGCAGAGATTCCCCGGGGTGTGAGACCCCAGAAATGCACTGTCCCCTTCCATCAGTGTCAGACCCCGAGGAAACCCCCCCTGCCTAAAACGCTTTGCTGGTGGAGGGGCAGAAGAGCCCATTGATTGATTGAGGCACTCATCAGCCTCCTGGGAAGAGCAGAGGCAGCTCGGGGCCTGAGCTGGGCAGCACCTACAAGAGCCCCAAGCACGTCTGGAATGTCACGTAGACGAGCCCAAAGGGACCAATGTTCAGCCTTCTGCTGGCAACAGCTGGTGCTGGAAGCAGAGAACAGCCTCACACCTGATGTGACCAGCGGATGCTGCAAGGCTGGAAGCACAGACCCGGGTGGTTCTCAGGGACAGAAGATTCACGTGGAAAGGGAGTCCTCAGCTCCTGGGCTTCCTCCTCCCCCAGTCCCAGCACTGCCCCACTGCCTTACAACTATTAACTGCACAGTCATGCTTGGTAATTGCACAATATTCATAAAAGAGGATTAGAAGGTGGCAACACGACTGACATTGCCTGGGTCACCCTGGCCAGGGGTTGAATTCAGAGCAGCAAGAAGAAAACCCATCATGAGCTTCCTCCCCCTGCCTCTGCTGCACCAAAAAGCTCCCTGTGGTATTTATTTCACCTATTTTCATTTCTTCATTCTCAGCTGGCAACACGGAGATTTTCACTTGGAGTAAGATTCTTCTCCCTCAGGTTCACGCCACAACGATCAAACATGTTTCTAAAGTCACCTCAATGACTCTTCAGAAGACAACTGAATCGCCAAGGTAATGATGTCATCCTGCAGGAACGGGAGACTTCAGCCACCTTCAAACCAGAGGGGTCAAAGAAGAGGTCCCTCATCAGAGCAAAACAAAATCCCCCAGCAGTGGGTCCCAGCTCCCCAGCAGCAGCCTGCAATGCTTTGAAATTTAAATGAGTTGAGATTTGAGCCATGAGCATCAGCCCACCTCCAGGAGCAGCTACAAGAACCTCTTCATGCTTCTGCAGGCACCACACGCAGCTCGGGCAGGACCTTGCTCAACCCCCCCCTGAAACGCCCAGAAACCAGGAGCTGGATGTTGTGCTACAGAGAAAGAAGTTTAAATTTCTAGTAAACCATGATAGATCCTCCTGCTCCCATCACAGCAACGAGCCTGACATTCTTTTAGGAAAATATAAACTTAATTTCAAAACAGCTGGGAAATTGCATTGAGCGATTTATCATGCAGCTGACGAAGCTGCAGTTTAACTCCAAAGCCCCAAATGGCATTAAAGAAAAGCCTCGTGAGCTCAAATTAACAGTAAAATAGTTGACACTGAAAATTATTGTAACAGCAAATAGTGTTGTTCTCCAATTAGCAGACACAATAGATGAGCATCTGAGCGAGCAGCCCAGTGGCACCCACTGGGATGGCATGGGCGGGGTGTGGAGGGGCTCTGCTGGTGTCACACCTGCAGGGGACACGGTCCAGCTGGACCAACTCTGTCCTGCCCCATCTCCACCAGCTCTCACCTCCTCACACGGGGATGCTCAGAGCAGAGGTCTACTTCTAGGCAGACATCACCAGGAATAAGTTCCCTGTTGATCTAATTAGCACTTGGCCTTGATTTCAGGCTGTAACTGAGCTAAACACAACCAGCAGAAAAGACACAATTCCTTATGCCCACTCCCAGGTTTCTCCATGATATCCCCAGATAATGCCCAGGGCTGCTCTAATTGAGGCCACTCGGAGCAATCCTCAGCAGTGGTCCCAAGTGATGGGAGCTGCTGGACCCATCCCACCACTCACTGTGCTGGAGATGGACCAGCTCTGCTGCAGGGATTCACATCATCAGCCTCCTCACACCCAACAAGGAACGAGAGTGGAGGGAGAATACCCCTGCCTGGCAGTGGTTAGATCCAAAAGGGATGGATGGAGCGGAGGAGGAAGAAGAAATATATTGGTAGCTGGTATTTATTTATCTTCTGAAAGGAAACAAAGACTTCCCAGGACTGAATAGCTCAATTAAGCGCTTGCTGGAATGACAGATTTACTGCTTGCTCAACACATATATTTCAAACCAGCAGCAAAACTGGGATGAGAGAATTAATGGAGATAAGGAGATAACCCAGGAGAGGCTCTGCCACCCTGCACAGGAGCTGGGAGCTGCTGCAGAGCTGGCTCAGACGATGTGATTCGCAGCTCTTTGCCCCTTGGAGGGAGGGATGGCTCTGAGGAGATGCTGCTGCTCCCCAGGCTCTGCTCCACTGGGCAACCCAAAGGCCATGAAGGCCCCAACAAACCACCTCAACTGGGGATCCACCATGAAGGGATGTCAGCCAAGGCTTGTTCTGTCAGCTGAGAGATTCATAGAATCACAGAATCATTTAGGTTGGAAAAGACCTCCAGGATCAAGTCTAACCTTCATCCCAACATCTCCCTGAACCCCTTCAGGGATGGTGACTCCACCACCTCCCTGGGCAGCCTGTCATCTCCACCTCCAGCTGCTTTTATGGGACAGTTTTCCCTAAAAAAAAATTATAAAGCAATTACTTGTTGGTTTTCTTTTCATTGGTTGCTACTTTTACTGGGCGCCTGTGGATGGGGCTATGAACACACCAGACAAACGATGCTCTGGGGTCCTGGTTCCCCCCATTACACAGAGACAGAGCAAAGCCCCATAAAGGCTCTTCAGCTACAGCTTAATAAATACCTTGGCAGTTATTTAAACCTCAAAAATTAGGCCCAAGTCCTTCAATTTAATCCTGCGCCTTCAGGGGTCTTAGCAAGTGCTCGCCTGCACGCCCCTGCAGGAGCAGTAAAACTGGTCCTTTTTATTACGGGTACTCTGCTGAACAACAACCTCCAGCTCCATTGAGGAGAGTTTTGATTAAAGCAGACAGAGGATCGCCTGCATTCGTTAAGGTAAAGCTGTTCCCAGCCAAACTCCCTAGCAAGCAGCTTTTATTTCAGCAAACCAGCCGCCATGGCAGCAATTCAAGATTTGCAGGTGCCCAGATAGAAGCTCAAATCCTCCTATTACTAAACCTCTGTGCAATTATGGCAGACAAATTACTGTCCCTCCCTCATAGCCCAGACTTCGAAAGGATTCGTGGTTTTTCCATTTCAGGCAGATTTTGAAAGGCACAAAAGGCTGTTGTGTGTAAAACTCCCAGTGAGCATCAGTGACAGTCGGGTCCTCATCAGTCACCATGTTCTCAAAAATCGTCACCTTTGTCATTAACAGAGTTTCTCTGGCTCTCCTCTTGATTAACAGGAACCAGAGGGAAGCAGTTGTGCATCCTATCATCACTTTCTAGGGCAGCTCCATAATTACACAGTTTAATTAATATCCCTGCTCATCTCAGAGAAACTCTGGATTTAAGTCTGCCCTTTTGGCAATCTTTGCATCCATAGGAAGGTTGGAGAGTTCTCCCCCCACAGCCTGGGAAAAAGCACAAGGAGAAGGAACATCATTCATGAAAACTTCTTTTCTTTTTCGAGTGCAATGTTGACTGTGACCCCAGACAGGCACTGATCCATTTCTCACACCCTGGCTTGCAAAAGGCTCCTTGTTTGCAGCGTAGCAAATTCACATTTGCAGTTTCTGGGGAGGTCACCATGACAACTATCAGGAGTCATCCTTCAAAGACACCTTGAGGGAACCCTCAGTGGTAGCACTGCCATTGCACTGCACCCTGAGCACGCTTCAGGCTGCCCTTCAGCCGTGTGGCAGGTGGGACAAAGTGGATCCCTGTGGATCCAGGACCTGGCCAGATGCTGTGTTGTATTAACCCAGGTTTCTCAGCACTTGGGTTCTAAAGCTGAGCATGGCCAGGAGCTGCATGATGCCACAGCTCCCACGCCTGCAAGAGCCACCTTCTTGGACCACTCCCTTTCCTCTCATCCTTTCTCCTCATCACTCCTTTCCACAGTTGCTGCCAGAAGTTCCCTGCTCGTTCACCAGACTGATTGTACCAGGAGCACCACGAAAGGAACAACTGCACAGAGCCTACCAAGTACCAGAGCATGAATCAGAAACAGGAATTTTCCCTGCAATTAGGAAAGAAACCCAGCAAACACTGCTACGAGTTGCCTTGCAGGAGGGTCATGCATTCAGAAGTAGGGCAAGAAGGGAACTATTTTATTTTTAAAACAGGAGAACGTTTCTGTGGGGAAATAGAAAATGCTTTCCACTTTGAAATGTCATTTTTTCTGCCAAGCTTTCCAATGTGAAAAATTACAGTTAGTCTTATCTCTTCTCAGTCTCCTGGTTGTACTAGTAAAAGTGGCTCAGATCCCATTACCAAACTCCAAACTGGGGGTTGTCAGTGCTTGGGCTGAGGATCCAGCTTGTCCTGCTCCAAAGTATGAGTCACAGAACTTGCATTTTAGGCAACCCCAAGATTCAGAGAGAGGCTTTTAACCTAAATGAGAAATGAGCCAAGCAACCACTGAAGCTACAAGCAACGTGTGATATGAGCATCCATTTCACCATCCTGTGGGCAGGACCATCCCACCCCTCTGGGACCTGCTGCTGCTCCTCTTCCTCTCCACGCTCCGGGGTGGCCGGGGCAGAGGTGCCCATGGACCCCCCTGAGCCTCCCTGGGTGCTCCATGGGGTCCCATGGCATCTGTACAAACCCTGTACCCACCACTCCAAGCCACAGCCAAGAAGCCAAGAGCAATTACTTAATTGCTTTGATCTGTGCTCTGCTGAGATCCACGGAGCATAATTATATTCTTGCTTTAGAAAGAGCGAAGAAGAAGAAAAAAAAGGCTTTATTTTGATGTTTTAGCGTTTGCTTCTCAGTAATATGTGCTTAAAGGGAACTACAGTAATTTATCTTTCCAGTGCCTGCTTTCTACATCCCAAAAAAACCCCAGGAATAGCTGCTGTACATTTGCATCTCAATTTGAGCTCGAGCAACCTGACAAGGATTCAGCTAAACGAATCGGCAGCTCGCAGAGACAGCAGCTGAAGTAAATAAAACCTCCAGGGATGGCAACCAAAAGCAGTATTAAAATCAAGATCTGCTCTTCTACGATGAAAGAAACCCAGCACTTAGAAAATGATCTAAAGTTCACTCAAGTCCTTCCAGCTCCAGCAGGCTCTGGATGGCACCCAGAAGGTCTGGCCATCGATTGAATCCCCTCAGCCGAGCCTGCTGGGGCCAAACCTGTACCGAGATCCAGGACCTGCTGTGGAGAGGGTAGGGAGGAGAGTACAAGTTTGGGTAAGTTGGAGAGCACAAGTTTGGGTAAGGAGGGGAGCACAAGCTCCTGGCCCATGGTTTGGGGTGAAGGGTTGAAAGAACAGAAGAGAGGTGAGTTTCTGTTGGTGCCTGGACATCCTCAGAGCATCCCCACCTCCCACCACAACTCCAGGGTCCATGGAGAGGAGGCTGCAGGTACCTCTGATGGGTGTCCAGGGACCAGTGAAGCTCCCACCAAGCCTGAGGTTTTATTGAGAGCAGCTCTCCTTCAAAGCCTCAACTGAGAGCGTGAAAAATGCCTCCAGTTTCCATCCACTCAGGAAATAGTGAGAAATATTGGCCAGCTGCACTTTTTATGGGGAAGTTACGAGCACTAATCTTTGCGAGCTGAAAAATATGTACCACTTCTGCATAACAATTAACTTTTATGTTTTTCAACAGGGCTGCTCCCTTTACTGTCTCCTCACTCCAGGCCAAATTCTCTCCTGTCTCAAGCTCCAAAGCTCCGCTGCCTCGGCACTTTCCCCAAACTGAGGCTTTTACCCTTTGTTTTAACCCTGCCTTTGTCTGAAGGTCAGGCAGGCTCAGAGGGAGATGTTTCAAAAGCATTGAGGACTTGGCTGGCTCTAATCCCCGGCTTCAAGGGAGGCAGAGGGAGTTAATGCAGCGTGTGTTCAAAACTCCTTCTCCGAGCTCAGCCTCTCTCAAAGGGCAGCGCTGGAGAGGCTGAAAGCAGAGGTGGGGCTGGGCTGGCTCCGCTGCGGGAGCCTGAGCACAGCAGCTTAATTAGCAAGCCTGAGCTGAGCTAGAAAGCTTTCATCTTCTGATAGAGCAGAGAGGACTCACAAGAGGCAAATGGTTTGAAAGGTGCCCGTTGCCCTGGGCTGGCTTTCACCAGCTCCCTTTTGTTACTCAGTTCCTTCTGCTCCGGTGAACCCGGTCGCTCTCAATGGTTTGCTCATTGGGCTTGAAAGAGTGGGAGGAAAAACTCCTGTACACAAGTCTGTGGTCAGGCTGGAGCTGATGGAGCAGCAGCTCCCACGCTCTCCACTGCTTCTCTCATCGAGGCCGCCCAAAACGGCCATCTCGGGGAGGCCCTGGTGGGAAACATCATCATGGCAGGTTTTATTCCAGGGCACACCAGCAGCAGGTGTCACTAAAGGTCCCCATTCACCACCCGTGTATCTAGGTCACATATGGCATCGCTCCAGCACACAGTATCTGTATAACCCACCGAATCAGCACTTGTTGTCCCAGCTGGTATTGACGGGTTCAGGTTCCTTCATCATCATCTTTGATGATGTCCACCCAGCAGGTTCAACCAACCAGCCAAGAGGCTGGTATCAGACCAAGCTGCCCAGCATCCTCCTCCTCTCGCTCTCAATAAAAACCTTCATGTCTCTTGCAAATAGCACAAGCCTGATCTTATTGCATTGCTTAGTGTGCTATACATGCTAGAATCTCAGCAAAAATGTTGCCATTTTTTGAACAGAAAGATAAAACAATCTGAGCATCTAGTTTTACTGACAACAGCTTCGCACAGAAAAAAAAAATAAATCTGTTTTTCTTTAGAACCATCTTAGGATAGTTGTTTCTCCAGAGCAAGATGAGGCAAGAGACACAAAAAGCTGTAAATTATCCCTTTCAGAAAGCACCTGTATGTCCATTTTTATCCCAGACAGGAGGGAGGAAAGGCCTTAGACACAGTATTTTCAGTGAAATATCTCAAGAGTACTTTGAGCTGGGAATGAATACACAAGCTCCCCTCCAGCAACAGATTGCTTTTTAATTCACAGAATGCAAATGCAGATGCTGTTCCTGGCACTTAACCAAACTATTGCACAACACGTTCCTTTCTGGAGGAGCAGCACTTAATAGGTAGAGATAAAAGGGACAATAATACCTGGCATCCACCTGTACTTGCCTGGCTTTGTTATTTCTGCACATGACACCATGAAGAACTGCAGGTAAACACCAGCCCTGCAGAGACCTCCAGCTGCCTATTCTGGCAGATAGTGAATAGGGAGGAAATTTAACACATATTTCTGTGGTGTCCAAGCCTTCCAGCACTATGGCCATCTTAGGGGTCATCCTGTAGAAGGAGGTTGCCCAGGATCAGCTCTGCCTGAGACTCAGCCAGGAGATAAAATGTTGTTAAGAAAAATGCCATCAAAGCCAGGGACTCAGAGTCTCTTCTATTCTTTCAGAATATTTTGGCTCGGGATCAACAGGAAGACAATTAATCTGCATTAACACCACCCAGAGCCTACTCTCTGTGATTGAGCTTTGACGTATGCTGCAGACACACATTTGGATGAGCAGGGGTGGCTTTGGTGATCCAGGTCACAGCCCTTTGCTCTGCTGCAAGCCCCGTGCCCAGAACCCCCAGAAGGAGACCCCGGGAGCCCTCCCACCCCTGCTTCCCACACACCAGCAACATCAATTGCTGTCAAATGAACCTACACGTCCTCACATTTCAATCCAGCTCAGCCCATCAGGTTTTAAATGCATGGGTCACCTAATTAGCTGCAAGTAACATTTCCCCCCGTTGAAACGAGCCCATTTCTCCCCCCCAGGTTTCAGGCAGTGAAACCTTCCTGTAAAAGGATATTGGAACACCAGGGATTCCTGACTTGCTCTCACCTCACACAAATTACATCTTATCAGAGCAGCACTGGAGTACATAACACGATTACTCAAAGAACAATTTCCTGGTGCCACACACAGTATTTTATGTACGTTGCTGAATTTACCATTGAAGGCTAAATACTGTCAGTGAGCACCAGCCCGGTGCACGCTCCTCCTTGGGGTTTTTATTCCTTCCTCCCACTTCTCCTAGCCCCTGAGTCACACGTTAACATGTAGCTGGAGTTAATGACAGGCTAAGTAGCTCCTAGACAGACAAGTGTCCAAACAGGAGCCCTGGCAGCAGGCACACCCTGTCAGAACCAGCTCCTGCTTCCCCAGGATGGTCCAGGGTGGTCCATACGCTGGATTTCAGTGTCTCTCCCACCTTTAAGAAACTTTGAGCAGCAATATATAATAACAGATATGATATATTACTGTAACAGTAATACTGAAGCAGAAAGCATTGTAGGTTTTGCAAGAATAAAGCCCAGAATAGACCCAAACCCCCCATCTCACATGATCCATCAGCACCAAGGATGCAGCCAACGGGGCTGCAGAATATGCCTCTGTTCTGCATTGCTCCAAAATGAGGACCATTTGGTGCTTGTGTCCACCAAATCTACCCGACCCTTTGAGTCTCTGAGGTCTGTTTCACAAGCAGGACCCTGGGAACTGAATCCACCTCAGTTCAGATGACAATATGACACCAGATGAAGATGTGCTGGACATCATACGCTGCTGAGTGCAACCCCAACCTCTCGTGGTATGGTTCAGGATGGTCAACTCACCTTCTGCAGCTTATCTACTGGATTGTTATAAATGTCTAGATTTTAATCTATCTATTTATCCCCATTTATATACAGACAACAACCTTATTTACCCAGAAAGGACGCCGTGTAGACCAGTAAGCAAATATTTGATGGGTATTATCTGAACCTTAAATGTTATTACTAATAAAAATGTCAGCTTGAAAATCAATTAAGTCCCATGGAACCAACTTCTCAGCAGAGATGAATCGGTTTATTTCTGCCGAAGTCAATGAAGTTAAACTAATTTACACAGCTGTTAATGCCATCCAGATTTCTGAACAATAATAAATAGTCTGCTCTTTCTTCTATTTAAACAAAAATGCATCACTTGTCTAAAAAGACAAAAAGCTTTGCTGTAATAGCTCCTGAGCTTTTAGCCTAAAAGAGATCCTGCCTTTTCCCTTTTTTCAAGGCAATCTGCTTTCCAAATTCTTTGCCTTACATAATATCAACTACGCTTGACACAACCTCAATGAAATCCACAGCAAAAAGGCAAAAATGCATCTGACTTTGGTCTCGGATGGGGTTTCCTTTGTCCTCAGAAATTCCTATTTGTATCTTTGGATTAACAAAAGTTATTACTTAAAAGTCACAGTATTATTTCTGCTGTATAGGGAGCGGGATCCTGCCTGAGATGGTGCAGGGCAGGGTTAAATGAAAGCTGTGCTGTAGGCACCACACATGGAGTGGCCCCAGGTCCTCCATGGCAGGTTGCCACAGGGGCTGGAGTCTTGAGAAGCCCTTCACAGGAAGATATGAACTTTCCCTTTTGGTCAAGCAGCCCCTTTTCTAACAAGTTTGTGGGCTCAGAGGTAGGAGCTGCAGCTAAAGGAGTCTCCTCTGCAAGGACCACGTTGGGTCCAGACTTCTGCATCACATCACTAATTCAATCTAACCAAACCTCCCACAATTCATGGCCCTGTGAGGTCTACCACACAAGTATTTCATGTCAGTTTTACTAGTCTGAATTACAAACACTGACAAGGTGATTTAAGGGGACAGCTGCTACAGGCTGCACCACTCGTGATGAGCCAGCACACAACCAGCAGAAGACATGAATTGTAGGCAAACAGCAGAGCCCAGGCAGGCACGTTTGCTGCTGTGCACCCTTCCCAGCAGCTCCAGTTCATGGTCGTAGGTATCATAGAACCATTCAGGTTGGAAAGGACCTCTAGGATCATCAAGTCCAACCCTCATCCAACATCTCCCTGACCCCCAGACCATGTCCCCAAGCTCCACATCTACTCGTTTGTTGAACCCCTCCAGGGATGGTGACTCCAGCACCTCCTTGGGCAGCCTGGGCCAGCGTCTGACCAAGTTCTCATGACCCAGCTGGTCTCAGGGTTGGCTTGACTGGAAACATTGGCAGATCAGAACGTAACGCTGACCAACAGCATCACCCCCTTGTCCTCCTGAGGCACAAGCCCAACCCCATCCAGCATTACACTGAACTCCACACCCACATCAACTTGATTCTCCATCTCCTGAAAACATATTTCCTTTCCCAGCCAATATTTTATAAACCTGTCAATGTGCTGCACCATAAATATTTAATCACATATACCTAATGCAAACACTGAAGTTCATAAACAGCTCGAGGTAGCATAAATATAGCAAGGAGCATTTTCAGGAGCAAGTAAAAAAAGAAGACAGCGTGTACTCTGGGTAGAACATCTCATGCCTGCTTAACTAAATTCATTCAGGTTAATTAATTAAATCCTGCCCCAACAATTATTTGTTTCCTATTTGTTACAGAGCACATGGCAAAGCTCTGCACCCAGCACACTGAGAAATGCAGGTTGATAATTGTTTTGTCTTCTGTGTCAGGTTTGGTTTAGTCTTTCTGAGCTCTTGCAAAATGCAGGAAGGAGAATTTAAGTGTTTCTACGTGTATCTCCCCAAAGCTGAGATGCTGAGCTTGGTTTAAAAGAGCACAAGTCCAAAATATTAAGTTCAGTGAGAGACCTGAGCCATTTTCCAAGGAAATCTGCCCTTTCCCCAAGGAATCCTGCCCTTTTCCTATGGGGCCAGCAGCTGCCAGGCATCACTTGGCCAAGAATTAAGGGTTGTTTTATAACAAATCATAAAGTTTTAGTGAAACTCTGCATCACGGCCAGGAGGGAGCCTCAGGTTCTCTGCTGCTGCCTTCGTTCTGCACCCAGCTCAAGTGTCCATGAAAGGTTCATTATCGGATTTTTAAAAGAAACATAAGAAACTGGATTATTTTGTATTTCACAGTTAGGAAGTTCAGAACGAGTCTAATTGTAGGAAAGAGTAATTAGGTGTTTGCAGTGAAGTCTAAACATGCTGGAGATGAGGGTCTCATCACATTCATCACACCCATACATCACCTCCACCTGGAGAATGGGAGCTTTAAACAGGCTTCAAACCCTTCAGTGGCTCCAGAACAAGTTAATAACAGCTCCTAAGATGAGGTGCAACATATTGCCCGTGATCTTTAAACCACTATCATAATATGAGGCAATTATCACCACACACGGAACAGGATTCATTAGCACATCATTAGGAATAAAACAGGGTCATCAAAGAAAAGATACAAGATAATTACATTACATAACCATGAAGTTGAAAAGGCTCAGAAATTAGTGAAGACCAAGAAGTGATTGCACTGACTGAAAGTACGATGATGTAATTGCAATAGAACAAAGCAAATGTCACTGTCCTTCCTTGGAGGCAGCAGGAAAGTCACTGTCTGTAATTGGTGGCCTGTGATCTCCATCAGCCACTGCCCAGCACGACCTGCTGCTCCCAGAGCCCACCACACAGCAAAGGCACGTGGAAAATGAATCGATCAAGAAATTAATAATTACCAGTTTCTAAGCAAGTTCATAGAATCATAGAATCATAGAATCATTCAGGTTGGAAAGGACCCCCAGGATCACCAAGCCCAACCTTGGTCCAACATCTCCCTGACCCCCAGACCATGTCCCAAAGCCCCACATCTACTCGTTTGTTGAACCCCCCCAGGGATGGTGACTCCAGCACCTCCCTGGGCAGCCTGGGCCAGTCCCTGACCACTCTGTCAGTGAAGAACTTCTTCCTAATGTCCAATCTAAACATGCCCTGGTGCACCCTGAGGCCATCACCTCTTGTCCTGAAAAATCCTGTGAAAGTGCAATTATTGCACCCTGAAACACCGCTGAGAGATCAAAGACAAGACAGGGAACAAAGCAGCTGGCGAAAATGGGGTAATCAAATAATTATTTATACTGTAATTGGCACTGAAACCCCCCCGTGTGCAGGAGCAGATACGCAGAGTGATAACTGGAGACCAGCAGAGACAGCAGCCTGGCTACAGCAGCACTCACCAGGGTCACTCAGTCCTGCTCCTACATTGGCTCCTCCGCAGACTTGTGCCCACAGCCCATTTGTTTTGCTCATTAGGGAGCAGTGAAGTGGAGCCAGCAGGAGCCAGGCTGGTATCAGCCGGGCTGAGGAGATTGCTGCTGGCTTCGGACATGCTTCAGTGGAGCTTCTTCAGAAGGGAAACGGCACAAAACAAGGAGATAAATCACTCCCGAGTGCGGGAGGCAGGAGTGACGGGTGGATGGGCTCCCCCTGCATCCCTCGCAGGGCTCTGCCCACCCAAGATCAGCTCCTGGGGGGTGGTCAGAGGCTGCAGAGTGCCCACGGGCTGGTGGGCAGCTTGATAAGCTCTGCAAACAACTTGGAGCAAAACCAACCAGGAGTTTGGAGGCCCTGGGCAACGCTGAGGAGAAGTCTCTCTGAGGAGCACTCTGCTGGCGGCCCAGATACAAGGCTTTGAACGTACTCCTGAATTTACCTGCTCGAGTATAAATCCATATCAACACTTGGCTACAAGCGAGAACTCTCTGCAATAAAACAGGTGGGTGGATGAAAGCAATAAATGAATGCCAAGCACAAACACCATTTCCAGCCCTTCCTAGAAGGCTGCTTTCAGCTGACATTGTTGGCTTGTAGAGCCTCTTGTGCATCTCCTTCTTGCCCCTGGTTCCTGATGCACCCTCCAGATGAGTGTTCTCCTTGCTCACAAAGCTTTAGGCAGCACACACCAACCTCGGGTGCTTCTCATCCCCCAGTGACTCCAGCCCCTCTCACATGTTCTTTTTTTTGCACTGAAAAGGGAAATAAAGTGGAGCCAGTAGATGCAGATCAGGCAAAGGGTGGTGCCTGCAACTGCCATGGCATGAAACGCTTGGAGAGAATCACAGAATGTACTGGGTTGGAAGGGACCTCCAAAGGTCATCTAGTCCAACCAGGTATTGAAAGGTCACTATAAGGTCCTGACCATCCTGCTGACAGGGCTGGAGATGCTCCATGAGTCAGAGGAGCTCATTACAACGAGGGGTTATGTTTATGGCTGCCATGACACACACAAACTCTCTGTTCACACAGCCCTAAAATGAGAATAGGGGTTTTTAAACTGTTTAAATGAGGTGGTTTCCTTCTCGTCCCAGCCTGGGGAAGTCGGTGTGATCTACACACCAGGCATGAATGGTCCATGTGATATATCACCCGAGGGAAACATTGCAGGTTATGGCAACGCTGGGAAGCGTGTGAGGGCTGAGAGAAGCCAGAGAGATGTAGAAATGCACTTTGTCAAGTGTAATTCATCCCAGGACGATGCAGGTACAGGCACTTAATGGGATTCTGGGCTCCCCTGCTCGGTGTCCTTTGCTGCAGGACCAGGGCTGCATTATTATGCTGCTGTTTCCACTCTCATTCCACCCGTGACACCAGAGCCCACTGGTGCCATCTTTTCTGGCTGCCTGTTCTCCATAAACTCATTCCCTGAGCTCATCTTCCAGCCTGTGATTTATCTGACCCCCGGACGAGGTGCTCTGAGCGCTGCAGTTGTGCTCGTGAGGACATTTCCAGCCTGTCTGCAGCTGTATATCTCACAGTTGCCACCAGCCTTGCACTGCTTCCAGTTTTATGGGAGCTAATTTCTCCCTGCTCGCAGGGAAAAAGCTGGGTTTAGGGAAAGAAGAAAGGATGGAGGGCCTGGGGACAGCAGGAATTTCCACAGGCTGAATGCAATTGCTCCTCTTTGGTAGCCCTGTCATTTGGAGGCAGCAGATCCCCCCCGAGCAGTGATCTGGAGCCCCTCAGCTGAAGGGTGACCTCTCCAAGGCTATTGGGGAACAGCCTCCCATGCTGACACCTAAAAGCAGTGACCTATCTTGGGAAGAAGCTCCACAGCCTGTTTGTCCCTGCGAGAGCCCAGCCTGCCAACCTTCAGCAGCTTTGCTCTGGGGACCATCAGCCAAGTTATCCCATAATTCTGGTTGTCACTATTCATAGGAATCAACGGGGAGAACTGAGGGCTCAAAAAAACTCATGTAAAAGACTCACCAGAAAATGTGTGAGTGTGTGTGGGGGATATCTTCATATTTATCCCGTACAAGCCAAAGGAAAATTAAGCCTTGGCATCCTTAGCTAATCACACATTCGACTAGCATCCAGATAGAAAAATAATAATATCAAAAATTATATTCTTCATGCAGCAGAGAAGGCTGACACAGAATGAGAAGAGGTGCCAGAAAACACAGGAGGAGAACATGGGCTGCAAACACTGAAGGAGACCAGGAAGGAGAAGAAAGGAAAATTGAGAGTGACAAAAGGGATTCATGAATGAGGCCTGCTCCTTGTAAAAATGGATTAAAAAAAGAGCTATAAACCCTTCCAATAGTGACTGGTTTTGGCCTGTGCTGCACACAGGCTCACACAGATGCCAGATGCCTCTTTCTCAGCTGTCCCTGCTCATGAGGAGGCTGCAGCCCCCCGGGAGCAGCCCTGCCGGGAGGGGATGATGAGAGCACACACTGCCTGGTGCCAGCACTCACCTTCTCCCCAGCTGGGAACAACCACGGACACTCTGATGGTTGGGGGGAGAAAACTGTTAATGATGTGTTGATGAACATGGAGTTAATTTTCTGATACATTTCCTACAAACTGTTTCTTTAGGAATTCTCCTCAGAGCCCAGCAAGCAGCTTGGAAGAGCTCCTGTTAACTAGTGACGGCTGCTCTGGGATCACACCAGGAGGTGTCTGGGCAGTCTTTGGTTTCTGGTAGCAGAAATGCCTTTTCTACCCCACTAAGGAGGTGGGGGAAGTAGGACAGACAGAGCTGGTCACTGTTTGTTTGTGGTTGGGTTTTCCTCCCCTGAGAAATTCCAAATAAATCAGTTTTCCAAGCAGGGAGTGTAAATTCAGTAGCAAAATGGAAATAGTCCCCACTGCATCATAAGGGAAAGCAAGAGCAAGTCAACTGGGAGGTGGGAGCAAACATGTGCAGAGGTGACTTTGGGAGCAAAGAGATCACAGAAAGAATTAAAAAAAAGAGAGAAAAATAGTGTATACAACATGCAGCATCCCAGGAGACCAGCCTCTTGCTTGGGTTACATGGACCTTTCCCAGCAGCAGAGCTCGTATCTGGAATCTCAGCTTTCCTTTAGATGTTTAAAATAATTAATTAAAAAGAGGCATGGAAAAGATCCAGGAGAAATGCTGCAGGAGCAGGTGAGGTGTGTGCTGAGGTGCCCAGGGCAGGGTGGAGGGGCTGCTCTTGCCTCCACAGGGATGGAGCACGGCTGGAGCAAACGCAATGACAAATGCTTGAGCAGCACTTAAAAAGGAACACAGGGAATGGAGTCTGAGAGGTGAGAAATTGAATTTTAAGCCCATAAAGCACTGCACGACCATAGCTGTGACAGAGCCCTGCTCAGCATGTGGAGCTGTGCCCATCCATCCCCTCCCGTGCCCGAGCTCTGGTGATGCTCAAGGGAAGGGTGCTGGGCTGTTCCAGCACCCCAGAAGGTGACTGCTTCTAGGGATTTCTGTGAATTCCCCTTATTACCAAAAGACACTCCCAGTATTGATGCAGAATCATAGAATCACACAATGATCAATGATGGACCTCAAAGACCATCCATCTCATTCCACCCCCCCTGCCACGGTAGGGACACCTCCCGCTAGACCAGGTTGCTCCAGGCCCCATCCAGCCTGGCCTTGGACACCTCCAGAAGATGTGGGTCTGAGGGGGAGAAGAACAAAGCTGAGTGACACAGTCCCAGTGTACAGCAGACGTTCTCCACCCAGATCCAAGCACCAGAGAAGACGAGGGCTTTGCATTCCTGCCTCCTCCTGAATGAGAAAGCATCAACTTAGCAATAAAACCCACGGACAAATAGCTGAAGAATAACCCAGTTTTCCAACATAATTTGTACTACACGCTGCAGCTAACATGTATTATGTTGAGGAATTGCCAATTCCCTGATTTTCCAGGCTTCTTAAACCCATAATAAAGAGCACATGTCAGGGATTTCATTGCCTGCAGTCCGTGGCAGAAGCTATTCTTCCTGGCTGGCTAAGAAGGTAAAACCCATAGTTATGCACTTCTGCAGTATATGTCACTGGAAAATACAGATCTCTGCTGTAAATGAAGGCCTGTGCAGCAGTACATCAGTCCAAAACCCAGCAGCGTGAAGAAAATGGCCCCATCCATCAAGGTGCAGGAGGAGGTTAGTGGTGTTGGTCTCCTCAGCACTGCTGTGGAGGGAGGGAGGGACCTGGGAGGGACCCATCCCCATCACCCCCAGATCCCCCACTGGAGAAGATGTGCCAGGCAGGAGGAGATGTAGCCAAAACAGCAGGCGTGGGGACAGGTCTGGCTTATGGCTCACCTCACCTGAAGAGTCTGAGGTAGACAATGACCACCACCACCATGGTCTGCTGCTCCTCACCTCCTGCTCCCCTACACACCCCAGCAAAGCCTCCTGCTGCCTGCTCCTCTCCCAGCTACCCCAGGGACAGCCCACCCCCAAACGGGTGATGTAACTTTGGTCTCACACCTGAGAAACTCCAGATTTCTCTTTATACACTACAACTCTTTCCCCTTTTCCCGAGGCTTCCACCCACTTATGGATAAAACTCATTTTCTGTTATTTACGGTTTATGATCTGATTTTCAATTTTCCCCAGCACAGAAATATTTGTGAGAAAGGGCGGGGCAGAGATGAGGAACCCATGAATATCAGGAGCTGAAATGCTCCCCATCCTTTCTCTTTCTCACACACTGAGATACCAGCTACGCTACATTTTGTCCTCGCTTATCACTCAGAATTACTTGGGCGTGACATTTATCTTCGTGTAACACAAACAGCGTATGGAGGAGGGGGGAACAACCAGATGCATTTTGTACTTTGGATTCGGTTTTGCTTAAAAGGTTATCTGTCCCACATCACTATCTTGTTTCTTTTCTATAATGATACTTAAAATATGGAAAAAACCCTCCACTTTTTCCTTCAAAATGAAAACTCACTGATGATGCACACTCAGCAGTAAAATAACTTGGGCTTGCTCATCATCATCCAGAAGCATTTGAGTGACAGTCAAGTTAAAGAGCCCTGATTAGCACATGAAATATCATAGAAGATCCAAACAAAGGCAGAGCTTCAGATCCCTCGAATACAAATACCCCAAATAAATAAACCTTCAGTGTTGGCACAGCTTGTTTGTGGATATCCAACTCGTGGGGGGACACCCCTTTTCTTCTGGATAAACGTAGCTCCACATCAGGCATTAATAACACCTGACATGACCAGTTGAGAGGAGCAATCCCACCCTGTCCTCTCTCCCTTCAGCCTGTCTGAAGCTAAATAATTCCAACTACTTGTGAATAAAAAGCTAAAGAGTCAACACCCTCCAGCTCCTTTTGCTGACACACGGGGCCCTTCATGTGCCACGACTGGTGCTGATGGAAACATCTGTGGAACTCCCATGTTCAGCAAATCCATGCTAGAAGTTGGCTCATCTCTAATCTCCTTCTGCCACCCACGTTTGGTACATCTGCTGTGGGAACAGGCTGCCCCCAGCCAAGGGCTGGGCAAACACCACGGGGGAGGTCACAGCACCCAGGCCAGGAGCAGGCACAGCAGAGCCAGGCTCACCAACACTCAGCAGGGATTAATGGAGGGTTCTGAGCAAACCAAGAGCCCCACCTCACCAGGACCTCAAGCTGTATTTAAGCCCACACCTCAGGCAGTATTTTCCCCAAATACCCTGGTTTTAAATTCCTGGCGTACCTCAGTACCGTTGGTGTCCTCCAAACAACATTGGCCTAAAAATAAGATGCAACATTTTCAAACAAAACTGTCACATTCCAAGTTGACAGTCTAAGGGCTGAAAGAAACCAGGAGAAGAAAGAGGAGCACTGTCCCTAGTGCAGTGGACAGCACTTTGCAGTCAGCTTGAGAAGACACTGCTCCGAGTTACTTAGCAGGGAAAGCCAAGCCTAAGGGGAAGCAGCTAAATAAATTCAGAGAGAGGGAAGAACAGAAAGAGTGGTAGAAAAGCACCTTTTGCTCCTCTTGAGTCTTTCTGAAGGAACTTCATAAGCACAGCAGAGCAAGAGAAAAAGAAAAAAAAACAGGACCTCATTCAGTTTTAAAGAGATTTAAAGCCTATTGTTCCTAATGGATTATCATACTTTAAAATAAACCAGATCAGATGCGTTCAGCTGAGCTGCATCCCATAACACCAAGAGCTTTTAGAGCTGGCCTCAGAGCGCACCCATTAAAACTCCATCAGATAATTACCATCTATTTGGCTGGGGGTAGAGCTTTAACCTCAGACTGCATAATTTGGGGGAAAATTCAGAATAGAGCTGTAGCTTCTTACTTATTAAGGGCATTTTAATAGTCTGTGCTGCTGCCTCACGCTCCCACTTGTATTGCCTGGATATTGATGATCTCGAACCGGCACGGGCAGAGCTCAAGTGCTCTGTCTTTGCTCCTCACATGCATATTTTCATGTTGATGACATCCAGACTGGACAGAGAGAGGACTTGGTGCCACCAGGGACACCTCATTATACATTTCAGACAGGCTTCTTCATTCCACCAGCCCAGCTCCACGTCAGGAGCTTTTGTCTCGCCAAAGACAGGTCTGACCCTGCAACATCCCCACGGTGGGACACGAGAGCTCAGTGATGATGGGACACAACATCTAGCACAGCATCACATGAGCAACATGCCCCATCCTGACCCTCTTGCTCCCCAGAAGACCAGCCCAGCCCAGGCTGCCTCCCCTATGCTGCTAAAATGGTTTTATGGGGTCATACAACATGGTCCCATTTTAATCTCAGCATGTGGATCAAATAATTGTTTGGATTTTAATATTGAGTCTATGTTTCAGTGATTTGCATTTAAATGTGTTGTCAGAGAACTTCCAGAAATCTTTAATAAGACAACTGATTTGCATTTTAATGTGCACTTAAAGAATTTCAAGAAATCTTTTCATGTGAATAGTGTTATCTGAGTAATGTTCACACTGGAGGGGGAGCGAGAGCTGCTGAATTGCTAAGTACAATTCCAACAGAACCGCTTTGAGACAGCCCAGCCTGGCTGGACTTTGGTGAGGAAAAAAAGTCTTACTGAGGACGTGGCTTACAGGAAAGCTGGGAGAGCAGTGGGGAGACCTGGGCTGGTGCAGAGGAGGCTGAAGAGCAAACCACCAGCACTCACTGTGACCAGGAGCACCTCAGTGAAGCCCCAGCCCGGTGACTCACAGAGGGATTGTGAGCTCTAAAGGGCCATTTGCTGGAGCTCACAGCAGCTTTATAAATAATTCAGCTGGGTAATGTCTCACTTGAGCCATCCTGCAAGCCAAGGAACCAGCAGCTTGTCTCCTCTGTCAGATGTGAAGATAGACAAAAGTGTGATTTCCTTCCCATGCTCCTCAATAAGATGAATATTTTAACCTCCCTGTGACTCTCTGTCTCTTTAGAGCACACAGTATCTAAGCCATGCTGCTCCACTTGCACCTTCAGGTCACAGGGCAACTCTCTTCTCCTGGAACCAATCCAGTGCCATTTATTTCCACCACATTACTGGGAAAAAGAAGCAGAGAGGCTGGGTAGGGCTTCCGAGAATGAGAAACAGAACAAGGCTTCACAAAAGCTAAAACCAGAGATGAGCTAAGCAAAAAAAGGAAGAGAAAACCCCCATCCTCCCTTCACAAGCAGAGCCTCCCCACCACTGCAGTCCTCTCCGGGCCAAGCCTTCCACCACCATGGGACAGAGACTCACCACAATGACCCCACAGGTCTGAGGAGCAGCTGGTGGCTGCAGAGAAGCTCTGACAGCCCTTGCTGACACTCTTCCAAGAGCCATCAGAGCACCAGCACACACCATTATGTTAATCACTACCAGCAGCACAGGTCTAAGTGCTGGGGAAAGAGTCTGTGCTTCTGATCATCAGCTTTATCCCACACTCACTCCTGAGCAGAGCAAAACTCTGAGCTGATGTCAAGCCAAGTTCTTTCTTCCATCTGTAACAGCAGCAAAGAAAAGGCTCCTTTAGCCTGAGCTTTCTAATAAAACATTTGTAGGTGCCTGCAGATTATCTGAACAGAATATTAGGTTTCTACACTGCTCGGGTTCTTTACGCTCTCACTTGAGCACCAAACATTCAACACACAGAGCAGCTCGGCTGATCGTGTAGTTAAGTCATGCATTGAAGTTTAAGCTTTATTAAGTTAGCTTAGGTGTCTCTGGATGATGGAAACAGACACTGGATCTATGGAAAAGTTCTCATTAGAATAAACCCATCCAAAAAGTTATACATAAATATTCAAAGCAGTTGAGAAGCCCACGGTCCAGTTACAGCCCCAGCCTTACCTGCCTCCCAGCACACACCTCACCAGTGCCCATCCCTGCAGATCAATGGGTCTGACTGGGAACCACAGCTCTGCCAAATAGAACAAGCTGGGCTACAAAGGGTAGTAGTGGCTGCTTCCAATAAATAGGTAATGACAGGCTCCTCACTAGCAACAAGTGGAGGCAATAAAGACTATCCTAAGGTTAAAATTAGCTCTTTTAGGCCTCAGAAGTTACTTGCAGCTAAGAGAATGCCAGAGGAATGCAGGAACGCTGTCCTGCTGCTAAACAAATGCAAGGCTGAGGCATTTATCAAAAATAAATGACATTAGGAAAGGAAGACACTTATTTTTAGCAGATGGCTCCTTCCCTGACAAGGCTCTGCTCAGTTCACACGTCACTGGTACCCAGGGACTCAGGTTGTCTCAGCATCTCCTCAGTGGAGGGAGGGATGGGTGCTGTGAATGCTGCGAGCACAAACTCACTCTGGGCTGAAAGAGGAACTGAAGAGAGAGATCCAGCCTAACTGAGGAGATCCAGCCTCCTCTGCCCTCCCCACCCAGCCTCAGCTTTGCTAAAATGAGCTTTCTTGGACGGGTTAAGACCAAGTCGGACAGGGCTTTGAGCAACCTGGTCTAGTGGGAGGTGTCACTCCCCATGGCAGGGGGGTTGGAATGAGATGATCTTAAAGGTCCCTTCCAACCCAACCCATTCTATGGTTCTGTGAAAATACAGAATGTTCCTGTGCACAACAGAGCAATGTGTAATTTAATGTAGATACAGCTACATAGGCTGCTCGTGGACACACAGAGCCTGCAACCCCCAGCTCTGCAAACCTGCTGGTGCAATCAAAAGTTTAAAAACTCCAATTAGCCAAGTGGAGACATATGCGAGGAGACAGCACAATAATTAGTAGAAACCAAACTGGATACTTCGGAGTTTAAATTATCTAACACATAATTGCTACATAAGTAGGAATATTTGTTTGTTTACTCTCCATGGGGTCACCTGCTGCTCCCTCCCAACAAAGCTGCCATTGATTTTAAGTGGAATAGGCTTCTGCTGCTTAAGCCAATTATTTTCCCACCAGAGATCAGAGCATCAATAAAAATGAACAAATTAGCTGTTTTTTATCAGCTGAAATATTGGTTCTGTGGGATTTTTATCACATTCTTGATTGCAATAAACATAAACAGTGTCACATACCCATCAAGGCTGCCAACTCCTGGGATGTTGTGGAGCCCTTTGTCATGTTTATCTCACCCCTGCTAGAGCCTGGGTGCTCCTGGGCTGGGGGAATTCACTACAGGTTGGTCTTTAGTGCCTACTGATAAGCTGAGGAGAAAACATGGTGGAAAGACAGGGTTTGTATCATCCTGCATCTAAACAGCAGTTCCAAGCACAAGGGAACTTCTCCTTGCTGCAGAAGCTGGCTCTGTGTGTCTGGTGAATTTGGGTCACAGAAATACACGTGTTCTTTGGCACATTGCCATGGGGTTTGTGATGCACACCAGATACAACTTCAGCTGTGAGGAGAACTTAAAGGTCTGGGTGAAATGCCTCTCACAATGTCAGTGAAGGGGCAGAGCCACCCTTGTGACCCACATCACCAAGAGGTCTGTACTGGGGACCTCGTGGTGGGTACACTGGGCTGGACGGGCTGATGAGCGAGGGCTCATCAGATGGGTTCAGTCTCCTCTGGGGACGTCTGGGACGTGTCCCTGCCCTGCAGAGGGGGTTGTTTTAGACGAGGTTAGATCCAGGTGGACGTGTTCAGAACAGCTCAGTGGAGCTGTGACTCCTGTACATCCAAACAGCTCCTGGCAAACGGTGTCGTTCTGGATCTATCAGAGCTGACCTGTCTTTGTGCAGCGCTTTGTCGCTGCACACCCAGTTAGCCCGGGAGATGATGGAGGCAAAATGACAGGCAAAAATAAGGATGAGCACTTCAACATCCACACACGAGTCCCCTGGCTTGGGTTTTCATACAGGAGTAAAAGAAGAAGCTTTAGATTAAAAACGCAGTGCCTGCTGAGGTCCACAGGCTCCCACCCGCCTCCCCCAGCCCTGGCAGTGACTTGAACCAGCTCCTACACAACCCTGCCCAAAAAGAGAAGGGGATGGGTGGAAAAACCCATGGCCAAGGTCAGGGTACCCCCCATTCGGCACAGACCATGGTGCCAGGGTGGGAACAGCCTTTCCTGAGTGGCTCGTGAAACATCCCTGGTTTAGGGCGTGCATATTTATGTCTTTGGAATTAGAGCCCTGCAGCCAGGAAATTGATAACCACGCTGCAGCCACGAGCACTGTTTGCACAGGCAGCGAGGAACACAAACAATCAAACACCCAATAACCTTATGCAAAGCCCTTTTAAAAGAAATACGACTTGCCCTAACGAAACATCCTTTAAGGTTTAACTTAATCTGTTCTCTCCAGTTACTTCATCCCTGGGGAATAAGCACATTAAAGCAGTGATGATCTGTACATGCAAGAAAAGGCATTACAATGCCATTATCAATACAAACCAATTTAAAATGCTTCCAATATTTAGAGAAGAGCTACAGCAGGATTGCAAACAAAATCTCTGATCACTTTTTCAAACAATATTTAATCTGTCCTATAGCCATGGCTCTGGAAAAGCTGCATCTGCAAACACAAAATACAGTGTGTAACTAAAGTTGTCACCCTAGCTGAGCAAACACATTCCAGCTCGTATTTTACTTATTAAACTTCATTTTTATTCTTTCTGGAATATGTTCAAAATCAGGTTGCAGAACTTGCAAACACCTTCATCACTGGTAGTCCTGCCTGGGTTTATCCATGTGGTGCAGAAACCTGGCAGGGGCAGGGTCAGGAAATTCGGGTACAGGAAAATTCCTCTGTCCCCAGGGTGATGATTCATGTCACTGAACAGCCCAGTGGATGCTTGGAATATGTTACTGGAGCTCAGGTTTGGTCGTGTGGCTGGGTAACGTGGGCAGATGGACTGACACCCACTTCAAGCTCTGCTTTGATTTCAGCCATGGAGATGTAGGTGGAGCAAAGTGTGGTGAGATCTGCCTGGGATGATAGAGGAGGCTGAGAGGAGACCTCATTGCTCTCTACAACTGCCTAAAAGGAGGTTGTGGTGAGGCAGGGGTTGGGCTCTTCTCCCAAGGAACTAATGACAGGACAAGAGGTGATGGCCTCAAGTTGCTCCAGGGGAGGTTTAGACTGGACATTAGGAAGAAGTTCTTTACTGCAAGAGTGGCCAGGCACTGGACCAGGCTGCCCAGGGAGGTGCTGGAGTCACCATCCCTGGAGGGTTCAACAAACAAGTAGATGTGGGGCTTTGGGACGTGGTCTGGGGGTCAGGGAGATGCTGGACAAAGGTTGGACTTGATGATCCTGGAGGTCTTTCCCAACCTAAATGATTCTGTCACCACTGCTCTCATACACAGCATTGTAACGTTCTCCCATGAAATATTCATTGCTCACCCCCACTCACCCTGTCCCCATTAGTGGCTGAGCATGTGCTGGAGCTGCAGAGCAGGGGAGAGGCTGATGCCAGCCCCTGGGCAGCTCGGTGCTGACCCTCCCCAGGTGCTCCAGGAAACCAGATCAGCTCCAACACCTCTGGCTATGGCACGGGCTTCTCGGTCAATGTCATCCAGGATAATTATGGAAAATACTAATTATCAGAAATAGGTGGGAGGGCACCATTGCTTGCGCTCCAGGGCATCCCAAAAGCCCTTTCTGCGTCAGAGCAGCTGCCCCAGCAAGAGGGGACGTGCCAGCCCTGGGGGCATGAGACATCTCACAGCCTTTGGAGATGTGCTCTGGTGGCACCCTGGTTCCACAGGCTGCCCAGGTGACCCTGCAGCCCCCAGCCAGCCCCCACCAAAGCCCTTTGCATTCTCCACCAGTCTCCCAGGAAGCTGAAAAAAAAGTGACTGAGATGGGGAGATGGGGAGATGACGGGGAGATGGAGAGATGGGGAGATGGGGTCCCTGCAGCAGGGAAGTGCCTCCACCCCACCATTGCTGCGCTCCCGGCCCCGCTGTGTTTTAAGGATGGGAACAGTGTCTTCTGAAGCACCGTGGGCTTTAACGAGCAGGAGGGAGGTTTGTACATTTGCATGCGAGAGGAATGAGTAATGGCAGCAGGCACGAGGGAGGAATAAATGAACCTGATTATACCTCCACCTGCAACTGGTGTCTTTGCCCTTACACCATATGTTTGCATCATTTTTTATGGAAACCCTCCCTGCAGCCGGGATATAAAAGTGAAAGGCATCAAGGACAGGTTACAGACTGAGATATATTCTCGCTGGTCCAGTGAGACCTCAGGAACACGTCCCCTTGTTAGCAGTAAGCTGGGTAGACAGTTGCTCAATGATTTCACCCTTGGGTAATGTTGTTTTCCCCAGTCTAAGGATCTCAAACACCTCCAGCTTGTTTCAAATGCAGGAGGCACTTGGGCTCCCCTGCTTTCTGGATTGGGCTCTAAATTAAACACCAACCCCACGGGCTGGCAGGAGCCTCCCTGTGCCCAGCTCCACGCTGCAAACAGCCCTGCCAAGGGTGAGGATCCAACCTCAGCCCTCCCAGGAGATGCCACCCAGGGCAGCCCCCAGCAGGCATGAAGCCCAGGCAGAACCAGGGTTGGCACACAGGAGACGTGCCTGGGACACGTGCTCACAAGTCCTTCCCCCTGAGAACGTGGAGAAACAGCACAGAAAATGTACCAGGTGTATGGAAACACTGGTGCCTCTGCAGGGAAACGAGTGCTGGGGAGTAGGTGTGAAATATTCAGGTGGGCATTAATAATTTGTTGCAGTAGATTTTAATTTTACTGATAAAATATTAAATCAGCTTATAAATTATGACAAGAATATAACCCTGTGTCTCACGACAGGATTAGGTAAGAAGTATCAGATCCTCACTGGTGTAAAAGTGGGGTCAGATGACTAGATGACCTTTGGAGGTCCCTTCCAACCCAAACCTATGATTCTATGTAGGGAGAGGAGTTTTAGGTAGAAATTGGGCTGGTTTCAGCCCAAAGTTACAAGGCAAAGAGATCCTGAGAAGACTGGCACATGTGCCCAGACCCACACGTGCACAGGGACAGCAACACCAAGCAGAGCAATAATAACAATAGTCAGTAATTTGTTCTTAACCTGTTCAAAATAAAAATAACCAGTGTACAAGTTCACTCCTCGGACCATCTGCATCTCATAAGCATAAGTTAAAATCCTGACACCATCTGCTCAGTTGGAATTTTAATACCTCACCAATATGCCAAATCACAGCGATGCCAGCAAGGACAGCAGCCTCCTCATCCACCACACAACTTGCTGCCACACTTTAATGAGGTGGGGACAAAATCAGCCAACGTGGAGCATGAGGAACGTGGGTGTTTGCTGCTCCCCTCGGCTTGGGGAACAGCTCTAGGCCACTGGTGGTGCTCCTGGAGCTGCCCTCACAGCCCTGATGGAAACAGGCAACTGGGGTAGGACACCTGGAGACTAAAAATAAACAGAAAGGGTTCTCATGGAACATATTTTGCTCTCAACAACAGAGCACAGTTGGCAGCCCCAAGGGAGACCTTCCAGAAGAGAGATCCATCACCTCCACGGTGAGGTTCAAGTCCCTGGGCACCACCTCAATGCCCTTTGGCCATGGTGGTGGCTGGGACTGTCTGGTCCTTCTGCCAAGCACCAGTCGTGGCCACCTCCACATCTTCTGTTTGTGATGGACCAAAGAGGAGATGCTGAGATCCCAGCAAGCAGCTGACATTGTGAATGCAGGGGCGAGTTTGGATTCAATGGCAAAAAAAAGTACCTGAAAAAACCCACCTTGCTAAATGAGCCCAGCAAGATTTATACCATCTTTTAACTAATTATTACTAGCAAGGCTGCTGAAAGCCTTTGCATATTTTTTATTGGCCCTAGTGGGAAAAAATCAATTTTAAAATGGAAATTAATATAATATCTGCCCGGCCTTCTTCAGTGATTTTTTTTCTTGCTTAGCAATACTGTAGTTACAAACCATACATCATGTCCCGTGCTTCTTAGGATCAATTTCTTCCAGAAAGAAAAACAGAAATGCATTCCCTTCCCACTGCAGGAGATGGAGTGAATGAGAGTGAGGGAGGGGAGGAAGGCAAAACACAGTCGAGCCAGTAAATCTTCCAGACGTAGCACACATCCAATTTTTCCTGATCAATGGAACTACGTAGGCATGTTCACAAAATTTAATTAAGTTCTGTTCCCCTAGAAATCTGTGTGCACCGTTTCCCTGGAATTATTTATTTACTAGCTGCCATGTAGCTTTTAGCTCCCCTCCAGACAATGATTGGTTTCCACTGCATCCCCATTAGCACTAGAGAGGCTGCTTCCCAAACGGCTGTGGGAAGGGCTGCTCTGTAGGTTGACTGTCTTCTTGCAAAGAAAATCTATTAATGGATCTAGACGCACTTCAAGGATGATGCTTTTTGTACCAAAGCCACCAGAAAAAGTGAGGAAAGAGATGTACAAAGGGACAAAATTCCCTCTGGCTGCTGCAGGGTTTGCACCCAGACCTGGGCTGAGCCTGAGCCTGGTGCTGCTGGGCTGCAAATACACAAACCCAAACCTCTTTGCTACTGCTGTGAGTTTATCTGGGCATGGGATGGTGAGTCTGAGGGGATGGGGAGTGTCTGATGGCCAGGGAACAGCACAGCCCCAGCCTGGAGCTCCCAACCCCTTGGCTCATCTACTGAAATCAAAGAGCTGTCCAGGGAGAGGCAGAAGAACCAGTCACTCTGCCCACATGGACAGATCTGGTGGCTAATGTGCCACCTGCTTCCTACCAGCCTGACTGGGAACATGTGGGCTGCTCTTGGAGGAAAAAGGATGCAATTATTATGGGTTTCAAACAGATCAGCTTCTCCAGCCCTTCAAGTTTTGGCACAGGAAAGGTTATTCAGAAGGTTGGACTTGATGATCCTAGAGATCTTTTCCAACTTAAATGATTGATTCTATGATTCTTAAACCCAGAAAATCTTTATTATTAGGTAAATACTGATGCTTCCTAGGGACAAGTTGAGTATTTTTAAGGTTTAGAAGTGGGTGTACTTAGGGCATGGTTTGATTCTCCCCATTGATGATCTCCAATAGATCTGCCAGTCTCAGTGGGTGCAGATTACCACAGGCTGCCTAATCCCACACCTGGGACATTTTTTTCTATTCATTGCCCATTCTGCAAGCAAAAACCCCAACAATCCAACCTAACTAACAGATATAAGCCAGGAAAAGCCCGTGACACCCATTTCTATTCTAAGTCCAAACAGTGTGACAACACTGGGAGGGAGGGGGCTTTATTTCTTTACTTCTATCATGGGGGACATCAAAACCAGTGCACAAAACAAATACTTTTGCCACTATAGGTTCATCTTTACAATAACATGTGGAAACATTCATTGGACTCCTGCACTCAGGAGCACCCTTGCCTGGGTTGGAAGAGGTGAACTGGCCTCAGCCACAAGCCCCCCTGGGGGGCTGCAGAGGAGCCCAGGGAACCTGGTCTGTCCCCAGCAGTGAGGATGTCACAGAGTTCTGGAAATTCTTCCCCCAGACAGAACCTTTTACAGGACTCTCTGAAACCACAGACTCTGTAATCAGATCTCTACCAGTGAAAGCATTCTTATCAGCATCCTTATTTAAATAGCCTTTGTCTGCTCGGAGTGAGGCAGAGGCAGCTTTCTGTCTGCTCTGACTTGGAGGAAGGGAACGAATTATTGCTCATGTAATATAAGTGCATTGACTTGGCAGAATAGAGGATTTGTTCTCTTGAATGCTTACAAATGAATGAAATCAAGGATACCAGCAGCAGCTCTTCCCCAGCCTGGAAACACGTGCTCTGGCATCTCCAGAACTGTGGCTCCAGCAGGAAAGTCAAGGCACCCTTGGGCTGCACCTGGTTTGGGTTAAACAACGTCCAGGGGAAGGAAGGAATTTCATCAAGCCATGAAAACCTCAGTAACCTCCAAGTGCTGTGGTTAGTGCTGGCAGAGGGACAGAGGGAAACCAGCCAGAGCAGGGTGCTCAGGTTAGAGCACGTCAGGATTAAAGGAACAAGACAAAAGGACCTCAACCTTCAGGAAACTGTCAACTGAGAGTGACCTCTCAAGAAATCACAGCTGGACTTACATAAAGTACATTAAATCCATTTGCTGTGTCAAACAACAAGGTATCTTCACAGCAACCCATCCTAATTAGCCAAACGTCTCAGCAGAGCCTTCATCATTACTTCAGTTTTACTCTTCTGCCTACAAGCATAACATTAACAATAAAAGTAATAAATAATATAATACATAACATTGTTTATGCTTAAAATTATATTACCACTGACCACTATTGGGCCATTCATTCAGGAAAAAAAAGCCCTCTTTAATTTTGCAAGAGGACAGTGCTAATCATTTTTCCCCACAACTGTGCTGCCACATCATACCCAACAAAAATAACCAGGCACCCTCTTGGGGAGCAACCCCCTGCTCTGGCTTCGATGACCACCTAAAGACTAAGAGAGCAAACCAAAGAAAACCAAAGCAAACGCACTTTTAAAATAATCAGCAACTCAGCAAATTCCTTCTCATTGATCCAGGTGCTCTATTTCATTTAGCTGATGATCAATAATCACATTTTTATATGAGCAACCAGTAAATTCTCCAAAAGCCACCTTCACTTCCCCAGCCTCCACAATCCTGGTCCTCTGTGGAATGGAGCATTGGGCTTTCCCACCCCAGCTGAGAAAAATTCAGTGACTTTCCCTTTGCAGGACCCCAACTAGACCTTTTCCAAGCTCCCTGCTGGCCTGCTTTTTGCTCACCCAAGCTTTGCTACGAGTTCTTGGCTTTGAGAACATTTAAAGTACAGAATTCAGTCAAAATCAGCATGTTCCGCTGGGTTCTATTTCAGCCTGATTTACTTCTGGTGTAAAAATACACTCTGATTCAGTTTGACGGAAATTCAATCTGAAGTCTTGAATAAGTCTCCTCCAAAACATGCAGAGAGAACCTTTTCTTTAAATCTGGCTTTCAGACCCTGGCCAAAGCCTAATGCCCAAGCTGGGTCTCTTGCAGCACGAGCTCAGAGCTGCTCCCTCCAACATAATTCTGCTCTGGTAGGAAACAGAATTCCTCTAGAGATGGACACTAAAACTCAGGCTCATCTTCCTGTTGGAAATTGAAGGGCTGGGGATGCTGTGGTCCTTTCCCACAGCTACAGAGATTTCCACCTGCAGACACAGAGGAGTTTGGTTCCGAGGGCTGCAGGATGGATTGCAAAGCAGCATTCCCAGGCTTCTCTTCACTCTATTTGCAGTGGAGGAATTTTTCAGCTGCCTTAGCAGCTAATCAATAAATCCTATAAATCGCTAATCTCTTTGTTGGTAGATTCAGGTGAAGCTCTGGAAGATTTTTAACACTAGAGATTTCTGAACCAGCCTCTGAAGCCCAAGAGGTTCCCAGAGCTCCCAAGTGCTCACACCAGCCCTGGGCTTATGGATGGAAAGGGACTTCACAGGACTGAGAGTCAATAGTAAGCGGTCAACAGGATCACGCTCTAATTGAACAGTTTATGGGCATTTCAACAAAACCTACACCCAGCTATTGAAACCTAAAAAAATTCTCACACTTCTAGACCTCTCACCTTCTTTTAAACATTATTAGAGCACGAATATACCAAGCTAAGCTGGGAAAACTCAGAAAAACAGCTTACACAGTAAGTACTCTGCTCAGCTCACTGCTCTTCATTCACCAGTTCACCCGGATCCCACCAGCAGAGAGAAAACCAAGGGAAATTCTTTCCAGAAGAAAAGTCCAAAGCTCTTAGGAAGGGTCATTAGCACAGAAAACACCTCCAGCCTCCCAGCTGGACCCGTGCAGGGAGATGTTTTTGTATTGTGTGTTACCCACCAAACCTGAGCCTTTATGGACCTCAGAGGCATCACAGGGGTTCAGCACCTCCCAAATCATCAAGCCAACACGAGCTGAAGCTCGAGCTCCACTGCTCCTTAAGCACTTGGGCCAACCTTAGGAGGCACAATAAAGGCAGCAATATTTTATTGTATTCCAGTATTAACTTGAGCAGGTCTGCTGAAAGCAGCAGGGGGAAATCACCCAAGCAGGGCTCCTGGGACAGGCCAGCTCAGCTCATTCCCCATCACACCTCAGAGACAATTTAAGCAATTCTGCCAAGTCTAACTCGCTTCAGTCAATTTTCTTTCTTTACCAAAAAATACATTTTTGAGCAAGTTTCATAAAAGGTTAGTCTTGCTCTTTGCAAAGATGCAATTTAGATTTCACTTCTTGTCTCCCTGTTTACTGTATGTTAGCCTTGAACTTGAAAAGCTGAAAAAAAAAAAAGGAAAATAAACTGAGAAAATGTTGTTGTTACAAGTTTAAACAAATCCAGGATGGCTGGAAAGAAAAAAAACCACCCCAACCTGCTGCAAGGAAGTGTTTGTCTGCGTGTACAATATGTTGCTGATATTCACTGAACAGCAAATATCTGTGTTCTGTTTTCTTATTTACACTCCTTTGCTCTTTCAGGTTTTGTTTGGGCAAGAACCACAAGAACATTTCAGTAAACTTTAGAGATGCTGAGTAAAGCTGCTGGTGGGTTCCAGAGCGAGCAGCCCAGGGATGCTGGGCCCCTTCCAGCCCCATCTCTGCCATCCCTGGGCAGCAAACTGGCCCGTCCCTCTTCCCACAGCTCCCTGGGACACCAGCAAGGGGATATCTCACTGGCACACGTCTGCTTTTATTACAGCAAACCCCTTCCCTGACCTGCCAACGTGGTGCTGTGGGACCTGGTGTGCTCTGCTCCTGGCAAACATCCAGCTCGAGACTGCAGCTTAAAATATATCGATTGTTTTTTTTTCCCCCCCTAAATGCCAGCCCTCCTCGGTTAATCCTTTAGCCATTACAGTCTCTTTCTGGCTGGCAGAGCAGCAGCAGCAATGCAAGGTGCACAGGGCAGGTTCTGCCTCCAGCCTGGACCTGCTGGTGGTGGCCGGGGGCAGTGGGGACACGACCACAGCCTGTGCCCATGGCCAGACCCTCAGTGAATATTTCCATTGTCTCCCCAGCACCTGCCCTGCACAGAACACACGCAGCCCTCCTGACACCTTGGGAACACCAGTGCTGAACAGAGACAGAGACCAGCACCCAAAAGCCATCCTTGCCAGCTCCTGAACTTCACTGTTCATACTTAAAATGAACTCCAAGTCCTCTATCCAAGCAACTTTTCAACCAAGTTTTGCCCTGGTTCCCCATGGAGCTGGGGTTCTTAGACTAATCTAACAATCAGATTTGACACTATTGGTTTCCAACAAACAATATTTTTCATCTATGGAATAACTCCAATAAAAAATTCTGCAGGTTTTTCAGCCTGCCATGACAAACTGGGAAAAAAATCAACGGTCACTCAGAGCAAGGTTCTCCTGACATGAAGCCTTGGCTGCCTACAGCCCCACCACCCTCAGAGGATCACCCTTGTGAGACAGAGTTCTGCTTGGCACGATGGACCAGACTCACTGATGATGACAATAATTACCTGGGAAGAGAAACACCTCCTGGCACCAGGAAAGGAACCTGCCATTACTCATTGGGTTAGGCCTTATTTTGTTATCTTTTGGGTGATTTTGATCCTCACTGATTTGAAACCAGACAGAACCAACTACCAGAAGACACGACAGTATCAGTTTAAAGAGAAGGGAAAACAGGTGCTATTTCCCTTTCTTTGACAGCACAGCTGTGGGTGTCACTGCAAGAATGTTCAGTTTTGTTAGTCAGATTCCTACCACACACTCCATTTATGAGTCAGTGCCATGAACATCAGTGCAGGATCTTTCAGCTCTGTTCACTCACACCAAGTGACGAGGCTGCATCGATCCCAAGTGGATCATCCTGAACAAAGGACACCAGGATTACCCCAGAGACAGATGCCCAATGAATGGCCACCAGAGCCACAGAGGGTCACACTTGGCATTTCTCTTTCCTCCTCCTCAGCCCCACCCCAGAGGATTCTTCTGTTTATCCCAGGACAACCTGAAAACTACTCCACAAACATCTCTGCCCATCAGCCTCCTAGCAGCAAGTGCAAAGCACACCCAGCCAGCACCTTCTGGAGACTTAGGTGGGAAGGCCAAAGTTTACAGCTGTCCCAAGAGCGAGCAGAAGCAGCACAGATCCTCCAGGAACAAGAGCCTTGGTAATGAGTTTTTGGTTTTCAGAGCTACAATGCCAGGAATGTCCCAGTTTCCCTTGAACATCTGCAGGTGCTTGAGCTGCTCCATGTGTGCAGATGTGAAGTGGCCAGAGGAAGACAAGGCTTAAACAAACCAGACCTGATTTTCTTCTGCTTGCTCAGACCTTGAAACATAGCCTTAGGAAGGGCAGGGACAGTGTCTCTAAACCCCTATATTCTTTTCTGATAGGGAACTTGAAGGAGCATTTGTCAGCCTCTCTCCACCTGCTTGTTGCAGAAAAACATTTGGGTTAAACTGAAGCCTTGACATATCTAACAAATTCTCCCTCACCGTGTCTTGGTGTAGTTGACAGTACCCCCTTCTCTTCCCTAGTTCTTTCTCTACAGATTGTGTGTGAATTTTCTCTCCTTTTCCTCCATCTGTACTTCTGTATTTGCCTCTCTCTTTGCTTTCTTGCTCCAGCTGAGCAGAGGGCGACCTGCTTGTTGTGGTGCCAACCGTGCTCCCTGTTGGTGCTACCCACAGCTGTGCAGGGAGCCATGAGACTGAAAACAAGGGGTTTGATGTGATAAATTAGAGTCAAGATGTCCCCTTCACACTGTGAACTGTTCTGAGAGCCTCCTGCAGTCTCACCCACTGAGCAAGGAAGTGGCATCAGGGTTTGGGGGGCAACAGCAACATGCAGACACAGCCTGACACGCAGGTTCTCCCATCCCATCCCATCCCATCCCATCCCATCCCATCCCATGTCACTCATTCTGAGCTGCTCGGCAGACACATGCACACAACCTGCTGTGGTGCTGATCTGCTGTCTGAAGCCAAAGCCTTCTCCATCTCCAACCTGTTATTTTGCTCTGCTGGCAATCACAAGGTCCACGAGTGGGACAGTCACCCACAGTCCTGGCAATGCTGCCCAAAGGGCTGGTTTGTGGGTTATGGGAGGTGGTGAAAAAGAGTCAGGAATGGGGCCAGGCTACAAAAGGCTGAGCCTGCCCAGATGCTTTAACAGCCCTCACTCCCACCACAACATTTACCAGATGTTCAAGTGCACATCTTTGATTCATCCCATCGGAAAGGCTGGAAACATTCACAAATGAAGATCCAAGCACAGGCTACCACCTCTTCAAAAATGACTGGAGATGAGGTTTTACTTCAAGACCATCAAAACAACAGGAGGTGAGGGGGGACGACTGCAAAATGGTTCCATTCAGAAATCCAACTGGAGCCAGTTTAAAATACAAGTAAACATCTTTGACACAAGAGAAACTAGAGAGAAAGAAAATGCCTGAGCAGAACCTCACCTCCTTTCCTCAACCTGTGAGCAGGAGCCAGGCTGTGACTCCTGCCTACCCCCACCTCTTCCAAAGAACAGCTTCACTCTGTCCCCAGTGTTCACAAGCCTGTCTCCAACCCCTCCTCTGCACTGGCCTGTCTGGAGCTGGAGAGGAGCCCAGCTGGAGGACTGCACCGTCATGCCCAGCTCCAGCTCTGCAGCCCCCCTTCCCACCCACCCAGCAGAGCAGCTGCAGGTTGGCTCTGCCAGACCCTTTCTGCCTGCCCTGCATTTCAGGAGAACCTCCTCCACAGAGAACATGAATCTCCTGTTAGCCTTAATAGCACCTAAATCTGAACGAGGGGAGAGAGTGTCATACAGTATTAATGGTGCGGTTCTGCCCACGGGGACAGCTGCAGGGTCCATCTGATCTCCTCACTGAAGGATTTGCACATGGAGAACGTTCTTTATCTTTGTGCCAACCACAGGCATTTACCTTCTGGGTGGTACTTGGAGCATACAATGTGTTTGGTGTATCAAAATCTGAAACTCCCTCTATTCTTCCCCCTTTGGAAACGTCCTCCTCTCCCAGCTCTGAGGAGTCCCTCCAGCTGTGCCTGTCACAGTGTCCCTGCAAAGACCACCTCTGCATCTGCCCACCCAGTTGTGGTAGACACCTCCCATGTTTAGGCCCATTAACCTGCACACAACAGCTTGATGAATTAATGCTTATATAGACACAGTTGGCAGCTTCTAATTAAATAATTATGGCTAAGCAGCTGCAGAGAAGTTACGATGTTCCACTAGAAAGACAGATGTTAATTTTATTGGTCCTCAAAGTTGCAAACTAAGTGGTTTGGGGGAACCTGGAAAGGGGGTTCTTTTGCCCCAGATGAATTCAGTAGATATCATGCCTGCTCTTGGGCTGGCTGCAGCCAGACCCCCCCCCCACATGGCTGGAGAACCTCTGAGCCCACCAGCAGCTCTGTCACAGCAAGCAGCAACCACCACCGAGCACAACAGAACAATTCACTTCCAGATAATAGAGATATCTTGAGCATCACGGTCGTTGCTTTTGGTTTTACCTAAGGAAGGACCTACCTAGGGAGGGAAAAATCTACCTCTGGTGTCAAAACCCCACCAAACTGACAGGAGCTAAATGCAAAGCCAGTTGAACTGGGTAAGAGTCTTTCCAGGAACTCCAATTGGATTGGGCTGTCCCTGCACTGCTGGGAGAAGATTTTGTGACACCCATTCTAGACTTTCACTCTCCCAGATTCCTACGGTACCTCTCTTCTTGGTACCTAACCTAGTTTAGTGATGTGAAAGCAAGAGCAGCCCTCGAAGGTAAAAATTTAAGTACTATGAAAATCAGGAGTCTGTGTTTGCTAATTCATGCAAACCTCACATTCATCTTTTCTTCCATTAGCAAACCACTGTGCCTATAAGGAACTTAGATTATTTTCCTTGATTTTAAATATAAATGCAAACACAATTTATTCTAATCCATTCCTTTAACTACATTCATTCTCCTATACCTTGTACAAGACTCTGATTTCAAACAGGAGAAGCCTAATAATAGGAATCATCCATATATATAAGCAGATCTGTGACCTTAGAACCGTTTCGCTAAGAAATCCAGCTAGAAAACTAATTTTAAGTGAATCTATGCATGTCAAAAATACAGATGGCTTCTCAGGATGCTAACTTAAGCATCATTACATAAGCAGATTAGGGCTGCCTGTTGAGCCCAGACACAGGAGTAGATGGCACTGAATCCGGTATTACACACACACACTATTCACATTTCCTGATCCATCTTTCATCTCAAACTTTTGTCAGCTCTCCACGCTACTGTAGGCACTGCACATGGAGCAGTGGGTCTGCCAGCAAAGAGCTCTCCTTCTCTGAGCCACTCTGCCCAGAGCAGCAGCCGCCTAAAGCCCGTTTCCACAGAGCAACTAGGGAAACGCTCCATCCTTCCCCCTCTTGAAATGAAAATGGAGGAAAGCAGCCTCACGAGCCTCTAAATATTTAAGCACAGCATTTTGTGGAATGGTTTTCTGATACAGGATTATAGAATCAGAATTACCCTCACGTTCCCACTGGTAACGGTGCCTCTACCCGAATATCAGCTTAGGAAGTTAATAAGCCTGCTCGAGCCATCAGTTAAAATTACGAGGACGGTCTGTGACCTGGGGTGGTTGTGGTAAGCAGGGCAGACACTTCTCATCAGCAGAGAGTTGGTTTTCTGTAGGCGCGTTGCATAACAGGGCACAGCAACCTGCCTCTCCCCGCTCTCAGCACATCAGCTGGCTCCGAGAAGGCCCCTGCTGGAAAGCAGCCGGGGGGACAGGGTTTTGTTTTCCCTTCCCTGTGTGGAAGCGTGTCAGGTCTGCTGACAGATGGCTTGGCTGGCTGTGCTCGACTATTACCGAGCAGCTATTACCTTTGTAAATTGAATCCCATTTGAAGATTTTCTGTAATTAAATCTGCAAGGCTTCCACCGCATCCCGCACGTACCGGGAAGTGTGGAAGGCAGTCAGATGGCTGATGGACCCTCCATGAGCTGGGATGGGGGCTTTAGGCAGTCTGTGCTGCCACCTAGCCAGGACCAAGCCTCCGGGTTCAGCCTGGCTTTACCTTTCCAAAGCTTATCTGAAACATATCCCCTCAGATCTAAATAAAGCCTCAGCCCGCAGCGGACACGAGGAAATTTGCTCTCCTTGTGCTTTGAGAATTGTAGAGTCAATGGAGGAGAGCAGCTTAAAACAGGCAGTTACATCTCCCTCAGCAATGTCTTGTACTTACGGTAGAAGACATATTCGGTGTAGCTGGACCAGACCTTGTCGTCTGTGTACTGGTTGACAAAGGAAGCTGTCACCGAGGAGTTGCAGGCCACCATGTGGAATCCACACTCGGACAACATGTCGAAAGCCCTCTCCAGGTGCTTGAACTTGAGATAAAACCTGGAGGTGTACCTTTCTGGAGCCCTGTCTGGGTCTCTGCTCTCATTCAAACTTTCTCCAAAAACCTCTTTGACCAGAGCAATCCTTCCACAAACCAAAATCCTGGGGACCCTCCTGAATTTGGCATCTGCTTGGCTCTCCCTGCCAATAGTGCACGACCCCCGGTACCCGATGGTGATGAATCCCCACTTCCGATCAGGCGGTAGGAGAGAGGAGGGTGGGCAGATCCTCGTGTCACTGCCTTGGGAGACCTCTTCATAGTCACTGTGGCAATAATCATCGGGGCTTTGCTTGCTGTCATCGGGAGTCAGCAGTTTGACCAAGTCCGGGAGCTGGAAGTACTCAGCCTCCCTCTTGAGCCTTCCCTTCTCTGGGAAGTGGTCAGGCAGAACCACTTGCTTGTCCCTGAGATAGTCCAGAATATAGCGGAAAAGGAAACCATCTCTGTCGATGAAGAATCTGCCCTTGGAGTCCTTGGCCAGATCATTGGCTGTGTCTCTCTTTGGGGTGAACATTTTCCAGAGCAGGGAGTGAGGGGTGCCAACCAAGGTGGAGTGGCGAGTGAAGTAAACCTGGCCGCCCACATTAAGCTCCACTACCTCCGGGAAGGAGTGCAGCCCCGTGCCCCGCTCCCGGGGAGGAAGGTAAGTCCTGCAGTTGCCACTTAGAGCCATTGTACTTTAAAACAGAAAGCAGCAGCACGAAGCAGCAGGACTATCAATCACATCCAAGTGTAGAATAAGGCTCCCAACATTAAGGAGAAACAAGGGGGGAAAGGGGGGAGTGAGAAATGAAAAATAGCCAAAAGGTTTGTTTAAACAAAATCAGAATTGTCCATGAGTGACAGTGTGGCAGAAGTGGCTTATACCCTAAGCCACAGAGGCTGGAGAGCAATCACTTCATGAAACGCAAACACATCATTAGAT